>OW052245.1:34736585-35336585 GCA_932526585.2 Philonthus cognatus | reverse complement strand
TTTCGAATGAATTCTTTAACAAACTCTTGATAGAGTTTTGTTTTATGCGAAGATTAATAAAATTATGAAAACAATGCAAAAGTTAATTAATATGATCAACACGATTTTATATGACAAAAGAGAGGACGATTTAAAACAAAATTGCAGAGCTGAGACATAAACAAGATATTTAAAGTTTTACAAAATTTTATTTAAGCATTGGGAGTGTTATCTCAATGTTTATTATTTTTGTAAGTTGCAAGAGAAAAAAACCTAGTACAGCAGGGAGCTTTAGCCCCTTTTAAAAAATTTTTTTTTTCTTGTAAAACAAACTTATCATGTACAGGTAATTTACAATTTTTTTTCTTGGCCAACAAAACGGTGCTTTTGTTGCACTTCATTAGCAATGTCTCTAATGCTAATCAGAGCTGGGATGAATCCTCAAAAACAGGATTCGAATCACGAATCCGAATCGTCTAATATGATTCGAATCACGAATACTCGAATAAAGGATTCGTAAGTGAAAAATATGATTCGAATCAAAGATTCGAATCCTCATTTTTTAATCACGGATACAAATCCTTTAAAAATAAATTTGAATCTATCATTTGCAACCAGTAACATTTTATTCCATCAGTTTCTATTAACAAAAATGTTCATTTAGCGACTAAATATCTGATTAAATAATGATTTTAATTAATGATGATATATGTGTTATTGAACTTCATTCTAAATCAGTGTTTTATACGCGTGGCGCATGAAGTAAAGTTTCGAGTTTAGAAAAGCCCCGTGAAAATTTGTCTCGGGTCGCTGCGCGACCCGAGACAAATTTTCTACGCGGGGCTTTTCTAAACTCGAAATTTTACTTCATGCTTAGTCTGGGAGTGGACCGTCAAGATTTTCTACATGTCGAGATTTTCGATATTTCTAGATTTTTGTCGATTTATTCACAGTTTGTTGTTATATTAAATGCAACTTTAATATTAAATAAATACGGTTTTTCTTAGGAATAGAATATTCACCCATTAGGAACCGAGCAAATTATTAAGTTAATTCTAAAAGTTCTTTTTAGGTAAAATTTTGCATCTTTTTCTATGATTTCAATGAATGATTTATTATCTTACATAAGTCGATTTTATAAAAGAGTTAAATTTAAGTTCAAACGAGTGTTGTCCACTCCCAGACTAAGCATGAAGTTAAATTTCGAGTTTAGAAAAGCCCCGCGTAGAAAATTTGGTGAGGGTCGCGCAGCGACCCGAGACAAATTTTCGCGGGGCTTTTCTAAACTCGAAATTTTACTTCATGCGCCACGCGTATAAAACACTAATTTAAAGTAAAGTTAAAAATGCACTGAAAACCAACTTAACTTTGATATTTTTTCAAATTGGATGTTTTCTTTCCAATCCATGCTGTAAACCTTCAGATATTCGTTGTTTTCTTCTAAAAAACTTCGATTCCCTGTAGTCCTTCGGTCTGCAAAGACCATGATTGGTCCTTCGAGCTGTAGCCCTTGTAAAATGGTGATAAACTTAGTAATCTAGAGTGATCACTAATTTGAAACTTCTAAGAACGAGTGTTGTCCACTCCCAGACTAAGTATGAAGTAAAATTTCGAGTTTAGAAAAGCCCCGCGTAGAAAATTTGTCGAGGGTCGCGCAGCGACCCGAGACAAATTTTCACGGGGCTTTTCTAAACTCGAAATTTTACTTCATGCGCCACGCGTATAAACACTGATTTCAAGTTAAAAATATACTATTAAGCAGAGCTGGGACGAATCCTCGTAAAAAGGATTCGAATCACGAATCCGAATCACCTAATATGATTCGAATCGCGAATACTCGAATAAAGGATTCGTAAGAGATAAATATGATTCGAATCAAAGATTCGAATCCTATTTTTTCGAATCACGAATACAAATCCTTAAGAATAAACTTGAATTTATTATTTTTTGCAACTATTAATGTATAAATATCGTTACCAGTTGTTTTAACAAAAATATATAAAACCTAATTATTTATTACTAACACTGAACATCGTTGATTACAGACTAAATATCTGATTCCCTGTTACTTTGATTAAAGCTGTATTTGTGTGTTTTTGAACTTCACTTGAAATCAGTGTTTTGTACGCGTGGCGCATGAACTATATATCATAAACCTTTATTTGGCATAAACTTCTACAAATTATATACTACATAATACACTCTTCTATTCTACTTCCAATGCGAGCTCCTCTTCTGTCCGCCACTGTTTTGCATCTCGCTACACCTCCCTGCCCTCTGCCTTACCAACTCTTTCACCACCTCTATCTTTCTTCCGCTCTCATCTAAAGTCTCCACGCGCCTCTTACCCTTCATACTCCCCTCTATAAACACATTTTTGCAGCCATTCATCCAGTGCTCCCACACGTCCCTATCCATTCCACAAAACACACACCTTGTAAACATTTCCCCCATCCTTACTTTCCTTCCTCTCTCTTCATTGCCACACCTAAATCTCGCGAACATACGCACCTCCTGCCCACTCAAATTCGTGAAATGCCGGGGATGGCTTCCGAAGACTTGCAGGTCCTTATAACTGGAGTTGTAATTGCTTCCTTGGATGCTCTCTTGCCTTATCTGCAGCTCTACATCTTTAAACCTTTCTCCCACTTCCACTTCTATTTTCTCCCCCCTTCCCAATTTCTCTTCTACGAAACCCACCGACCACCCCACTTTTGTGTATATGTTTTCCCTTTCGCTCATCCATCTTCCTCCTCTGCCCGTCCTTTGCCATCCCCTGTAACACCCCCACCACGCCTGCTTCACCAACCTCTCCTCCCCTAAGCCATACACCTTCCTCTAGAATTTCACCACCCTTATTATCGCCGTCCATTCTACCGACATACGCTGGCACTCCTGCAATACTATGTAGTTCGGCGTTGTTCTCTCTAACCCTAGTATTGTTTTCAAGTATCGCAGGTGTACCCTCTCTATTTTTTCAGATCCATTCACACCCCATATTTCCGCCGCATACATCATAATCGCTTTTATGCACGCATCCCACCAAGTCAGTTTCATCAATACATTCCCCTCTAGCATTCCTTCTCATACTCTCCGTATTCGCGCTATAGCTACTCTCACTTTCTTACACACCCACTCTATATGTGACGCTCTGTTCCCACTTTCTGAAAACACGTACCCTAAGTATTTAAATTCTTTCACTCTTTCTACTTCCTCCCCCATCCATCTCATTACCTCATTCGTCCTCCTCCCACCCCTATTCTTACATACCATCCACTTTGTTTTTTTAACATTCACTGTCAATCCTCTTCTCACAAAATACCTTTCAAGCCTCTCGTTCACCTCCTTCATCGCCTTTGCCAATACTACTACATCATCTGCATATGACAGGCTCCAGACCTTTTCACTCCCTACTACTATTCCTCCTGCCTGACTCCTCTCCAGTACTGCCTCCAGATCAGCCACATACAGATTAAATAGTAGCGGGCTTAACGGGCATCCCTGTCTCACCCCTCTTTGAACCTCAAAGCACTCAGACAACGACTCTCCCACTCTTACTTTACACCATGTACTCCTGTAGACTTCGTTCACCCAATTCACCACTTGCTCTGATATACCCATTCCTTTCAGTCTCTCTATCAACCACTTTCTCTCTACGGAATCATACGCAGCCTTCAGGTCTATGAACATCAAAAACACTTTCTCCTTCTTGCTCATCTCCTTTTCGATAATCCAGTTTAGTGTAGCTATCTGCTCCACAGTAGATCGTCCTCTTCTGAAGCCCGCTTGCACTTCCGGGAGCAGTTGTTTTTCTTCCGCTTCTATTTCTAATCTCTCGTTCACCAAGAGCATCATCATTTTGTACAGGCTGTCCGTTAGAGTAATTCCTCTGTAGTTATTCATCACCATACTATCCCCTCCCTTGTGTATCGGAATAATCACCCCTTCCCGCCACTCTCTCGGCATTTGATCTTCACCTTTCCATATCTTATTCAGTAACGCTAACATTGTTGTTTTTCCTTCTTCACTGCATAACTTTCACGCCTCTGCCTTTATTCCATCCGGCCCCGCCGCTTTCCCCCCCCCCCCCCTTCATTCTTCTTAGTACCCGCTCAAACTCTTCTTCGCTAAAGTCATTCTTCTCCTCGAACCTCCCCCTTCTATCGGCTGTAATTCCTATCCCCTCTTCTTCCCCTGACAGTTTTTGGAAATGTTTTTTCCACTCCCCCACTGAAAAGCTATCGCCTTTTACCCTACTTCTTCGCGCTCTTTCTTTTATGTAGCTCCAGAGATTCTTCTCTTCTCTCATGTTTCTCACTATCTCCAACTCCGCTTTCATCCACTTTTGCCGCTTGCTCTCCCACACCTCCTTAAATAGTCTCCTGGTATCACGGAACTCCTCCTCTCCAATCCTTCCTTCCCTCCACCCTCTCGTAATTCTTCTTAGCCTCCTTTTCTCTTTTTTACATTCATCGTCGAACCACTGCGTTTTGTAGTGCGCGCCACTCCCCTTCCTTTCTCTGACCATTGCCCGTTCTAGTGTTCCCTTAAAAATTTCCAACGATTTAACTCCCTCAAAGCTGACTTCTTTGATCTTCTTCGCATACTCCATTTTTGCTCTAGCAGACCAAGACCACCCTCCCCCCCCTCCCCCCATCTTTCTCTCCTGCCTCCGTTTCTTCCCCAACCATCACTGTTACCGGAAAGTGGTCCGAACCCATCCGATCTTCCACTTTAAAATACCTAACATCTTCCCTAATCTCTTCCCCCACTAAAATATAGCCTATCACTGATTGCCCCCTCGGCCCAACATATGTAATTTCTCCTTCCCAATCGCCAGCTGTGTTTCCGTTTAATAGCTCTAGCCCCTGATCATTCGCCCACTCAATCCATTCCCTGCCTTCCTTAGTCACCATGGCGTCTTTGGACTTCCTTGTCCTCCTCCAGTTACCCTCTTGGTTTACACTTAATGTCCCGAGATTTCCTATCCTAACGTTCCAATTCCGTCCCACTATAACATTGCCTGGATCTTCTACCGCCTTTTGCATTCGTATGACGCACTCTCTAATCTCTTTACCCCTCTGTTGATTGTATACCGTTATCACCCTATACCGCTGTTTTCTTAACATAAAAGATCGGCTTACAACCCCTTCCACTTCATCCCTTATCAGCTGTTCTTCCACCTCCTCACACCATGTTTTTATTCCGGTTATAATCCCTCCCTTAGCCCTTTCTCTAGTGCTATCTCTTGTTGCCCCTATACATTCCCATCTAAACCCATCTTGTCTTTTATCCCCACCCATTCCTCGTCCTCCACCCACGTTTCAAGAAAAGCCCAAAAATTTGTCTCTCGACAAATTTTCACGGGACTTTTCTAAACTCGAAATTCTACTTCATGCTTAGCCTGGGAGTGGAAACACCCGTTCCAAACTTCAAATTGAACTCTATTATAAAAACGACGAATGTCTGAAAATTACTTAAATAAAAAATTCACTGAATATCATTAAAACCGGGAAAGTCAGAGAAAAGTCATGGATTTATATTCAAATTGACCAAAATACTAACAAAAAAGCCATATGATATTATTAAATTTGTCAAAATCAGCAAGCAAATTACAAAACACGTAAAAATTTAATTTAAATATTGACAAACACAATGAAAACAATTTAACAAAATGGGGGTTTCCCACAGAAGACAGTTATAAGGAAAAAAATCTTGAATCAGGGAAATGCCTGAAAAATTTAACATTTCAGATTGTGGCTACCGTGTCAGTTTTACTTCAAATAATATTAAACAAAATTTTCAAAACTAGATTATTATCTTTAAAAACATTTACAGTCATTCAATGTTCTTATCAAAGTATTTAGTTTGAAGTTTCAAACGAGCGTTTCCACTCCCAGACTAAGCATGAAGTAAAATTTCGAGTTTAGAAAAGCCCCGTGAAAATTTGTCGAGGGTCGCGCAGCGACCCGAGACAAATTTTCTGGGCTTTTCTAAACTCGAAATTTTACTTCATGCGCCACGCGTCCAAACAGTGATTTAACGAGAAACTTAAAAACACACAAAAGACATTTTTCAAGTTATCCTCACAATTAATTCGAATTATTTTTGACGATTCAAAACCTTTTGTAAGTATTCGAATCCTTTTATAAATATTCGAATCCTTTTAAAAGGATTCGAATCACCCACATTTGGATTCGAATACGAATCCTCTTAAAAAAATGTAACGAATCCGGATCACGAATCCAGTTGAACTAAAGTATTCGAATGCCTCTTTTGAATCCTCTAAAAGGATTCGAATCCTAAATGATTCGAATCCTGCCCAGCTCTGCTATTAAGGTTGGAAATTTTATATGGTTAAGTCACCAAATATGCATTCACAAATATATGAATTATTCGAAAATGTAAATATTTATATTCAAATATGAATAATTTAGTGATTTAAATATTCATATTAGAATATTTAACTATTTGAATTAATCGAATTCGAATCCCAGCCTTAATAGCAATGATACGAATTATTTGGGAGGATTTGAATCCGTGTATGAGGATTCGAATCCTTTTATAATGATTCGAATCCTTTTATAAGGATTCGAATCCTTTTATAAGGATTCGAATCATATACGTCTGGATTCGAATACGAATCCTTTAAAAAAAAATGTAACCAATCCGGATCACGAATCCGTTTTCACTAAAGTATTCGAATACCTCTTTTGAATCCTCTAAAAGGATTCGAATCCGGGAATCGAATCCTGAATGATTCGAATCCTGCCCAGCTCTGATGCTAATACTGTCAGCTGGACAGTTGCGAGAGAAAAAAACTAGTACAGCAAAATATTTGGCTATGTGAACTGGACTCACTTCGATTTTTCAAATTGTCAAATCTGCGGAAATGTCAAATGAAATTTAATTAACGTCGACATGCCTCAACTGACTGAAACGCAAAAAGCGATAATAACGACCCATTTAGAGATGGTTTTAGCATTAGAGACATTGCTAATAACGTGCATGTCAACAAAAGCACCGTCATGTTGGCCAAGAAAAAAATGGTTGTTAACTTCTAAAATATCGTATATTTTTCTTGTAAAACAAACTTGTCATAAGTTTGTTTTACAAGAAAAATATACGATATTTTAGAAGTGGCTAAAGCTCCCTGCTGTACTAGTTTTTTTCTCTCGTAACTGTACAACTATTTTGCCGTTTTTTTTCAGAAAATATACCATATTCTTTTGTACCTTTAAAGTGTGTTAATATTTTAAATATCATTAGACGAAGTCAAATTTTTCAAATCAATATCCGAGTTTTTTTTTTAAAAATAATGACATTTCGACACCACATGTAATTTACTTTTGATAAGTTAATCATGTCGATTTTTGGAAACGTTCGTGTTATGTCACAAATGCGTTTTTATTTTCGCAAAGTGAATGGAACGATCTCTAACTTTATAAATGCGTTCATTTTGAGCATTAAACAAGTGTTTTCCACTCCCAGGTTAAGCATGAAGTAAAATTTCGAGTTTAGAAAAGCCTTAAAATTTGGATTTGGACGCTACCCTGCGTCAGTAGCGTCTCAATCCAAATTTCCAGGCTTTTCTAAACTTGAAATTTTACTTCATGCTTAATCAAGTATTGTAAACACTTATTAGAAACTTAAAATTGAACTATTTTCAAAAACCGTATGCATATGTATACTTGGAAGAAAAATTTCCTGTATGGAAATAAAAAAAACTACTGATGAACGGATTAGGATAAAAAACCATAGTGATTATTAAAAAAATTACCAAATGTAAACAAGAAGCAAAAGTGGTTAATGCGCCAGGCAGGCATTAATTAATGTCTTGTAAAAAATTGATGTCGGGTTCTACAACGTCAATTAAAGCAACAATATTTATTATTATCGAACAAAATCAAGCAATAGTTAAATACATGCCAAAATATCAGTTACTTCATATTTTTTGACACTGATGACATGAAAAATGTTTATTTCAATCGACAAATAAATTTAATTATTGATTTAACTGACAGTGGTGAAATTGAACATTAGATAAATAATTACTCAGGCAGCGCAGACAACACGCTACTTAGTGCCGACAACACGCTTGTTAAATATATCGTATGTTCAATAAAAAAAAACCTCTAAAGTGCCATGGAATATATTGTAGGTTGGTAACTCTGAAATTATGTATTATAGTTATTATGCCTGATGTTTTATATGTCAATTCTTAAAGCGTGTAGCCAACCTAAATTTTAAAAAAGAATAAATCATGGCACTCTAGAGGTTTTTTTAATTGAACATACGATATATTTAACAAGCGTGTTGTCGGCACTAAGTAGCGTGTTGTCTGCGCTGCCCGAGTAATTATTTATCTAATGTTCAATTTCACCACTGTCAGTTAAATCAATAATTAAATTTATTTGTCGATTGAAATAAACATTTTTCATGTCATCAGTGTCAAAAAATATGAAGTAACTGATATTTTGGCATGTATTTAACTATTGCTTGATTTTGTTCGATAATAATAAGTTGTCATAGGCTAAATTATTCTTGCTATTTTGAATTAAAATCTGATTAATTAGTTATTGAATTATTTATGTTGATGTTTTTGTCTATCAAGCAATGTAACACACACAAAAAGGAAAGGTACACCATAATGAGATTATTACACAAATTAAAATCTTGTTTCAATTTTATACATTAATTTTATTAATTCGTAAATTCAGTCGTTATTTACACAGAAGCAAATAGAAACAAAGTAAGTTTGTACTAGTTGAAAATAGGTTTACATTTTAATAAAAAATAAAAACATTATCACTTAAAAACCCTAAACTAAAGTTAGACAGACATTCAAGAATACCAAAAACCTCAAATCTCTTTAGGGATGCAATACAAGCGATGCACCATTTGGTGGAACTCTAGTGTTACGAGTCACATTGTGTAAATTACCCTTTATTCATGAGTTTCATATAGAATTCCAAATGATGAAAATAAAACCACAAGAGTAAACATTGGTTGTTTATCCTTTTGGTCTATTCTGCAAGTAAACATGTTTAGTTTAAAGTATACAGGGAGTTTTTCTTTTAAGTATACATGTCCCAATTACAGCGTGTATGCTCTAAAAATCTTCAGATATTGGTTGTTGTTTAAAAAAGCTTAATTTAAAGCTTTAAACAAGTGTTTTTCACTCCCAGACTAAGCATGAAGTAAAATTTCGAGTTTAGAAAAGCCTGAAAATTTTACTTCATGCTTAATCGGGAATGGAAAACTTGTTAAAAGCTTCAATTGAGCTCTTTTAAAAAGCAACCAATATCGAAAAATTTACTTCGTATGCACATGTATACTTAAAAGAAAAATTCCCTGTACGTTATTCTTCAACTCCATCTAATTGATAGAATTTTCCTATACCTACTAAATCACAATAATGCAAATAAATTCAACAACACAGCACATATCGGTGAACATCCTGTGGTTCTACTCGGAAGAAATCTGACGACATCTAGGCATTGTAGATATCAATTGTATCGACAACCCTGAAGTTAGCCAAATAAACTGTAAAAGTTCTGATTTTCACCATAATGGCGCTGCACACTTTAATTCTATCCCCATTAGCATCACAGCAGTTAATATTATAAATTATCAATAAAAAAAAGACAATATGATATCTCACTTAACCCGTAGGAAAACATATTTATATAATAATAGACAAGTTGACATCACTGACTTTTTATAAACGTACTTCACTATTTAGGCCTATTCTGTAAGGAAAAACGTTACATTTCAAGGTCGTGTATTAACAAATATAAATACGTGAATTTATTATGCTTTCTACAACTGACTTCCAAATACTGATTCAAAACAACTACACTGAAAAAAATAAATGATAACTTTAATCAAGTAATATTACTTACGTTGCTTGATACGCTCATATATAAACATATGTTTATATATGAGCCTATCAAGTAACGTGTTTCCGTCAAACATTCTAACTCGTTTAAATGTTTGATTCAATAATGCATAAAGCATTTTAACTTGTTATAATGTTTGATATAAACACGTTACTTTTTTTTTTTCCAGTGTAGTGTCAAATGTTCAGCCCTAGTCCTGATTTAGTGCAACTCGTTTTTTGTATTTGTTAATAAATTTACTTACTGTATGAAACTTGATGAATTACATTAATCTTTTGCTTATGGAATAGGCCTAATTATTGCTTGAAACAAAATATTTTATAAAATTCCTCGATGAAGATTTTGAGTTGTTACTTAGACTAAATAGTGCAAGGGGTCTATTCTAATAACCGATGACTTATTCCCACCGAAATGAGCAAACCGCCCGTTGTATATTTTACCACAGACAACTTCCGACAAGTTTTCACTGAGGAATTTTGTAAAAAAATCAAATGCGTTAAACTTGATTGGTGTTGGTGAATTGTTTCAAGCATTGATGACAAACCTCATTGGCTTTCAAAATAGCTTAGAAAATAAGAATTATTTGAAAATTATATATAACAAATCAAGTGGAGTTTAAATTCAGGGCTATTCCGTACGAGAAATGTTAAATTTGACTTATACATATGCGTTTTTATTAACCTCACAATCTATACAAATCAATTACTAAACTTCCATTCTGGACCCCGAACAGAGCAGACGTCGAGCGTGAGTTCCATCCATGCTCGTGTTTGACCCACAGGTGGTTGTCTCACAAATACTTTTTCATCCTTTACAATCACCTATATCCTGAAAATCTATTCATTTATTACCCATCCTTACATCCGCGTGTAAATTTTCCATAAATCCCTTTCCTTTCAGGGATAGCGAAACTCTATTTCTTAAATTATACAAAACTACTGTGACTGGTCAACAGGGTCTAGTTGCCAAGGCCTTTATTTACGCAGAAAAAGACTAAGCTCGCGTAGACTGTGATGTTAACGAATAGCATGTACTTATATTTAATATTTCGCATATATAATAACCCTGATTAAGCCTTATTAAAAGAGACACCCTTAAGATGGTGTTAACATTGTGTTAATTAGTATAATTTAAGATGCCACTAAGATGATGATGATGATGATGTTGTGATGAAATTTTTAACAAAAGCTAGAGTTATAAATCTAACTGAAATTGAAACCAATTTTTTATATAAATATTTTTAATTAAAGTTAAAGTAAAAACCTTAGCAGCATCTTAAATTGTGTTGTAATTTCCGGTTACATAGAAAGTGCTACTAAAATATTTGATGTCTATCGATTTGAATTTTGTTTTTATTACAACTTTCCGATTTGAGTCCTCTAGATGCAAAATCAGTTACATTCATTGTTATAGAAAAAAACTAAACTAAACTAAAATGCTGATTATCTTTCAAACTACGATATTTTGACAAAATTAGTTTTGGGGATTTACTTTGTGTCCTTTATTGCTATAGAATACTCCCATGCCAAATATGTATATTATCAAGGCTCAACGAATGAAACGTTTTTTTTGTTCTCCAGAAAAAAAAAACTCTTTTGTATGTAACCGATTTTGTATCTACGCGACTTAGTTAAAAATAAGAAAATTACAACACAAGAGGTTCATAATATTCCACCTAGTATATGCGCTTAATGTGGAAAAATTTGGGATACCCTGAAATTATTTATAAATTTTTATTCAAATGTCACTTGTTCAAAAGATTTTCCACATTAATATATATTGGGCATTACATATGAAGCGGACAGCCATAAATAATGTTGTTTTTTAAATTTAAATTAAAGTATGTAATACCTCTGTAAAGTCGGATATATAAGATGTTTAACGTTTAATGATTATCGTTTAGCGTTTAATGTTTAAGCAAAAATATGCCGTTTATACGAGAATTAAGGAGTAAGCATTTTAGGTTATGTACTTGCGTTTTGACGTTGCCATATCTATTATCACAAATGAATAAAAACAGTGTTTTACAAGTAATTCGCATAAATAACACAAAAGACATTTAAAATGTCATTTATTATATCCAATTAATCATTACTATAGTTAACAATTCGGTCTAATTACTAATATTATAGCACGGCAAATTTAAGTTGGACAGACGTGCAGAGAAGGAGTGAGAGCGAACCTGCCACGAACCTATCAAGTGCGACCATTCCTGTTCCCACTACAATTTTACCACTGCGCATCGCAAGTAACCAACTATTATGTTGTAACAGATAATTCAGAAAATCTGGTATCACTGTGCTAGAATAATAGAGTATAAATTTAGAAAGTGCCGCCACAAAAAATGTGTGAAAGACCATTTAAATTTAAGGAAAATAGAATATAGCGAACCCTTAAACACTCAACGTTAAATCTTAAACGTCGTATGAATGCGTTCATAAGAACACGTGCTTTCAACTCTACTTAAACGCTAAACCTTAAACACGTTCAAACGTTAAACACCTTATAAATCCAGCATAAGTGTAAACACGAAATTATTTTTTAGTATGAAGCTCAGTTATTGAGTAAAAGGGTTAATTATTAATGCTACATTTATTTATAAGGTTTAAGATATTTTTTGTATATTTTTTCTGTATAGAAGGGGGTTTCCCATTAGTAAATATTATTATTAAATGTCCGCTTTGTGTGAAATGCCCCATATAAGTTTTGGCTTTATAAATAAACAAGATTCAACAAAGAAAGAAAGTATTCCAAACAAATATCAATTTTTATAATCGTATTAACTATATACAGCTCTCGATACTTACGTAAACCACTTGTACAGTTTAACAATTTCTATAATTCGGATTTACATAGATAATTACTTATAATTCGACTGTACAAAGTACATCATTCGTGAATTGTATTCCTTGTACAATTTTTTATGTCTTTTTTATTGAGAGGTTAGCGGTGAGATGCCTACTTGTTGTGGATCTCCCGTACCCGGTGTGTCCAAGTTCTTGAGCAGCTGCGACAGCCAGTGTTTGGTGGACTTGTCCTCTTGGAGGCAAGCGTTGAACGTTGTGTCTCTGAGCTGGTCGGGTAAGCATTGACGTAATGCTTCTCGTGCCCTATGGAATATTGAAATATCATATCAATAGTGTCTTGAGTAAGGCTGGGAGTCGAATACGTATAATTCAAATAGTCGAATATTTATATATGAATATATCAATCATTAAATTATTCACATGTTTGAATATTCATATAATATAATATAATATTGAGTAGTCTTATATTCAAATATGAATAATTCAATCACTAAATAATTTACATATTTGAATATTCAAATAATTCGAATAGTTCAATACGTTTTTGAACGAATATTTAAATATTCGAATAATTCAAATGTTTCAATATGTTTTTGAGTGAATAATTGAATGTATAAATTTTAATAATATATTTTAAACTTCACTTGAAATCAGTGTTTTATACCGGTGGCATATGAAGTAAAATTTCGAATTAAAAAAAACCTGAATATTTGGTTTGGTCGCTCCGCAAAATGTTCAGGCTACTTTAAACTCGAAATTTTACTTCATGCGTAACCAAGGAGTGGAAAACACTTGTTAAACAACTATTAGAAGCTTTAATGACAAAACTGATTTTTTAAAGAAAATGGAAAACAAACACAAACAGTAGTTGTTTTCATAATCTTTATGATTTTCAATAATTATCTTGTTCATTTTCTTTTAAGAACTTAGTGTTGTCATTATAGGTTTTAATTGTTTTCTAACAAGGGTTTTCCACTCCTCGATCTTGATTAAGCATGAAGTAAATATTGTCGCGAAGCGGATCAACCCGTACAGAAAGTGTAGGGTTGCATCCAGTCCGCAACTGCTTCTGCAGTCAGCGGCGTTCATCGTGGAATTCCTCGGTTATGTAAAACATATTTTGCTGATTAAGGAGGATCGAGGAAGTCCGTGAGACGTGTTGAAACGGGGAGTCTGTGTCCAGACACGGTAGAGTTAAGAATAAATGTTAAGTAATTATTCGAATCTGAGAGTTTTGTGTTGCCCATCTTTGGTTTTCAGGACATAATTAAGGTAAGTAAATATTAGTTTCATATCTCTATTACTACAACGAAAAGGCTTGGTAGTCACGAATGACCCTCACGCGACATCTCAGGCTTTTTTAAACTCGAAATATTTACTTCATGCGCCAAGCGTATAAAACACTGATTTAATATGAAGTTTAAAAACATAGTTATTCTTAATCCATCACAAGATTAAAATAAAATAGGGATTTATGTTTTTATTAGTGCTGGAAATTTGTAAAATTGAAGTATACGAATATTTATTCAAAAACACATTTAAATTCAAATATTCATATATTTACTCACCTCGCATTATCCGATAAACGCAAGTAGCAACGAACTACATGCTTCAATAAACGGGCCGAAGGTTCTTTAGCGAGAGACAACACCATTTTCCCCTAAGATTAGATATTAACAATTGAATACTAACAATATTTCTTTTACTTATTTCCATAAAAAAGTACCATGTAATTTTAATTTAAAAAAAAAAAGTTGATTATACTCACCAAAATCATAGCCACATGACTAAACCTATCATACGTTTGACAGATATAAGACAACCCGCTTTCATCCAATAAAATCTTCTGCAGAATAAACGTCGCCACAGTTTTGCTCAGCTCCGAGCCAGACTCCATGATTCTAAGACAAAGCGGTATTATTTCTGTTGTTAAGAGGAACGTAATTACTTCCTGTTCATCAGTCTGCAATTTTCAAAAATTATCACTTATTATATAAGTATATAATTATAAAAAGGTATTTAATATTAACCCTGTTAATATGGGCAGAGGCGGAAGAGCCGTGAGAGGAGCGGGGGACGAGGAAGCAGGTGTGGGGGAGGGGAGGAAGAAGAGGCGATAACGCTAGGGTTTTGGAATGTGGCGGGAATAAAGTCTAAAGGGCAGGAGTGCAAGTGGAGGAGAGATTTTGAGGAGTGGGTAATAGGGAAGGACATAGTGGGGATAGTGGAGAAGTGGATGGTGAAGAAGGATTGGAGGGAGGTGAAAGGATGGTTACCAAGGGGGTTTAGATGGGAGATGAAGAACGTGGGGGTGTTATATGTGAGTAAAAACTGGGGAGACGTAAGGAGGGAGATAGATGAAAGAGTAGGAGAAGGAGGAAGGTGGATGGTGGGGGGGGATTTCAACGCGAGGATAGGAGAAGCGGGGGGAGGACTTAAGGAGGACGGTTCAATGAGGAAAAGGAGCTCGCAGGATAAATGTATAAACGGGGAGGGAAGGAGAATGAAGGAGTGGGTGATGGAGGAAGGGTGGGAACTGTTAAACGGATGCACGGAGGGGGACTGGGAGGGGAAGAAAACGTACATAGGGGCAAGAGGGGCATCAGTGATTGACTATGTAGTGGTGAAGGGAATAGCAAGAGGGGAGATAAGGAGTATGGAGGTAGAGGAGGTGTTGGGATCGGATCACCTACCGTTAAAGGTGAAGATGTGGATAAAGGAGGGACACGGGAGTGAAAGAGAGCAGGAAAGCGAGGTTCTGGAGTGCGGGATAAAAGCGATGGAGGATATGAGGAGAAAGTTGGGGAGGGTTAAATGGGAGGAGATCAGCACGATAGAGGAGATGGAGCGGATAATAGTGGGGTGTGGAAGTAAGAGAAAGGGGGAGAGAAGACGGGCGGATGCGTGGTTTGATGAGGAATGCAGGCAGAGAAAAAAGGAGCTGAGGAAGGCGGTGAGAGAGTGTGTAGGAGGCGTAGGGGGAGAAAGGAGAGTGGTGGAGGTATGAGGATATATGTGAGAAGAAGAAGCTAAAGGCGGTGGAAAAAGCGAGTGAGGATTTGAGGGAATGTAAGAACGAGGCGGAAATGTGGAGAATATTGAGGAGAGGGGAGAGAAGGAGGCAGGTAGGAGTGGACAAGGAAATGCAGAGAAGGGAGCGGAGTACCAGGGGAGATTGGAGAAAGCAGATGTGGAGACAGAGGGGAAGAGTTCACGGAGGAGGAGGTGGAGAGGGCGTTTAAGGAAGTGAAGAGTGGAAAGGCGGCAGGGAGGGATGGTCTCAAGGCAGAGATGTGGAAGGAGATTGGGGAAAAGGGGAAGAAAAAATTCAGGGAGCTGTTGAATCAGATGTGGAGGGGGAGGTGAGCTTTCCGGAAGAGTGGAGGGTTGGGATGATGTGTCCGGTGTATAAAGGAGGGGATGAGAAGGAGGCCAGTAGCTATAGGGGGGTAACGATAACGAGCATTGGATATAAGCTGGCGATGATGATTGTGAGGAATCGCATGGAGGTGGAGGTGGAGGAAAAGGGGATACTACCAGAGACGCAGGGGGGGTTTAGAAGGGGGAGGGGGACGAGGGAGCAGGTTTTTACCCTGGCGCGAATGGTGGAGAGAGTGATGGAAGAGAAAGGATGTGTGTATGCGGTATTTATGGATCTGAAGGCAGCATATGACTCGGTGCCAAGGGGGAGTTTGATAGAGTGCTTGAGAAGGAGAGGAGTGAGTGAGGGGATGGTGGAGTGGGTGAGGAGAGTGTATGAGGAGACATGGGTGGTGGCGAAAGTGGGGAAGGAGGTGTCGGGGTGTTTTAGAACGTGGGAGGGTTTGAGGCAGGGGTGCCCGCTGAGCCCGATGCTCTTTAATGTATATGTGAGTGAATTGGAAGAGGTGATGAGGAAAGGGCAGGCGGGGGTAGTGGTGATGGGTAAAAGTAAAGTATGGATGTTGGCATATGCGGATGACGTGGTGTTAGTGGCAAGAGAGTATGAAGGGATGAAAGAGATGTTGAAGAGAGTGGAGAGGTTTATGGATAGAAGAGGAATGAATGTGAATGTAGTGAAAACAAAGTGGGTGAAGTTTAGAAATAAAGGGAGAGAGGGGAAGGTGAAAGAATTGGAGTGAAAGGGGGTAGTTATTGAGAGGGTTAAAACTTTCAAGTATTTAGGGTTTTGGTTTAAGGAACGGGAGGGTATGAGGAGCATGTGAGGTAGGTGCAGAGTAAGGCGAGGAAGGCGTGGGGAATGGCGTGGGGCAAGTGGGGGAAGTGGATGGGGAACAATATGACGGTTGCGTGTAAAATATGGGATGCGTGTGTGAGATCGGTGCTAATGGATGGAGTGGAAGTGTGGGGGACGAAAGGGTACGAGCTGATAGAGAGGGAGCAGATGTGGTTCCTGAAGCGCATGTTGGGGGTGGAGAGGTCCACGCCCAGCTACATAGTGCTTCAGGAGACGAACAGAGAGAGGCTAGAGTGGGAGGCAATGGTGAGGGTGGTGAGGTACGAGATGAGATTGTGAGAAATGGAGGAAGAGAGATTGGTGAAGGATGTATGGGTGACGAGTGTGTGTGGGGGTGAGGGTAGATGGAGGGGGGGAGAGGAGGAAAATGTATGAGAGGGTAGGGCTGTCGGAGGCGAAGGTAATGGAATGGCTAGGAAATGGGGTGAAGGTGGATGAGTGGGTGAGAGAGAAAGGGACGGAGGTGGAAGGGCAAGAAAGGCAAGGGCGTATTGAGAGAAGTGAGTATAATGATATGTATGGGAGGTGGCAGGTGTATGGAAGAGTGCCGAAGTATTTGATAGAGAAGGGATGGGGTAGAGAGGATAGGGTGATTGTGGCAAGGGCGAGGTGTGGATCGGAGGAGAGAGGAAGGAAAGTATGGATGGGGGAAGAATATGGAAGGTGTGTGTTGTGTGGACAGGGAAAGGATACGTGGGGACACTTGGCGGAGGAATGTGAGGGGGTGAAAGAGGAGTGGCTGGGAGCGAAAGGGAATAGAAGGGTAGTGGAGTGGATGAGAGAGGATGGGATCGGGGTAAGGACGTTGGAAAAGCTGGGGAGGGAGAGGGAAAAGAGAAGGGAGGGTAAGAGGGATACGGGAATGGAGTAATAACGAATGAATTGTAAATAGTTTGTAAGATATGCCAATAAAGGTCTTTTTTTTTCTTTTTTATTAACCCTGTTCATCAGTCTGCACTTTTTAAATTGAATCAAGAAACTATATAATAAAAAAACGGTATTGAATACTGACCTTTACCAAAGCACCAATAACACCCAAACTCGTCAAACGCAGGTACTCGAATGGCCGGGTCTTCGACACTGTGTGGAGAAATGGATAGAGAAACAACGGTATATGAGCCAGGAGGAATTGTGACCTAGTTTCCGGATGCGAGGCCACACACTGGAGTAACGCCAAAGCGTTGCACACCCTAGAAAAAATAATTTAATTTCAGTTTTAATAATACTGAACAGATTTATATTTGTTTATCATTTTAACCATGCCTAGGGACCGACCGTTGTGTAATTTATCGCCTGCGCCGGTATTCCTAAAATTGATCGCCTGTCAAATTTACATGTTAAACCTGATCTAAATGACAGATTTTGAATGATCAATCTCGGAAATACAGGCTCAGAGCAGTCATACGGCCTCAAAATAGTCGAAAGTTGCCAATATTAATACTAGAAATGTAGTTCAAAAAGGGAATTATTAGCATACAACTTAATTTATCATCTTCCATTTTCTGAAAATATTAAAAAAACGGTAATTTTTGCATTATACATGCTAGTGATTAACGTGTTAGTAATGTTAACTATACTAAAATACAGATTAGAAATCCAACGAAAATCGGTGTGAACTCATAAAACATTTTTAGACCACATTTTATCAGCTTTTGTTGAAACGACAAGAAATAATTTGCATGTGATTTTTCTATTTGAAAAAAAAAACACTAACTAATTAAATAATCTCGTTATAAAAGTGAATATAAATAAATTGACTCTTACCTATTTGACTGATGGGCATTTAAAGTAGGAGGATTAATCGTTGGGTAAATATTAATGATCTCCTGTAATAGGGCGGTCGTAGTTCCGAAACTGTTCCATAACATAGGGGCCAAATCGGGCACGACCTCACGTTTCTTACTGAAACCGATCTCATTGATGAAACGCACAAACTAAATACTCGATTGTTTAGCAAACTAACCTCAATTCGAGCAGAGCGTTCTCACGTGTCTCCGGATTGATCAGCTCCAAGATCCATTGGTAGATTTTCTCCCGATCGACGGCCTGGTTAGCCGGACTGGGCTGTGCACTCATCATGTGCACTGTTTTACTAAAAATGAGAACTATAATATAAATACCACAAATATTGTACTTAATCAGAATATTCAATAAACAGTTGAAACAGCATTGTTTCAACTTCTATTAGGATTTATGATAGGCTTTTTTAAAATCTGCTGTTTGTTCTAGAAGTAGAGCAATCAAAAAGATTATTGAGAAGAATAAAGCGAATTCTGGTAATTATGAGTAGGAAAGGTTAGTGGATTATTTATAAAAACATTGTACTTACGTTTTTTATGTAATTTGCCTTATTTAGCTACGGTTTTCTTATGAATAGGAAATATTGGACACACATAACAAGTATCAACAACTCACGTTGCCAACCTTGCTAACTGTAAAAAACAACTGTCACGCACGGAATTTTGAATTATACAGAATTCTGTTTTACCTTCCGTTCAGAGCAGTGTTGCTATATTTGAAGAAATTACTTCAATATAAAGAATTTTAGCCACAGATATTGAACATGAAGAAAATAATATTTTTACATTTTTTAAATTTCGTGTTATTGTTACCATGAATAAAGTGTTTCAAAAACTTCACACTCAATCAGTTTTTAAACGCCTGCCGCATGAAGTAAATATTTCAGGCTTTTGTAAACTCGAAATATTTACTTTATGCTTAATCAAAAAGTGAAAAACATTTGTTGTTTGAGTATGAAAACAAACTAAATAATTAATTTTATTATAAATTAAATTTAATATTAATTTTTAGTCGATTTAAAGAAAATGCGCAATCAACAGATGTCTAATCACCATCAAATTTAATGAGTTTAGACAAAAGATGATACTTTATCTTACATTATACAAATTTCCAATATCTTGCAAAATTAAAAAAAAAAATAATTATTGTTTAAATTCAATTTGAAGCTTCTACCGAGTGTTTCCATTCCCAGATTAAGCATGAAGTAAAATTTCGAATTTGAAGAAGCCTGAAAATTTGAATTGGTCAAGGAGCGAAGCGGGGTGACCAATCCAAATTTTCAGGCTTTTCTAAACTCGAAATTTTACTTCATGTGCCATGCATATAAAACACTGATTTCAAGTGAAGTTCAAAATATACTGTTTATATTTGTACAAACACTTATTTTGGCTAAGCAATTCGCTTGGGGATATGATTACATTTTTAATATCTAAATTAAAGACAAAGTTTGAATTCTATAAAATTTTATGAGTTGAAAACAGAGCTGGGATGAATCCTCAAAAACATGATTCGAATCACGAATCCGAATCACCTAATATGATTCGAATCACGAATACTCGAATAAAGGATTCGTAAGTGAAAAATATGATTCGAATCAAAGATTCGAATCCTCATTTTTGAATCACGGATACAAATCCTTTAAAAATAAATTTGAATCTATTATTTGCAACCAGTAATATTTTATTCCATCAGTTTCTATTAACAAACATGTTCATTTACCGACTAAATATCTGATTATATAATGATTTTAATTAATGATGATATATGTGTTATTGAACTTCATTTTGAATCTGTGTTTCATACGCGTGGCGCATGAAGTAAAATTTCGAGTTTAGAAAAGCCCCGTGAAAATTTGTCTCGGGTCGCTGCGCGACCCTCGACAAATTTTCTACGCAGGGCTTTTCTAAACTCGAAATTTTACTTCATGCTTAGTCTGGGAGTGGACAACACTCGTTCTTAGAAGTTTAAAATTAAAGGATTACTCTAGATTACTAAGTTTATTACCAATTTACAAAGGCTACAGCTCGAAGGACCAATCATGGTCTTCGGAGACCGAAGGACTACAGGGAATCGAAGTTTATTTACAAGAATACAACGAATATCTGAAGGTTTACAGCATGGATAGGAAAGAAAACATCCAATTTTGAAAAAATATCAAAGTTGGGTTGGTTTTCAGTGCGTTTTTAACTTCACTTTAAATCAGTGTTTTATACGCGTGGCGCATGAAGTAAAATTTCGAGTTTAGAAAAGCCCCGTGAAAATTTGTCGAGGGTCGCGCAGCGACCCGAGACAAATTTTCACGGGGCTTTTCTAAACTCGAAATTTTACTTCATGCTTAGTCTGGGAGTGGACCGTCAAGATTTTCTACATGTCGGGATTTTTGATATTTCTAGATTTATGTCGATTTATTCACAGTTTCTTATTGTATTAAATGCAACTTTAATATTAAATAAAAACGGTTTTTTTAGCATAGAATATTCACCCATTAAGAGCCGAACAAATTATAAAGTTAACTCTAAAAGTTAATTTTAGGTAAAATTTTGCATCTTTTTCTATGATTTCAATGAATGATTTATTATATTACATACGTCGATTTCACTGGTCTGCAAAAAAAATTTTTTTTTTCGAGCCCTGACACCATTCTTGCTGATTCTTATGTAAAATGACCTCCTGAATCCGAATATTACCTCCGTTTTCCGCCATAACCCACCCTTTTCGGGGGAGGCCCCCCCACCTATTTTTATCACTTTTCGATAATTTGGAGGAATGAAAAGGATTATTTTAGCCTTTACATTTCTTCTGAGGGGCTACAGAGGTGAAAAGTTAGAAAAGATAAACATTTGTAGCAAGGAGGTAGATTTGGGGGAGGGATTTGCCCCCTTAAATTGTAAAAAAATCATTACCAAATAATCATCACCCCCAAATAATAAAAATATATTGCAACAATATATAGCAACAATAATAAAAATATATAGCAACAGTTCGGAAGATTCACTGTACCACGCTGGCGCTCTCAATACTCGCCCCGTTTCCCCCATCCATTGGAGGGGTGAAAAGGATTATTTTAGCTGTAAAGAATAATAAATAAAAAGTAAAATAATAAATGTAAAATAATAAATGTAAAGAATAATAAATAACTAAGATAAGTACCTTCATATGGTGCTTGTTTTCCTTTTGTACCCTGAGGTAGAAGTTTCTCGTATCAAAAACCAGCAGTACTCTGCTAACATGATCGCATTCCACTTTCCCGAAAATCTCCTCTCGAACTTAGAGATGTCTTGATGAAACCGTTCCCCGTGTTCATCCGAATCTGCTCCTAAATTTTCAGGGAAGAAGTCCAGGTGTGAGTGAAGGAAATGCACTTTAAGAGACATGTTACACCCCATGGCCTTGTACGCTGACAGCAATTCCTCGACATGAGCGACATAATCATCACTTTTGTTGTTACCCAAAAAGTTCTCACACACGTTTTGGAATGCAATCCAAGCTCGTTTTTCTTTTCGATTCAGGTGTTCAATAAACGTCGAATCTTGGAAAAGTTGTCTAATCTGGGGGCCCACGAAAACTCCTTCCTTGATTTTAGCCTCACTAAGACGAGGGAATTTAGTTTTCAAAAATTGAAATGCATCACCGGTCTTGTCCATTGCTTTCACAAACTGTTTGATCAATCCGAGTTTGATGTGCAAAGGCGGCAAGTAAATATTTTCCTTCGGGACCAGAGGATCGTGAGCGACGTTTTTCTGACCGGGAGTAAAACTTTCTCGCAGAGGCCAGTTCCGTACGATGTAATGATTGTCTCGGGCTTGGCTGTCCCATTCGCATAGGAAGCAGCAGTATTTTGTGAAGCCCGATTGCAGGCCCATGAGTAGAGCAACAACTTTTAAGTCAGCGCAAAGTTTCCAATTATAATCATGGTATTTGATTTTATCAAGGATCTGGCTGATGTTTTCGTACGTCTCCTTCATATCCACAGAGTATGCAGCCGGGAGTGATGGTAACTCATTCCCATTGGCCAATAGGACAACGTTCAAGCTTATCTTTGATGAGTCTATAAACAGTCTCCATTTGTCTGGGTCACATGGCATCTTCAGTTCTATCATCAATGCATTTGAATTAGTGCAGAACACTAAGCTTTCATCTGCCGAAAAAAGTAATTTCAGGGTTGACTGCCTAGTCCTGTAAGAAGAGATTTTTACACCCTTCTCTAAGAGATTCCACTGCTGAAGTCGAGATCCAAGAAGTTGAGATTTACTTTTAGGTAACTCCAAATCCCTGACGAGATCATTCAATTCCGACTGAGTAACGAGGTGAGGTTTTCGATGAGCTGAATCAGCAGAACACTCTTCATCATCGGTGAACGTATCATAAGATGGTCCAGGCTGTGGCTCAAAGTCTTTCAAATCCGTTTCTGGCTCTAGAGTATAGGTTTTTGGGGGCACTGGGATTGGCAAAGATTCGTTGTGAGGAACTGGTCTTAGAGCTGAAGGGATATTAGGATACTGAATTGTATGCTTACTTTTGCTAGATAACCCGACGGTGGAAGTCATACAAAAGTAACAATCTGTGAGATGACAGCGAGGTTCGCACCAAACCATGGGCACAGCAAATGGCATTGATTTACGGGTACCTTTGAGCCATTTAGTCAAGCTACTGTAACAAGTAGTGCAGCAAACTGTTGGTGCCCAATTCTTGTCCTGATCGCCAACTTGGCAATCAAAGTAAAATTTATAAGCAGTTTTAAGAAGCGGAAAAAGGGGTTTTCGTTGCGCTTTTAAAGTCAATTCCCCGCAAACACAGCAGAAGCTATCGGGATGATTTTTACACTCACGTGGCATAATTAAACAGTAAATAAATGCTCGATATTAATCACAACTCACACTCACGTACTGTAATTGACTTGGAAAAAGCCGGAATTAAAAAATTTCTACCGTTATACACAATTTAAACAACTTGGAAACACAGAATCCCCGCTTAGAGCACCGACAAGTTGACTCTACGATCGCTAGAGATGTACTGAGGGAAGATAAGGATTACAGTGCAGATCTATAGTGACAAGAGCAACGCAAGTTTAAACCTGTCAAAGCATGAAAATTCCTGGGCAAACCTGTGCTCGCGAGGTATTGAGAGCGCCAGCGTGGTACAGTGAATCTTCCGAACTGTTGCTATATATTTTTATTATTGTTGCTATATATTTTTATTGTTTGGGGGAGGATGAAGGGGATGGAAACTGGAATATGTAGAAAATAAGTGAAAAAATTTTTAAGGATTTTTTACAATTTAAGGGGGCAAATCCCCCCCCCCAAATCTACCTCCTTGCTATAAATGTTCATGTTTTGGAACTTTTCACCTCTCTAGCCCCTCAGAAGAAACGTAAAGGCTAAAATAATCCTTTTCATCCCTCCAAATTATCGAAAAGTGATAAAAATAGGTGGGGGGGGGGGCTCCCCCGAAAACGGTGAGTGATGGGGGGAAAACGGGGGTCATATTCGGATTCAGGAGGTCATTTTACATAAGAATCAGCAGGAATGGTGTCAGGGCCGATTTTCATGCCGACCAGTGTTTTTTAAAAGAGTTAAATTTAAAATTCAAACGAGTGTTGTCCACTCCCAGACTAAGCATGAAGTAAAATTTCAAGTTTAGAAAAGCCCCGAGTAGAAAATTTGTCGAGGGTCGCGCAGCGACCCGAGACAAATTTTCGCGGGGCTTTTCTAAACTCGAAATTTTACTTCATGCGCCACGCGTATAAAACACTGATTTAAAGTGAAGTTAAAAATGCACTGAAAACCAACCCAACTTCGATATTTTTTCAAAATTAGATGTTTTCTTTCCTATCCATGCTGTAAACCTTCAGATATTCGTTGTTTTCTTGTAAAAAAACTTCGATTCCCTGTAGTCCTTCGTTCTGCGAAGACCATGGTTGGTCCGTTGAGCTGCAGCCTTTGTAAAACGGTAATAAACTTAGTAATCTAGAGTAATCCTTCAATTTGAAACTTCTAAGAACGAGTGTTGTCCACTCCCAGACTAAGCATGAAGTAAAATTTCGAGTTTAGAAAAGCCCCGCGTAGAAAATTTGTCGAGGGTCGCGCAGCGACCCGAGACAAATTTTCACGGGGCTTTTCTAAACTCGAAATTTTACTTCATGCGCCACGCGTATGAAACACTGATTTCAAGTGAAGTTAAAAATATACTATTAACGTTGGATATTTTTCATGGTTAAGTAACCAAATATGCATTCACAAATATTTGAATTATTCGAAAATTTTAATATTTATATTCAAATACTAGCATTTAGCCCGGTTTACCAACCGGGGAGCCGAGGGCCGAATCAAGGAAAAAAAAAATGATGTTGAAGAAAAATATATGTATAATAGTAGCAAGGGGAAAGGGAGGGGGAGAGGCGTTGGTGCATGAGCCGAATGGTGGTGACTGCAAGGTAAATCGTTGTTTTGTAGTGGTTATGGAGTGGATGGATGTAAAGGTCCGTGAAAAGGTTGGAAGAGATGGTCGCTTCGCTCCAGCCGCTCGCTTCGCTCGCACATAGAGAGGGTAGTTGCTCCTTTATCCCCGCGAAAACAAATTTTCTCTAGCGCAATTTTTGGACCGAAAATTTGCTGAAACACAGGGGAGGCGGCCATTTGTTGGCTCGAAAATAATTTGCTGAGCACCGCGAGGTCAAACCATACCACCCTACGTTTAAACAAATCGTTTTGGAGCATTATAAGTCGGTCAAAAAAATAATCAAGAAAATCACGGTTTTAGACCACCCTGTATATACACGTTAAACTTAAAAATTAATTAATTTTAATTGTTTTGTTTCGTCTTGTTTCATCTTATCGGTTGCGGATAATTATTAGAAATCGAAATGTGAAAACTAAATTCCTCTATCGCAATTTTTTGACCGAAAATGTGTTGACAGCCCGTGAAGGCGGCCAATAAAAAAAAAAAAAAAAAAACATGTCCCAACACCGCTAAATTTAATCCTAGCGATCTGCGTTTAAACAAAACATTTTGGAGAAAAAATAAAAACCATCGATTAAATGCGAGATTTAGACACCCGGTATATATTTTTATGAAATTTCAATTGCAAAAAAAAAATACTTTTCCTCGATAGAAAAAATTCTCGATAGATAGGTCGTGTTTCTAATGGAATTCTGAACACGATAGACGCAAAATTTTGAAAATCTATTTTTTTTTTTTGCAAAATCGATTAAATGCGATATTTTTTTAAATCGAGCGATTTGAGCGCTCGGAAGTGTCGCGTTGGAAAGCCCAGGTCAAATCCCATCGAAATTGTGCTATGCGCGACCTGAAAAAGTTCCGTGTGAAGCAAGACCAGCGTGTAAAGTGTTGAGGTTAGGAAATCTTCCGCCCGGCGTAAAATTAAAAAAAAATGATTTAAAATAGAAAACGGGGTCGGATTTGAACGCCGCTTAGCCTAAGACACGCGGAATTTTTTTTTTCGGTCCTATGAAAATTTGAACTTTCTAAAATGAATTCTTCGATTTTTCCACTCCCGGTGACAGTCGTCTCCCATAAGAGCAATGTAAAAGTGGTTGCCATGGCGACCGAATCGCAGCCTTCTCGGATCCCCGCTGCTTTAACGTTCTTATTATGGGAGATGAATAATTTAGTGATTTAAATATTCATATTGGAATATTTAACTATTTGAATTAATCGAATTCGAATCCCAGCCTTAATAGCGATGATTCGAATTATTTAGGAGGATTTGAATCCATGTATCAGGATTCGAATTTTATAAGGATTCGATTCCTTTTATAAGGATTCGAATCCTTTTATAAGAATTCGAATCCTTTTATAAGGATTCGAATCATCTACGTTTGGATTCGAATACGAATCCATTTAAAAAAATGTAACGAATCCGGATCACGAATCCGTTTTCACTAAAGTATTCGAATACCTCTTTTGAATCCTCTAAAAGGATTCGAATCCGGGAATCAAATCCTGAATGATTCGAATCCTGCCCAGCTCTGGTTGAAAATGAAAAAAAAATCTCGCAACAGCGGGCCCGAGAGATGTGTGAATCAGTGTTGCCAGATTTACGATAAATATGATTTTGACATGCTCATTTGCACCTGCTCTGATCAACTTTAATTGACTGATTTTTGTTGTACCGTCGATCAACTAATTTACTAATCAGCCACTATAGATAAATAATAAAGATATTACGCATATTTCTAGGGAATTTGGTTTCTTTTGCAGTGTTTTTTTCCGTCGTACTATTAGTCTATAAGAAATTATTCACTGATTTCATTTATAAAAATCGCTCGCACGTAACTATCAATACTTTGAAAATGCATGTCAAAGTTTTGAGAGTTAGGCACTCATTGGCTATGGAAGTGTGATTGAATTCATTTCTGTAATTAGCTACCATGGGAGGGAAGACATAAACTAGGTATAAAGTAGAAGTCACTAAGCGGGAGAAAAAAACTAGTACAGCAGGGAGCTTTAGCCACTTCTGAAATATCGTATTTTTTTCTTGTAAAACAAACTTGTCATGTACAGGTTGATTGTACGACGTTTTTTCTACTCCATTTTTTCTACTGCATTTTTTCTACTCCGATTTTTCTACTAATTTTTTTCTACTATTGTTATTATCTACCCAAAATAATAATACTCAAACGTCAATGAAAAACTGAATTTTTATTAAAATGTAATGTAATGTCCGACGTCTTTAAGGTACAATAAAATTTCATTTTTTCATTCTTCGTACTGAAGCACCACGTTGCTGATTCGGTCTTCTTGCTGCTGTCTCGATTGATTCCTGTCTTTTTAAATTCGTTTGCCTAAATCCAGTTCACGGATCATACACTCAGTGTCCGCTTGTTCCTTTAAAAGTTCTTTCATAAATGTGTATAAAATCGGATGATTTTTGCCCACAACAATTTGGAACCGGTTATGCCAGCCTTCAGAAACATTGTTGGTTCGGGATAAATTTTGAAGAGTTGCATCGTACATATTCCACAGCTCTGGTGGAAATCTTGGTGATGTAGCGCGTCGTCTACCTCGCGCAGTTCTTCCGCGTACATAGTTCTCCTGCCAGAATCAGAAAGGTGTAAAAAACTGAAGTTGTATATTAATTATACATTAATTACCGCGTAATAATCTATGATCGGTTTGAAATCTTCCGCAGCTTGTCGCTCAAAAGCAGCGAAGGTTCGAACGACATCTTCGATTGGCACAAATGCGGTTGAGCACATCATTTGGGCGGCTATCTTAATTTTTCGCTCATCATTTCGGTCACTATAAGCTTGTTGTAGACCATGTTCTTGAATGCGTCGAAACACTGCTTGACGTAGGTGGAAGAAACAAGCCTTGACAGTAGTGTTGCCGATGGATTTAGCTGCATTAATAATGGCCATTTCGAAATCTGTCATAACGACAAACGGCACAGTACGAGGAATCCCAGATGTTTGACATGCAGCGTTAACCACTGCAAATACTTTTTCGTATGCCACCTCTTTTTTGCCGTCCATTAAGGCGTATACTAGCGGTAATGCCACAATGTGTGTTACTCTACGGCGAATTTGTTGGAAAGAGGCTAAGATGGCGAAAAGTTGGAAAAAAATATGAGGCACGACCTGAAAATAAAATTAACCGGAATCAACCGAATAAACCGAAATCAAATCAAATCAAATCAAAATTTAAATCAAATCAATCAAGCTACCTTGAAGGTCCCATCGACGTACCAATTGGAACTTCTCATGAGGCGCCTCAAATTTTCTTTTGTCGCAAAAATGATTAGTCGCCCGACTGATTCTATTTCATCCGTATCCCAAGAATCGTACAGGAAAAATTTTTCGCCACCTGCCGTATCCCGATACCTTTGTGGAATTTCTTCCAAATCATTTATGTCAGTGGGGTTGGTCGGCATGTTTTGGAGTCTTTGGCGTTGGATAGCTCTGGTTAAGTTAGGTCGATCAGGAAGCAAGGCTAATATTTCGGAAGGCACATCATGCAATTCGCTCCGGAGCAGTTGCACAGGTGGAGCTTCCGGGTGATCTTCCGCTTTGCGTTTCAGGCGATTCTGAAGGTAATAACCCCGTGAACACCATACCACCAACCTGATTCATTAATTCAACCTTTATTTTCTCGGCTTCGACTTCTTCCATGTTGGGTGCATGTCCCTGGTGAGGCGATTCATCCGGACCCCTCAAGAGTTCAACGGCTTGACCGTGGGTTAAATAAGAACGGGTCACCGCTCGAGCGCTGCACTCCGGATATTGGCGGCACTTCCAATTTACTCGCCCGTTTTTTTCATTGTTTTTGGAATACAAATATCCCCCAATGTGCAACAACGTACTTCGAGATGTTTTAATCAGTTCCACGTCCATAATTTTAAAAGAAGTTGAAAGAATATTATCAAAGTTACAAATGTGTCAAATTATGAATGAACGTGAAGTTGTCATGAAGATGTCAGTGTTCTAATGTTTTTCGAATGTTCGAAAATTCAATAAATTAATATTAGTAAAAAAAGAAATTAGTAGAATTTTTTATGCAGTAGGAAAAAGAATAAGGTAGAAATAATTATTAGTAGAAAAAAAGGAGTAGAAAAATTGACGCCCTACGGTACAGGTTAATAAAATTTTTTTTTTTGCCCAACAAGACAGTGCTTTTGCTGACATTCATTAGTAATGTCTCTTATGCTACCGTCTCTAAACGGGTCGTTATTATTGCTTTTTGCGTTTCAGTCAGTTCCGCAAATTTGTCAATTTGATTAACAAATTGAAAAATCAAAATGAGTCCAGTTCACATAGCCAAATATTTTGCTGTATTAGTTTTTTTCTCTCACAACTGTACATAGGAAACTAATAGTACAGTGACTTCTATATTGTCTCTTCTTCACTTTATTATTTAATACAGTGTGGAACAAAATTATTTTTATCTAGTCATCTTTGCATTAAGCGTATTAAACTAAGTAGTGCCGCTCTACAATAACAGGGAATGCACCTCAAAATATACATAATTTGTAATAATTTTCAATTTGAGTTATTGATGACATTTATTGACAGCACTAAAGAGTATAGCAGCACAGGTAAAATTACACGTGAAAAAATTCTAAATGTAACTGTATAAAAATCGTTTCGTTCCACGCTGTACATTGCCAAGCATAAAAGTAGGGCCACTCCGTAATTTGAATTTTTTGGGAATTTATTAGTTTTTTTACGTGTTTTTTTCGGTTGTAACAGTTTACTAACTGACTGCTTGAATAAACAAAAAAGGTTTTGTTGTTCAAAGTTTATTAAAAGTAATGAAAATGAACAATTTCAATTTGATATGCTAAGTAATGAAAATGAACAAGTTTACTTTCATACGCTTTTGTTGAAACAAACAAGCATAGTTTTTGTTTCTGTGATGACATCTATCTGTTGCAAATTGTTTGTGTATTGTTGTCACTGTTAGTGGTTTGCAATGAGCATAAATCCTGTTGTTGCGGCACGAATTGTGGCGGCTTTAGAAGACGGAAGCGGTCTGCACGAAACTGCGAGAAAGGTTGATGTAAGTCTCTCGAGTGTGTAACGAGTATGGCGGCGGTACGAAGAGACTGGTCTGCTCACTCGAAGACCTGGTTCAGGGCGAGGCAAGACTACAACAGCTAGAGATGACCGTTTTCTCGTTTCTAGAGCTCTGAGAAACCGAACGGTCACGGCAGTTTCCCTTCAAAATCATCTGCAAGAAGTGAGAAATGTAAACACAAGTGAGTGGACAGTTAGGAGGCGACTTCATGCTGCTGGATTATCTTCTCGAACTAGAGCTACTGGACCTCCGTTTTCCCGTGAACACCGAATAGTGAGATTGAATTTTGCACGAGAACACTTGGCTTGGACAATAGTGGATTGGAGTCGCGTATTGTATTCCGATGAATCGCGATTCTGTCTGATGGGCTCAAATAGATGTGTAAGAGTGTGGCGACGACAAGGCGAGAGATCTGCTCAAGCATGTATTGCCGAGTGACTTCCATTTGGTAAAGGATCAATTATGGCATTAGGAGGCATATCTTTTGACACTCATACGGAGTTAGTCTTTATCGAGAATGGCACGTTGACTGCGCATAGGTACCTGACAGAGGTTCTAGAAAACCATGTTTTACCGTTCATGGTTATTCTTGGTGACAATGCAACATTTGTGCATGATAACGCAAGGCCCCACACTGCTCGGATAGTTACTGAGTATCTTGACGAGTGTCAAATCACGCGATTTGTTTGGCCTGCTCGCAGTCCAGATTTAAATCCAATTGACCATGTCTGGCATGAGATGGGAAAACGTTTACGAAGACATTTGCAAGCCCCCAGAAATTCTAGAGAACTTCGCGACATACTGGTGCAGGAATGGGACAATCTTCTTCAGAATATGATCCAAAATCTAATCCAGAGCATGCCTCGTTGTTTGCAAGCTGTTATCACTGCCAGAGGATTAAATACTCGCTACTGAAGTCCTTAAACTTTCTTTTGTTTCAGCAAAAACATATGAAAGTAAACTTGTTCATTTTCATTACTTAGCATATCAAATTGAAATTGTTTATTTTCATTACTTACAATAAACTTTGAACAACAAAAACCTTTTTGTTTATTCAAGCAATCAATTAGTGAACTGTTGCAACCGAAAAACACGAAAGAAATTAAAGATTTCTAAAAAAAATAAAAAAAAATTCAAATTACGGAGCGACCCTAGTTTTATGCTCGGCAGTGTATATGAAAAACAAGATTTTAAAAATTAGAAAAACTTTATTTACGGAATAGAAATTTGCGGCCGCAGTCAACACAAATCCACTTTTAACACTTACTATCTTATATATATCACACTATTGTTTTATTTAAAGGCAACATCCTGAGTGAAACGAAACAAGTTAAGAAATTCGAACAAAAAAATAAACATCAGTTACTCTCGAAACTGAATACGCACTTCAAAAACGTCCCCACGCAACAGTATTTAAACATATATGGACTCTGCAGAAAAATAGACATAAACTTCTTCTCCAGAACGTTGGTAAAGTTTTTCTTGAAATCACTAGCGCCGATCGTGCAGGTCTCTAAATATTTCATCACTTCTTTCAACACCAGCATGCTGAGGAGTTTGTCTTCGGATCTGGCGTAGGATATATGGCAGCCGTAGAAGAGGTTGAAGAGTTTTGTGGCTACTAGGAGGGTGTGTTCCTCTATGAAGATCGAACGGTCAGTGTAGTTGAGTTCGTCTTCTAAAGTCCACAGGCACTTTTTCAGGCATTTCAGCGCGACTATTACAAGAGGATCACCCTCTTCATAAGTGTTTAACTCACCTTTATCAAATACCTAAACAAATAATTGATAAAAAAAGCTAAGCTATTTATCTAAATGTATTGTATGTTCAATTAAAAAAAACCTATACAGTGCCATGGTTTAACTTTTTTTTTTAAGTTGGCTACACATTTTAGAAATTGACATATAAAACGTCAGACATAATTAACGACTACCACATTCGAATACGCCACTTGGTAGCAGGAAAATATTAGAAACGAGTACTGTTGTAAACATTTTGTGTGCACTGTGAATATATCTATATATGTTTCTACTTTGCACTGATATAAAAATATTAATACATTTTTCTTAATTAAAATTACACAAACATTTGGGGGTTGTACTTAAAATGTAAACAATTTAAAAATTTTAACTGCTATAAGATTTCTTTCTACCATCTATGAACACTAAAATATTTTTTATTTTTAAAAACATCGTTCCAAACAGAGCTGGGCAGGATTCGAATCATTCAGGATTCGATTCCCGGATTCGAATCCTTTTAGAGGATTCAAAAGAGGTATTCGAATACTTTAGTGAAAACGGATACGTGATCCGGATTTGTTACATTTTTTTAAAAGGATTCGTATTCGAATCCAGACATAGATGATTCGAATCCTTATAAAAGGATTCGAATTCTTATAAAAGGATTGGAATCCTTATAAAAGGATTCGAATTCTTATAAAAGGATTTGAATCCTTATAATAGGAATCGAATCCTTATAAAAGGAAAACCAAGTTAGACACTTTGAATATTGGAAATAAACCGACCTTTGTTACAAGTGTTAGCAAAGCGGTGATAGATATAACAATAGGTACGTCATGTCAGTAATTTTGTTAAGAATTGGCGAGTGTCAGATGAGGTGAGTTGTTCGGATCACAGACACATAACATTCGATATTACGGGGTTACACCGGGTCACTGAAGTATACCGCAATCCCCGCAGAACAGACTGGGAAGCCTTTAAATCAAAGCTAGACCACAATCTGACGGGTATACTAGGAGCGGTAAGCAATAACTTAGGGCTCGAGATTATGGCAGAGCAAACTGCGGAAGCTATGATCTCGGCATACAACGACAACTGCCCTCTGATTGAGAGACGCATCACAAGGAGAGTTCCGTGGTGGAACAGTGCGCTGGACAAAAAGAGGAAGCAGGTAAGAAAACTCTTCAACGAAGCAAAGCGAACGGGCTCATGGGAGGCTTACAAGAACTTCCTAACCGAATACAACAAAGCACTAAGGAAAGCTCAAAGATCAACCCGGAGGAGACACTGTGAGAACATTGAAACTGTCCCAGACGGTGTTAGACTACAAGATTCTCTCGAAGAACCCCCAATGTGCGCTTCAAACTCTTGAACTCGATGACGGAGTGTATACAAAAAACGAGAAGGAAACCCTGGGTGAACTTCTACGGATACACTTCCCCGGAGGGGAAATCTATGGTGGACCACTTAATGACTGGGTCAGCCAGGGACCTGATGCAACTGGCAACAAAACATCTAAGGAAGACTGGCAGGCTGCCAGGAGAGTGGTCACCTATGACAGAGTCAAATGTGCAATAAACTCATTTGAACCTTTTAAATCGCCAGGGCCTGATGGAATCCTACCCATCATGCTACAGAAGGGATCAGAACTACTGTGGCGAAGGCTTTGCGAGATCCTAAGGGCCAGCATGGCCCTACGATATTTGCCAAGAATATGGAGGCTTATCAGGGTGGTTTTCTTACCAAAGACCGGTAGAACAGACTATTCTCGGGCAAAATAGTACAGGCCCATCAGTCTCATGTCATTTGTACTGAAGACAATGGAAAAAATTATGGACAGGCATATTAGAGAAGGGGTACTGGTGACCTACCCACTATCCCAAGATCAATATGCCTACCTTCCAGGTAGATCAACAGAGACAGCTCTCAGCCGACTAACAAGGAGTGCCGAAGCTGCCCTGGAACACAAAGAAATTTTACTTGCTGCCTTCTTGGATATGGAAGGAGCATTTGACAATACAGCCTTTAACTCTATAACTGCTGCCCTGAGAAAGCGGGGGTTGGAGGAAATTAGCTGCAGGTGGATAGACTGCATGCTAAGATAAAGGATGGTCTACAACGTTCGCTGACCAGACACTAGCATCCAGGGTGGCCGGTGGTTGTCCGCAGGGAGGAGTTCTCTCACCCCTGCTGTGGAACCTGGTCATGGATGGCCTGCTAGTGGATCTCAGCAACAAAGGATACTCTTCCCTAGGATACGCGGATGACCTAGTCATACTCGTTGAGGGAAAATTTAACAACACGATCAGAGAGCGTATGCAACGTGCACTGAACGTGGTGAGCAAATGGTGTGCTAGAGAAGGACTTAAAGTCTCACCCTCGAAGACCACCCTGGTACCATTTACTCGCAGGAGGAAACTGGCGGGCCTTGGACCGCTCTTTCTAAATGGTGGCAACCTGAAAATGTCGGGTGAGGTGAAGTACCTAGGAGTAATCTTTGACTCCAAACTGACCTGGACCCCTCAAATCTCAAAAATCAGACGCAAATCGGAAATTACCCTTGCGTACGAATGTACGACCGACAATGGGGGCTCAGACCAGGAATGGTATACTGGCTGTACACCAGAGTGGTCAGACCCGCAATCATGTATGCTGCTTTGGTATGGTGGCCTAAAGCCACACAACATACAACCATACAAATACTCAGCAAGGTTCAAAGACTTGCTTGTATTAGCATAACGGGGGCTATGAGAACCACGCCCACTGCAGCCATGGAGACGGTTCTAGACCTCACACCACTTCATATTCTGATAGTGGGGGAGGCAAGACTGGCACTCTATAGGCTGCAATTATCATCGGTCAACGTAAGAGTTGATACCCCACACAGAAGACTCTTGACAGACATAGGGGGACCTCTCCTGCAAATGAGGTCGGATCATATGGTAGTCAGATATCTTGAAAATTCACTCTTTAAAGTCACTATTCCAGACCGCAACGAATGGAACGGCTTTAGGGAAGATATACACAAACAGTGATCTGGTACACGGACGGTTCTAAATCAACCACAGGTACTGGATCAGGAATCTATAATGAAAACATGAGGACAGGCTATGCTCAACCATTGGGTAGCCTGGCATCAGTCTTTCAAGCAGAAATATTCGCAATCATAGAATGTGCGAGAACCAACAGAGAAGGACTGTCGAAACAGGCAAATCTATATCATGTCCGATAGCCAGGCGGCACTCAAGGTTCTCCAGAGTCAAAAGACTTCATCCAAACTGGTATTGGAATGCTTCAATACCCTGAATGACCTAGCGAGACAGAACAAGGTTACGCTTGTCTGGACGCCGGGTCACTCTGGTATTGCGGGAAATGAAAAAGCTGACGAGCTAGCAAGGCAGGGAGCCACCATTTCATTTATGGGACCCGAACCTGCCTTGGGCATAACAAAAAAGTCGAGTCGCCTTGAACACAAGGAATACTGGGAAAACAGACCAGGCCTTAACCATAGTAAGGCCCTTATAAAAGGGCCTAACTCAAGCCAAGCTGCAGGACTACTAACATTGAGTAGGGCACAGCTGAAAACAACCATAGGACTGCTCACAGGCCACATGACTGTTAAAGAGCATCTAAGGAAAATCGGGCTATACAACGGCGACACCAACTGTCACCTCTGTAATACGGCACCGGAAACAACTATGCACGTTCTGTGCAGGTGCAATGCGCTGGAGAGCAAAAGACGGCTCATATTTGGGAACAGACAAATGGACCCAAATGATTTCCACGCGCAACCTCTGAAGGACCTGCACAAGCTAGTGCAGGGCATCGAGTTCGGAATAGTTGCGTGAGTGTAATAATATTGGGGCAGTACAATAAGCCACCTAGGCTGCAGTGCATCCGGATCCGAAAGGAAGACGGCCCCCACAGGAAAAAAAAAAAAAAACTTTTAGAGTTAACTTTATAATTTGCTCGGCTCTTAATGGGTGAATATTCTATTCCTAAAAAAAACCGTTTTTATTTAATATTAAAGTTGCATTTAATACAAAAACAAACTGTGAATAAATCGACATAAATCTAGAAATATCGAAAATCTCGACATGTAGAAAATCTTGACGGTCTACTCCCAGACTAAGCATGAAGTAAAATTTCGAGTTTAGAAAAGCCCCGCGTAGAAAATTTGTCGAGGGTCGCGCAGCGACCCGAGACAAATTTTCACGGGGCTTTTCTAAACTCGAAATTTTACTTCATGCGCCACGCGTATGAAACACTGATTTAAAGTGAAGTTGAAAACGCACTGAAAATCAACCCAAATTCGATATTTTTTCAAAATTGGATGTTTTCTTTCCTATCCATGCTGTAAACCTTCAGATATTCGTTGTTTTCTTGTAAATAAACTCGATTCCCTGTAGTCCTTCTCCGAAGACCATGATTGGTGCTTCAAGCTGTATCCTTTGTAAAATGGTAATAAACTTAGTAATCTAGAGTGATTCTTTAATTTGAAACTTCTAAGAACGAGTGTTGTCCACTCCCAGACTAAGCATGAAGTAAAATTTCGAGTTTAGAAAAGCCCCGCTTAGAAAATTTGTCGAGGGTCGCGCAGCGACCCGAGACAAATTTTCACGGGGCTTTTCTAAACTCGAAATTTTACTTCATGCGCCACGCGTATGAAACACAGATTTAAAATGAAGTTCAATAACACATATATTATCATTAATTAAAATCATTATATAATCAAAGATTTAGTCGGTAAATGAACGTTTTTATTAATAGAAACTGATGGAATAAAATATTACTGGTTGCAAATAATAAATTTAAATTTATTTTTAAATTAAAAATTTTAACTTACTCTAAAGGATTTGTATCCGTGATTCAAAAATGAGGATTCGAATCTTTGATTCAAATCATATTTTTCACTTACGAATCCTTTATTCGAGTATTCGTGATTCGAATCATATTAGGTGATTCGGATTCGTGATTCGAATCCTGTTTTTGAGGATTCGTCCCAGCTCTGGTTCCAAATACCCAAAGAACTGTAGATATTGAATTTAAAAGCAGCGAATTACTAGAACACCTAATATATGGCCGGAAAAGCTGATCGACAGTACTCATTCCTCGATACGACACCAGCGGTCATGTTAGTTGTCAATAATTGTAATATATAGTTTTCAAGTTGCAAACCTGCTATATTTTCCATGGCACTCTAGAGGTTTTTTGTTTTGTTTAACATGTGGTATGTAAGTATAAATAAAACATTTACCTCGCCAGATGCCTCTTTAGCCTCTTGCTTTTTATACTTTGGTTTTAGTGCTAGTGTAAGATAAATGTTCATAGCCTCCTCAAAGGGAATCAATTTGGGCATTAAGTACAGCAGTTCTTCTAACGTTTTTTCAGAAACCACATATATTCCTGGTGTATACCTTCAAACCATATTAAAATAATTATTTATTAAATATATAGAATATAGGAGCAATTATTACCTTCTTGAGAACGTTGAAACTGGATATTGAATGTAATTCGTAATTCTGCTTATACTATCTCTAACATTAATATCGTTATCTTGTAATAATGTTATGACTATGTACCAAACTTCGATAATGTATTTCACTGAAATTAAATCAATTTTAATTATAAAAAATGAATTATAATCGATAAAATCAAAACCAACTTAAAGACACTTCTAAATAAACTTAAACTTAAAGCTAAACAGGTGTTTGGGTTTTATCTACATAGAGAGTTTTTGGTATGATTAGCACTAAAGAAAAAAAAAATTTGTAAATACTTCTAAAACATGGATTTAGAAGTATTTACAAAATATCTTTCTAGAAAGCCAGGAAACCCAGATTTTCATGCTGTGTTCATGCAAAATTTACAGAATACTGTAAGCCAGTGTTGCCAGACTGTTTCTCGGGATTTTCTTCGATGCAAGCATAAAATTTCTTCACAATTCATCAATTTATAAAAGTTATATAAAAAAATTTAGATTCGGATTATTTTTCCTACTTCTAAATCCATGTTGCAAATCTAGAAAGCGGGAAACCCCGATTTCCATGCTGTGTTCATGCAAAATTTACAGAATACTGTAAGCTAGTGTTGCCAAATTGTTTTTCAAGATTTTCTTCGGCGCAAGCATAAAATTTTTCATGATTCTTCAACTTATAAAATTTACATTTTGTCTTTAGTTTAGATATTGAAAATGTAATTGCTTAGACAAAATAAACATTTGTAAAATTTATTAACGTTAGATCAAATATAAGTAGTTTATTTTGAACTTCAATTGAAATCAGTGTTTATACAGGTGGCGCATGAAGTAAAATTTCGAGTTTAGGAAAGCCTGAAAATTTACTTCATGCTTAATCAGGGATTGGAAACACTCATTACAAGCTTCGAATTGAACACTTTTATAAAAACAACGAATATTTGAACATTTAGAATTTATTTACTAGGATTATGTAAACTGAAAAGGAAAAATCACTGTATGAAAAACTAGTTGAGAAATTTAACTTTTCTTTGAAGAATGTTAAAATTGATGAATATGTAAATTTAGTGAATTTTATTACTGAATAATCTGTCTTCAATTTGGTTCTCATTAATCACTTGATTAATAACGATAAGTCAAAATGAGAAAGAATAAAAACAGTACTAAAAGAAACCAAACCAAGTGACTTTTCTTTAATTATCAAATGTGAATAATCCGTAAATTTTGCACACTATTTTAACTTGTATTTTGTCTTTATTTCACTTCAAGAATCAACTAATTTTATTTTTACGCCACTTCAACAACAACTTTAGTTTATATAAAAAAAAAACGTGGCGAGATGTTTTAATTATCTATACAAAAAAAGTGAATTTTCTTCAATTATCAATGTAAATAATCTATAAATTTTGCACACTATTTTAACTTGTATTTTGTCTTTATTTCACTTCAAAAATCAACTAATTATATTTTTATTCCACCTTAACAATCATCTTTAGTTTATTTAAAAAAAATCGTGTTGAGATGTTTTAATTATCTATACAAAAAAAGTTAAAAAATACAAAAGCGAATTTATCGTTTTTCGGCAAATATTTTTAGTTTGATAATGACTAGCTTGTAGTCGAAACTATAGTCACTGAAAAGTAAAATAAAAGTGATAAAACACAGTTAAGTGTTTTAATAAAATTTTTAGTTTTGTTGAAACTTATCCAAATATTCTTCTTCTTCTCGAATCATACTTTACTTTTTTAGGTATTGGATGGAGCTTCTGATTCCTTTTGTACCCATTCCTTAAATTTCTTTCCGTCTCTTGCCATTATTTAAATTTCTTCTAATATTATTCTTATCTTCGTTCCTATTTCTTCAATTTGTTGAAGCCATTTTCTTCTTCTTCATTTGATTGTAATTCTTGTTTCCATAATTTTTTTTCTTGTGATTCTATCTGTCTTCATTCTTATACTAGTTCAATTGTTTCTTTTTATCCTTCTGACAATTGATTCTTGTTTTGTGAAAGAGTCTTTGAAAAAGTCTCAGAGAAATGATAAATTAGATTTTGTATTTTGTAAATTTTCTGCAAATAATTGGCAAATTCAACTTTACTTTATGATAAAAAAAGTTCAAGATTTAAATAATTCATCCGTTTTTGAACAACCTTTTTTTTAAATTTTTACTAAATGCACTAGAATTTTTCTTTATAAAATTCAAATAATTACTGAATTAAAAAAAAACCTCTTGAAGATATTTGAATTCTGTATAAAGTAAGATAAATTATTCACTTTTGTCTAAACTCAATGAATTTTATGGTGATTAGATGAGACATATCTGTTGATTGTTTATTTTCTTTAATTCAACTAAAAATTAATATTTATTTAAATTTAAAATTAAATTAAGTAAGTAATTAGTGTGATTTCAGACTTTCATATCTTCATATTTTTTAATTGTGTCATAATATTGGAACAAGTGTTTTCCACTCCTTGATTAAGCATGAAGTAAACATTTCAAGTTTAGGAAAGCCTGAAAATTTAAGTCCAAATTTTCAGGCTTTTCTAAACTCGAAATATTTACTTCATGCGCCAGGCGTACTAAACACTGATGTAGTGTAATATTTCAAACACTTTATTTATCTTAATACTAACACAAAATTCTTCAAATATAAAAATGTTGTTCTTTTCTTCATTTATTTTTAAACATGGCACACTGCTGTAAACACTCTGCCACAAGGTATGGCTGGATATCCGAGAGCCAACTTTTACTAAATATATCTCCAATATAAATTATGAAGCAATACATATGCAAAATAACAGAAGTAGAAATTAGATAGGAAGGAAGGTGTGGATGGGGGGAAGAGTATGGGAGGTGTGTAATGTGTGAGCGGGGTAGGGATACGTGGAGTCATTTGGCGGAGGAGTGCAAGGGGGTGAAGGAGGAATGGGTGGGAATAAGAGGGAATAGAAGAGTGACGGAATGGATGAGAGAGGATGGGGTCGGATTAAGGACGCTGGAGAAGTTGGGGGAAGAGAGGGAAAGCAGGAGGAAGAGAGGGGCCAGCGATTAGTGTAGATATGGATGTAATGTAGTATTATGCCAATCAAGGTCTTTTATTTTGTTATGATTTTTCAATGTTAATTTTTAGACATTCGTGATCATATTAAAAACTTTCAATTTAAAAACTCTAACGAGTGTTTTCCACTCCCAGACTAAGCATGAAGTAAAATTTCGAGTTTAGAAAAGCCTGAAAATTTGGCTTGGTCGCGTAGCGTAGCAGACCAAGAAATTTTACTTCATGCGCCACGCGTATAAAACACTGATTTAAAGTAAAGTTCAAAATATACTGCTTAGTTCTGATCACATGTTCATTCATTTTACAAATGTTTATATGGAATACGTGAAAGTATACTTAAAAGAAAAAATCCCTGTATGTGTTGTAAAGTTTCGAGTTGTAGCGTTCTCTTTTTTAAAAATCTCTGCATCGTGACAATTTATGATTTATTTGTCACATTGATAATCATTTACCAACATCTCAAAATTTGATGTTTAATATACCCTACTGTTAAAGCAGGACTGCAACTGTTTGCGCTAAATGCACTCTAAGTTTGGTCATATTAAAAAAAAACAGAGTTTATCTTCTGTTAGAAAAACAAAGTTTATTATTATTATTACCGGGTAACACATCCTCATCCTGCAAAAACTTGGAATTCTGCACTAGAAAGTTACAAACGGCTAGCCTCTCCTCCATGCCATTCTCCGACGTTGAAAATGGCTTAAGCACGTCCTGCACAAGCTTCCGATAATCCAGCTTTTGCCTCGCCTCAGCGACCAACTTACTAATAATCGGCATTATCACGCAAAACAAGTCACCGTCCGTCTCCAGCGTCTCGCAGATCAAAAAATTCAAAATCAACTGTTTGTCCAGTAAAACGGGGAAATTCTTTGGTCGGATGTTTCCGATAACGCACGGAAAATATGGAATAACGAGACAGACTTTCAACGCGAATTCTTTCCTCCTTATTTTCAGAATGTAGAACAAATCCGTAAAGATATTTAAACAGTGCGGGTTCGCACTGATTGCATTAATCATTAATAACTTCATATTATCATCAATCGGTTTAACAATGCTGTATTCAAGTTCCGATATTTCATCCTCGTCAATCTGCAGGTGAAAATGGTTTGTAAAGTAGGAATTGTCGAAAAGGTAATAAATGCAGTTGAGTGCGAAGATTTGGTAGTCTTCGTTGGTGCTCTGCAAGGCGGCAATAATTACGTCTATAAGGAATTTCTCCCGGCACACTGAAGGTAGGTTAATGACTTTGGTTAGCAATTGCAGGTAAAGTGCAAGCTTTGTTATTTCGAAATTTTGTTTCGATGTCGAGAGGATTTTTTTGTAGCTCAGCGTACGCAAGATCGAGGACATTAACTGGACGAATTCGTCACGGCCGTAACATTCATCTTTGAATCTGAAAATGTCATAATTATCACTAAATTCCAGTTTTAACATAATTTTGACTTTGTCAAAGAGATCCTTGATGTTAAGTTAGTATCAAAATTTTGTCTCAAAAAATGTTATGAAATAAAATGTCTCTGTATTACACGATGCTAATTTCGTTAAAAAAATAATCTGAAGGCATGCACACTACGTAAACAGCTGATGGTTAATTTTAAAATAGTAATTGTTGAGATAGAAATTGGCGGAGATTCTATGAGGCCGCACTAGTTTTTTATGCCTTAGAAGCAAATCTACTGCAGAATCGTATATAACTCGTAGTGCCGTAGCCTAGAGTACATGCGAGTTGTAGTCAACTCGCACGGTAGTCAACGTGTAAAAGTCGTAGAGTATTCAGTGTTTTATTAATAAATATGATTACTTTGCGATACTTACATCAATGTAATAGCAATAAAACGAAGAATTTATTTAATAAAAATTGAAATGCAACGAAACTTAACAAATACAAAATATGAATGGATGGTAAAGTAGAAATCATTAACCTTATATGGTTCAGATGTTTACTGATTGTGCTGTTAGATAGCAGCAACGTTGGGGCATTGCATCATACGTTTTGTTTACAAAAAAAGAGGAACAAAGAGGCGGTTTAAATAATTGAGTCACCCATTTCCAAAAACCCCTAAATTCATTGTTTTCAAATGGATTTAGGGGTTTTTGAAAATAGGCGACTGAATTGTCTAATACTCTTACAATCAGTTAATTAAACGTGTTGTAAACACAAACGACAAGAAAAAAGATTTATAATTCTGTCGCTGAGGTTATTTTGTATACAAACTCAGGTGAATCAAATTGCGGATGCCTTTATTTTAAAATGGGATGAAAATAGAACATTTCCTACTAAAATTTAGTATCGTCTTATTTTCTGGATTACAATGTTAAAAAATTGAATCCAATTATTTTGTTTCAAGATTAGTATTAGGTCAGATGGATTGGGGATTTATATTTACATACACCATTTTTTATAATTTGACAACTGGTCGTCAAGTCTACCAATCACTAAAAGAAAACAATAACTTCATTTTTAAAAGCATTGTAAATTAAGATTTTATTTGATTGTTATTTATAATTCCTAAACATTTTTAGTTTTATTTTTGTAATAAATGCTTTATTAAAAAGAAGACATACCTCGTAATCATTAAAATTAATATTTCCATGTACAACGTAACAGTTATGTGTGCAACTGAGACCCCAGCCTTCTCAATTATCCAAAAGGAACCTTGTGCCAACGTAACAATATCAAAATGCTCATGGTTGTCGGGTAAATTTTTGAGTAATAATTTTAACTGTAAACAGAAATACAATAACTAAATAATGCTCGTACATTCTTATAACGAGAATTTACCTGCAATAAAGTCCCATGCAAAGTATTACCAGGAATTTTACTGCTAATTTTTTTTAGGGAGGCTTTTATGTAACTGACATAATCGTCCGTTGGCATCGCAGAAATCGAGGCCTGCGCCGCTAGTTCCCGCATTTTGTAAATACTGCTGCTCAAGCACGGGTTTATAAACTTGAGATATTGTAACATCTGAAATATAAAAACTTGATTTTCTGTATTTAAAATTACGCATTTGTTATTCGCCAGCACGATCTTGTAAGTGTTATTAGAGGCGCCACGAGTGCAGTCATGGGCAGAATCGAATGATATCAGTAGTATTAGAGGGGCTACGAGTATAGCGATGGGCATAATCGAATGATATCAATAATCGATTATTGGGACTTGAATATAACTAAAAATCGAACGATCACTCAAATCATTGGGCCCGTTCATCAAAATGTTCCACATTCAACATGTTTGGATTTAAAATTGAATTTGTGTTCAGTATTCCGGCACCAGGTACCCACAGACACGTTTCGGACCTGGTGCAGGAATACTGAACACAAATTCAATTTTGATATTTGTTTTCTGGTTTCACAAACAGAGTTCTGCTCGCTCGTGGACGAAACAGTGACCTGTATACGCACTTTGTGCATTCGTGTCACTGACGATGCCACTATGAAGCATTAGATGGCGTTAGCTATCGAAATCATTAATGTTTGGATTTGTTTGTGATGTATGTTGGTACCTAATGAACGATTCTCCGGTTGGACTATTTCATACGATTGCAAAAATCCCAAACACGTTCACGATTAATAATCCGGTCATCAGAGAATTCCCCAACAGTTGGCAGTAAACTCCCAACTATTATCTCTGCTTGAGAGTTTGTTTGAATGATTGCTAGAGAAATTGTTTGAATGATTGCTAGAATGATCGCTTGAATAGTTGTTGAAATGATTGGTCGTATGATCACTCGAATACTTCAAATAATAACTACTCGCAATAAAATAATGGTAATACAATACACAATATTAAGAGTAAACAAATTACATGTGAATATGAAACAAGCACATGAGCAATATAGTGGATCATTCGAGATATCTCTCAAGCAATCATTTGAGGGATCTTTCTGTCTTTCGAGCGATCACCGCACCTCGAGATATTTTATTATTCTTATAATCGAACGAATTGATTATTTTAATTCAAATGATCCTATCACTACATGAGTGGAACGCCTCGAGCCCGACCTAAGGTATGTCAGGGTCAGTCTGATGTGGGTGCCCGGGCACTCTGGCATACAGGGAAACGAACTAGCCGATTCCCTGGCCAGGAAGGGAGCGGATACCGCATTCATCGGACCAGAACCTGCTCTTGGAATACCTAGAGTAGTAGCCAAGAACACTAACAGGAGATGGCTGAATGATCAGATGCTAAACTACTGGCAACAGTGCCCTGGGATGAGACATTCCAGAGCAGTGATAAGTGAAGCATCCACCTCCAGAACAGAGTCATGGCTGAAGCAGAGCAGGTCGGGTATACACACCCTGACTGCTCTCTTCACTGGACACTGCCGCCTACGGCACCATCTGCACAAAATGGGACTGAGTGATAACACGGAGTGTCGCCTGTGCCTAGAAGATGATGAAACAGCAGAGCACGTTATTTGTGCCTGCCCCGCTGGAAATCAGCTCAGGCTCACAGTGCTCGGACAATCCATACTAACACTGAAGGACCTTGACAAGATTCCACCCGACAAGCTCGTAGACTTCATCAAGAGGTTGGGCTTGGAGGGTGAACTATAAGGACACGCGACTGGCCTTAAATTGTGAGCCACAATAGACCCTCGCGGTCGCAGTGGAGGGCCGTATAGCGACCCACTCACTTTGGAAAGAAAAAAAAAAAAAAAAAAAAAAAAAAAAAGGTATGTGCACTTGTTCAATCAATAAAAATACAGAAAGTAAAGTGCACTATTTAAAATTGGAAAGTTAATAAATATAAAACGAATGATATTTGAATAAACAGAAACCCCCTTAGATTTAAGTGCGCTCATCGAGCTAACTCGGCTTATTTATCGAAAATGTGTCGATGTCTAACGTATTTATGTTTGAGTGTATGGCTGTCCCATATCTTGCAAATTAAACCTTTCCAAAAACTGCCGCTGCTTCAGTACAGATGCATATGTCTCACCCCACTTCATGATGAGCGATGGACATGAGGTATCGACTAATATTCTTAATCTATGAAGAAACCTAATTGCGAAAACGACAGAAAATGAGTTGGTTTAAAATTATTACATTGTGAAGGAATGCACGTTGTTTAGCGCACAAACTTCCAAACTATATAATTTGTGGTTTAATACTGCATATATTGCAGAAAACTGACTTTTCAAGTTTTATTTTATGTTTTCTCAAAATGAAAAAGTTAGCGTTTGATGTGTTTATGAAATAAACAATATCTCTCCTTAAACTATTGGAACCTAATTTACTTACCTCTAATTTTTCTCCCGATGGATATAACCTCGCTAAAATGAACAATAATGGATAGAGCGACATGTTGTCCTTTTGTTCCGTAAAAACCTTCAACTTTTCGAGTAAGAAATCGTAGAGTTCGGGGTACCGCATGAAAAAAACTCTGGCCGACAGCCTGTTTTTAATACTAATATCTTCGCTATCTTTGGTTCTTTGCACTCCGAACATTCTCATCATCAGAGCAGAAAACATAAGAGTTGCCGAATTTCTAACCTAAAACATGAGTTGCTGCATTTTCGGATGAACAATTTAATTTTATAGAATTAAATCAAAATTAGATTTTCTGGTGTTTTCATTTAAAAAAAATCAATTATTTCCTTTTTGATAATTTAGTGTTTGAAAAATAAACCGGGCAATCATTTAAAATATAAATTAGAAAACGAAAAGTACTAAAATGCACGATTGCCAACTTTACTTTTTATTGAGTAGACAGATAGCAATGTCTTTATACTTTGAATTTTAAATTAGATTGGCACTACTGACTGTCAACACATAGTTTACCATAACCTCAAATTTATTGCATCATTCAATCAGCATTCTGTGCAACCGTACAAAAAAAATTCCACCTATTCAAATTTATAATTTAAATGATCGCACAGTATAATAATTATTATTTATGATGTATTTTTTTATATATTTTGGGTACAATAAATTGAATAAAGTTAAGAACAAAATTAGATAAATAGATATACAAGGACAACTACAGAGAATTTTTTTAAGTATACATACATCAACATTACTTTGTGTTTTTAGGTGTTCTTTGCTTTTGAAAAGCGTTAAATTTGAAGCTTCTAACGACTGTTTCCACTCCCAGACTAAGCATGAAGTAAAATTTCGAGTTTAGAAAAGCCTGAAAATTTGGTTTGGTCACGTAGCGAAGCGGAGTGACCAAACCAAATTTTCAGGCTTTTCTAAACTCGAAATTTTAATTCATGCGCCACTAGTATAAAACACTGAAATATAGTGAAGGTTAAAATATACTGCTTAAGCAGTATTATAAAGCAGTGTATTTTGAACTTCACTTGTAATTAATATTTTATACGTGTGGCGCAGGAAGTAAAATTTCGAGTTTAGAAAAGCCTGAAAATTTGGTTTGGTTGCTCCGCTTCGCGACCAAACCAAGTTTCTAGGCTTTTCTAAACTCAAAATTTTACTTTATGCTTAGAAGCTTCAAATTGAATGCTATTTTTAACATCATCGAATGTCGGAAAAATTACAAATCAGGATATGTATACTTAGAAGAAAACTTCGCTGTATATTTTTGGATGAAAATACATCATCGTTCATTTGATTAACTTTTGCGGAATAATTTTTTTTTTTTAAAACAGACGGTTGTAAATACCCTGTATATAAAAATAACCTTCAACATTCTTGAAAATACCAAGTGTCACATACAAAATGTCATTCTTAAAAAAAGCAAATTGTATGGTACTGTGCAATCATTTAAATTATAAATTAGAGTAGGCTGCATTTTTTATGTGCGGTTGCCCAGAATGTTAATTGAATAATCAAACACATTTGAGTTTATGGTAAACTATGTGTTAACAGTCAGTAATGCCAATCTAATTTATATTTGAAATGATCGCACAGTATAATAAAATGTTGATAAAAGTGTTTTTCTAAATCATAAATTAGTATTTTTAAAACAGATATTTTTAGAACCTAACAAGAGGAACAACCAGGACTGATTACATTACTATCACACATAAAAATACTGTTCTTATTATTTACTAAAGTAAGGAATAACAGTCTTTTTATGTGTAATAATCACTTCACTTAAACTTAAAAACACAGTTACATTACTATCAATTAAGCAATTTTAATTTAGAACTATTAGTAAGTATCACTAAATAATAATTATGCACTTATTTTTAAAACAAGTAGCAACTTACACCCCAAACGGAATGGCTAAATCCTATGACAGCAATCATAACCCCTTTGGCGACGTACGGTGTGACCAATTCACCGAGCTGATTGTGTTTGTAGAGTGCCCGCAGAATGTTCATGCTGTGAATCGCCGGTTTTTCATTATCACCCGAGAAATCATCGGCTATTTGGAGTAAAGTCCGCATGCAGTAATGGAAGCTCTTGTGATTTCTGTTTTGAGATTCGGTCGTTAAGATTGCCTACGCAAACAATTCAAATAATTCACAGAATAAAACGAATATATTGCTAATAATAATAATAATAAAGAATATTTATTTAGCACTTTTGCTATACATAAAAATATACTATTACAAATTTAACTAGAAATACAGGGTGTCTACGCTAAACCGTTCCTTAAAAGTTTATGGGGTTGCCGTTGCACTAAAAATTTGAAAAATATCCTTGTCATACGGTTGAATCAGTTCTCCTCATGTGAAATATTTTCAACTTTATATCACTACCGGTTCCACCGGAAGTAGCACCAAATTGTTATTTTAAACGAAACACCCTATAAATTAGTAATTTTTTGGATTCCTTGTTTAAATTGCAACATATTTTATTCGAACATATGTACACATATCTCTTAGTTTTCAAGCAAAAAAAATATTTCTAAAATTTGGCCTCAAAAAGGCATCTTGAAATCTATCTGTAACTTCTCTTAAGAGTAAGATAAAAATATGATTTATATCTCTACTTGTACCTAGAGGATGCCTCTATGAGTGTATTAATTGGAAACTGTCATATTTGACAATAAGTGTTCCTAAAATGTCAATATCGAAGTGCCCTCTTCAATATCTTGTAATTCAATTTTTTTAAATGGAATGACCCAATTTTTATCACGTGGTACGATTGGGGGTAAGATTTCCTACAAAAAAGTATCAATAATAATAATAATAATGATAATAATGATTTATTAGTGTTATAGCAGAGCTTACACAAGTCAGAGTTTACAAGTTTTACAAGTTTAGGTATTTAAGATTTACTGATATAAACAATTACACAAATGCATATACGAACACAAAATTTAAATAAAAACGATTATTTATACATACGTACAGAGTATATGAGCAGTAAATCATGACTAAAATGTATGCTTTAGAAAGTCCTCTATGGTGTAGAAGGCATTTTTGATAAGAATTATCTTAACTTCTTTCTTGAAATTTACTATATTTAGTTCCCTAAATCTATCCGGTAAATAATTGAAAAATTTCAGACCATAATAGTTCTGACAATTCCTGGATCTTTGGAGCCTGAGGTTGGGAATGCTTAAGTCACTTTTTGTTCTCGTGTGATAATTGTGCCTTTGTTGGTTTAATTTGTTGTCGTCGTAATACGATTTAATTAATAGCACACACACAAGGTAGTGTTAATATTTTTAGCTTTATGAATGCTGGTTTGCAGTTATCTTGGTAATCTAAGTTATCAAGTATTCTTACCACTTTCCTCTGAATACCAAAGAGCCTGTGTCTAATGGAGGAATGTCCCTATGCCACAATGTTGTATGAGAGATGGGACTAAAAAAGGGAAAAATATGCGATTCTTAGCATATGAGGGCTGATGTTGTTTTTAAGACCCCTGATAACAAAGATGCTTTTATTTAATTTTGCAGCTAATACATCGCCCTGGCTGTTCCACAGTAGATGATTATCTATATGAATGCCCAAGAACCTCACCGTTTTGTGTTGATAAGGCTCTTGCGTATTCAAGCTGTAAATGGCTGTTTCGGTTTTATTAGCATTCAGAGTCAAGAGGTTGGCATTAAACCAAATTTTTGCTTTTTCAAGCAAGACATTATTTTCCTCCAAACCAGCATTCAGGTTTGGCGATGAATTGATGATTGTTGTATCGTCCGCGAACAGGACAACTTTGCAATTTGACATATAGTCAGGGAAATCGTTTACAAACAATAAGAACAGTAAAGGTCCTAAAGTAGAGCCTTGTGGGGCACCACATTTTACTTCTAGCAATTCCGACATTTCGCCATTGTGAAACACAGATTGTAATCTGCTAGAAAGAAATGATATCAGCAGCCTACAACTTAGTGGGCTGAAATTGTACATATATAATTTTCTCAATAATAATGTATGAGAAACACAGTCAAACGCCTTCGAAAGATCAATGTATGAGGCAAACAAATACTGACCCTTCTCAAATGATGCTATAATGCTCTGGCACAGATCTAGTATTGCATTGGTTGTTGATTTGCCTTGCCTAAACCCATATTGATCGTCGCTTAGCGAGTTGTTTTCCTCAAAATGTCCAATAATTTGCTTGAACAGGATTTTCTCCACAATTTTCGAGCAAATTGGAGGTATGCTTATCGGTCGGTAATTATTGCAATCATTTGGATCACCTTATTTGTGAACTGGTAGCACTTTTGATATTTTGAGCACATCAGGATACTTACCAGTAATAATTATGGAATTAATAAGTTTGGTAAGTGGCTCTATAATAACATCAATAACATCTTTAATTAATTTAATTGTTATCCCGTAAATGTCACCACACGCACTAGATCTTATCTCATGGACTGTGTCTCTCACACTTACCTGAGAAACTGGCTGAAAGTTGAATTGAGTGAGTTCCCACGACACGTTTGGAATTATTAATTGCATTGGATCAATATCACAGATAGGTAGTTGCTTTGTAATCATGTTTGGAATTTGTATAAAATAGTCATTAAAAAAACTAGGTTCTATATCACACTTTTTTATCACAGATTGTTTGTTATTTCTTTGGTTATTAATGATGTTCCACATAGCCTTTATTGGGCTATTTGCGGACTCCACCAACCTATCATTTGCAGAGATTTTAGCCGCTCTAATTGCTTCTTTATATTCCATTTTCATTTTTAATTTTAGTTCTTTCATTCCAGTATTATTCATTCTAGCACAGGCTTCATGAACAAGGTTAAGTTGTTCCCGCCTTTTTTCCAAGTCAGCAATAAACCAATTACACTCTTGACTGTTCTTATTGTTTCGTTTAACCTTTATAGGAAAACTTGTATCAAAAGTACCCCTAACTATATCAACAAATATCTGCCATGACGAGTTAGTATCACGACTGTTAACAAAGTCCCAATTAGTACGATTTAATGAATTGTAGAAATTAAATTTACCTAAAGACGTAATTGGACGAACGATTCTACAACTGTCTTTAATGCGCGGTGGTTTCCAATCAACACTTAAGCTAATACCATCATGGTCTGAAAATGGTATGTTAAATGGTCTGACACCTAAGTTTATGTTGTGGATATTAGTAAATATATTGTCCAGGCAGGACAATCGTGTAGGAAACTTTACTAAAGCATACATGTGGTAACTACTAAAGAAATCACATAAACATTGAGTATTACTATCATTCACATTACTAAAATTACAATTAAAATCGCCACATATAAGAACGTTATATTTAAAAACATTTAAGTTAGACAAAACATTATTGAGTATCTCCAAAAAACGATTGAAATTTCCCGAGGGAGAACGATATAGCGTAATAACAATAAATTTAGAAGTTTCCAATAATATCCCTGTTATTTCACAATCTTTTTCAACTGAGTTATGATTGCTGTTAAGTGTGGTGTGATGATGATAATTTTTTAATAATATCATCACTCCACCGTGAATAAACACGCTGCGTGAGAAGTGTTCCGCAAGAACGGAATTATCAATTTTGACGCTCTCAGATTCATGAATAGTAAGCCAATGCTCAGCTAAACAGATTAAATTAAAATTGCCATCCCATACATGTGCTTCTAATAGTTCTATTTTATTTCTAAGACTTTAAATGTTGCGAAATAATATATTTAGTGTATCATTTGATTCACCGAATTGTTTTGTTTTTTCTAACAACTATACTCCTAAAGCAAGTGGTTTTCGAATTATTTCGAAGATTCGTTTTTCGTCGCATATATATGCAGGGAATAATGCGCGCATAAGTCGCAACTGAATTTTAGTGGGCAAGTAGTAATGCTTTTGTTTTGTAGCGTATGTAATGCAAAATGTCACCTAATAAAAACAATTAGTACAAAGTTATACAGAAATCAACAAAATGAATAAATACACCCATCGACAAATTATCAATTTATTCTTTATACATGGCAACTGCGATAGAATTGTTACTCGAACATGTAGAATATTTAATGAAACTTATCCACATTTGCCGCCGATGAATAAAACAAGATTTAGAAGATTGGAATCAAATTTTATTCAATTGGCAGTTGCCATGTATAAAGAATGAATTGATAATTTGTTGATTTGTGTAATTATTCATTTTGTTGATTTCTGTAAAACTTTGGACTAATTCTTTTTATTATTTGACATTTCACAATACAATCGTGACAAAACAAAAGCATACGACTGGCCTACTAAAATTCAGTTGCGACTTATGCGCGCATTATACCCTGCATAAATGAGACGAAAAACGAATTCTCGAAATAAATCGAAAACTATTTGCTTTGGGAGTAGAGTTGTATAATACTTTTTTGTAGGAAATTTTCCCCCCAATCGTACCACGTGATAAAAATTGGGTCATTCTATTTAAAACAAATTGAATTACTAGATATTGAAGATGACACTTAGATATTGACATTTTAAGAACACTTATTGTGAAAATTGACAGTTTCCAATTAATTTACTCATAGAGGCATCTTCTAGGTACAAGTAGAGATGTAAATCATATTTTTATCTTATTCTTAAGAGAAGTTCCAGACAGATTTCAAGATGTCTTTTAGAGGTCAGAATTTTAGAAATATTTTTTTTCTTGAAAACTATAAGAGATATGTGTACATATGTTCAAATAAAATATGTTGCAATTTAAACGAGGAACCCAAAAAATTACTAATATATAGGGTGTTCCATTTAAAATAAAAAATTTGGTGCTACTTCCGGTGGAACCCGAAGATTCAACCATATGACAAGGATTTTTTTCAAATTTTTAGTGCAACGGCAACCCCATAAACTTTGAATGAACGGTTTAGCGTAGACACCCTGAATATATATGTATAAAAAACTGTCATATGTTTAATACTTTACATTTCTTTTCAAATTGCAATTGGTAGACAATTAGGTAAATCCGTTTCGAATTTTACATCATTTTCGACTAATTGTTTAACACGTTCGCTACCAGCGTCATATATATGTGACACTAAATTTTCGATAGCATCATTAGAATTGGCTCTACAAAATCATATCGTAAACAGATTGGATCAATTTAAAGCAGGGGTTCTCAACCTTTTTCAGGTCGCGCCCCCCTCTCATAACTGCACGCCCCCCTCCTGATTTTATTTGAGTTTTTTACTTAGATTAAAATACTATAATAGCCTTATTTCACTTCATCTACTCTTTAGGAAATCTGTTGTGCCCTCCTGATATCTTGCCGTGCTCCCCTAAGGGGCATGCCACCGCGGTTGAGAAACCCTGATTTAAAGAATGAAAAAGATACGGGATATTCTAGGCTAAAGGATAATTACCTTCGTCTTGTAGCGAACGTGTTAACGAGGAGTATTTGTAGTTATATAAATAAATAATCTGGTGAATAAACAAATCACTTTTTCCCAAATGATCCGCAATTATAAATTATGTACCTGTATCACGAATGGAACGCCAGCACTCCGACGTGTCGAACACAATTTTGAATAGTCATCAGTTTTGCCGCTTAACACTTCCAGAATAGTCGTTAGCCAATTTATGGGCCATTCCGAATAAGACGGTCCCGAACTGAAATGACAAGTCACTTGAATGCTGCCTAATTTTAAATGATTAGTAAATGCTTACTTCCATAATTTCGAACAAAATTTACTGAATCCAAAATACGCTTGCTCGTAAGCGCCCCGATGTTTCGTCTCCATAAATAGAGTAATAAAATAATCGGCGATTTCTATCAGCGTTTTTTTCGGTATTATTTGATCCCCGGTTAAATTTTTTAATGACAATTCACCTAGAATTTTTGATTCACGATTTAACAAAAATGCGTAATCTGATTTTAAATAAAACATTTTTAGAGCCGTTTTACACACACGAGAATTCTCGCAGATTTTTGGAAATTTTAGAAATGTGTACTATTTTTGTGCATTCACGTTAGCGCCTTTGAAATAACTAAGAATGCTTTGAATCTTGTGTTTATTTTGACAGGTTGCAAAAAAAATTAAATAAATTAAACACAAAGCTAAAGTTTAAAAGGTAAAACTTTTAAGAAATTGCAAGGTGGTCAGAGCTGTTCTAAGTACAGGTAAAATGTACTCGAGTACTGAGTACAATTAATCCGCACAAAATGTACTTGAGTACCATGTGCAACGTAACGAGCCCTATGGGCCTAAGTGAAGAGCCTCGGCTGTTGCCATATAAACCTAACCTAACCTAACCATGTGCAAGTACGTAACAATAAGTAATTAGGTACTTATACAAGTACAAGGTACTGATTACATTAAGTGGCTAAAGAATATGACAATAATAAATATAAATATACAAAAGAGTAGTCTTGAGTAAAAAAAAATTTTTTTTATGTTTTGAATTTCATATTAAATTAGTGTTCTACACACGTGGCGCATGAAGTAAAATTTCGAGTTTAGAAAAGCCTGAAAATTTGGTTTGGTCGCTCCGCTTCGCTCCGCTTCGCTACGCGACCAAACCAAATTTTCAGGCTTTTCTAAACTCGAAATTTTACTTCATGCTTAGTCTGGGAGTGGAAAACACTTGTTAGTATAGTTGAATCTGATTAAACATAACCTACATTATGATTAGAAATATTTAACCCAAGGCCAGAAAGTGACATCTAACCCAACTCAACCAAATTAATTCTAACCTAACTCTATAAAATGACATTAAGCCTAACCATGCTTAATAGAGGAGTGGAAAACACTTCCTTGTAGTTTCAAATTGAACAATATCATTGTGATTTTATGTAATGGTCTATATTATCATTTTATGCTAATATGGCATCAAAAATATCATTCTTTTTTATGTCATACTATACCAACAATAATGACAACGTAAGATATGATAACAAGACTGAGTATTAGCATAAATTACCTTTTTTTATTTGTAGATGATAGTCTCATTTTACACCGGTGCTGTTATTTCACTTACAAACACTGATTTATGTTATTACGTTGTAATTTGGGTCGAATTAGATGCCAAACTAACAAGGTTGGGTATATTTTGGTTAATTGGATTAGATTACTTAACAATCTAAACGTAAGGTTAGGTTTGATATATTTTGATTAAGTTGATCTAACCTGATAGGTTAGATACAACTTACAACGGTAATACAACTGTCATTAATGATAATATGAAATTTCACATATTATTAACAGTTCTGATGTTTTATGTTAAAAATGACACTCGATCTTTAACCTAATATTAGTGGCTATCATTTAACATAATCATATGATATCTAGCCTAACCTAACCGTTACTTACTAATGGAACACGAATGTTTTTTAGTTACTGTTTTCACATTTTACATTAAAAGTGATACCCGGTCTCTAACCTAACATCAGTGGCCATCGTCTAACTTAATCATACGGTATCTAACCTAACCTAAGAAACTAACTAATGCCTGCATGCAATATGTTATATTAAATATTTTGGACAGTATTAACGTTTTACGTTGAAAATTACACTCAATGTAGAATGTTGACGTTTAATAATAGGCTGACTCAAGTTGATACATATTTATCTTTGTGCAACTAAATATGTGTATTGCTGAATCGAAGTATATTCGCCAAAGTAAAAGACGGAGAACAGATGGAGAACAGTTGGCTGATTTTTTAGTGTCCAGCTTATATCTGCTAAAATATTGAAGATACAAAAAACAGGGTTAATATGAAACTTATCATGGAAAAAATATTTGTTTTCCTTGGCTAACGTATTATAGAGAAAATAGTCAACATTTATTTTTTTTAAACAGGATGCCCTGAATATTTTTGAGAATCAGATTCTTAATGAAAGTACCACTTTACTTGAAGAATTATTTCAAAAAAATAAAAACCTGTTGATAGCCAGTGGCGTCTTTATAGGGGGGGCTTGAAGGCCTGGGCCGCCCGCATTAACTTTAGAAATAATATAACCATTATTTAAAATAATATACATACTTAACAGAAATAATGATAATATACATAACAGACAAGATTACTTCAATATTTGATTTAAATGTGGAAATGGTTATATGCATTGCTGTGATTGGATGTGGTGGTATCAGCCATAAGATTGTCAAATGCACATTCTGGCGTGCACGCCTTATAAGCAAGCGAGTCGCATGGCCGAGGCTGGCCGTTAGGAGCGGTTAACTTCAAACGCAATGACATGGAATCGAGTGAGAAAGCACGCACGTGCAATACCCGAGCGGAGAATTAATTCAAAGGATAATGTAATAAAGTTAAGTGTTTACAATAAAACAATAAATTAGATTTAAATTCATAAAATAGAATATCCGTTGAATATGCCGAATAAACGACACAATAAAATACATTTTATACTGAAACCCAAATAAGACTACTCATATTCAAGTGGGGACTTGCTGAGTACACACAGCGCGTACACTATTATGTCTGAAAAAAGAGAAAAAATTCCAGTATACTGCACTTCTTCTCAAAAAAGTCAAAAACTAGTGGTAAGTAAAACAATTTGATTTTATTGTAATGCGGTATATAATTTATTTAGAAAATGATGCCGCTAATATTACCGCTTCTGACGCATCACCGTCTGGATCTCTCTCTTGTAAAACCGTTGCGATAGAATAATCTTCAACGAATAAGAAATTAAACATCCAACCATCAGTTTCAGCCCTAATTAAACAACAAACAGCAAGGGATCGAAAGTATGATGTTGTAAATTTTCTAGATAAACAACTGGATGACCTTACTAAACTCAACGTTCTGGAAAATGTATGGACACCTAATCCTTTCTTTGATTTTCCTTACACAACTAAATATACTGCCTTTCAAAAAAATCAGAACACAAAGTATTTATTGGACGATTTTAATGAAATTTACAGAATTTGATCATGTAAATGAACTGCATCGATAATCAAAAAATCAATTGTTTTGGTTACTATTTAATGGTATTTTTCCTTGATTTTACCATTATGACGTTTCAGTTTGTAAAACATAAAACATGCCCCGTGTTCGTCGGCGTGCACAATATCATCATCTAAGTGAATTTGAAAGGGGTCGCATTATTGGAATGCGAGAAGCGGGTTTTTCGGTTCGTGCTATTGCTGTAAGGGTAGGCCGTAGTGTATCGGTGATCGTACGCTGCTGGTCTAGATGGTCCGAAGCTGGGGAGAATCGACGTAGACTTGGATCAGGACGTCCAAGAAGCACCACTGAGCGTGAAGATCGAGCTCTTCGTCTTACAACTTTAAGGGACAGATTTACAACGTCGCGGGCATTGGGAAATGACTGGTTGGCTCTAAATGGCCAAAGAGTATCCATGGCTACTGTTTACAGAAGAATCCGCAGTTTTGGTATAAGATCCTACCGTCCACAATTGTGTCTACCTCTTACTCCGCAGCATCGCAGAGCAAAACTTGATTGGTGCAGGGAAAGACAACATTGGACCCATGAATGGAATAACATTATCTTCAGCGATGAGTCTCGGTTCTGTTTATGGGCTCATGATGGTCGCAGAAGAGTGAGACGTCGACGCGGTGAACGCAGAATTTTACAATTTGCTGTTGAAAGACATACGGCTCTTACATAGGGAGTTATGGTTTGGGGGGCGATAGCATATGGTAGTCGGTCTCCTCTAGTTTTTTTAGAAGCAAGTCTTAACACGATTCGGTATATTGACAACATTTTACGGCCAGTGTTAGTGCCCTATGTAAATGGCTTGAACCCCATTTTTCAGCAAGATAATGCTCGACCTCACACAGCGGTCATTACAAGACAGTTTTTTGATAGTGCCGAAATCAATTTGTTACCTTGGCCATCTCGTTCTCCAGATCTATCGCCAATAGAACATGTTTGGGATATGATAGGTGTTAGAATAAGTAACTTACAGCACCCCGCTAACACTGTAATGGAACTTAGAGGTCAAATTATCGAAGTTTGGAATGAAATACCCCAAGTCGATATTGACAGCCTGATTTCTAGCATGCCTCGACGTGTTAATGAGTGTTTGGGAAATCGTGGAGGCCCAACACATTATTAATTTTTATTCATTTGTTTTTTTTGTTTTTCAAGTTGATTTTTTGATCATCGATACAGTTCGTTTACATGATCAAATTGTGTAAATGTTCTGATTTTTTTGAAAGGCAGTATATAACAAAAAAAAAAATTCGTTATGATTGGTTGCATCAGTTCAAGTGTTATTCACGAAGAGTTGGAGCATTTTGCAAGATTTGTGTTTTATTCGCCCCAATGCAAGCCGGTATCAGCAACCAACAACTAGGCATACTTTCTAAGAAACCATATCACAATTCGAAACATGCATTGGCAGGTGTTTGTCAACACGAGACAAATATGTATCATTGTAATGCAGTTTGTTATTCAACAGAGTTTGTTCAATTCATGAAAGGGAAGCGAATATCAGTGGATCTTCGTCTTGATGATGAGAAGCGTAAACAAATCTTAAAAAAATAGGCAGAAGCTAATACCCATTATTGAAGCAGTCTTTCTCTGTGGACGACAAGAATTACCCCTACGAGGACACCGTGATAGTGGAAATATTAATATCTACATAAAAACCGAGAATAAAGATAACTTTAGGGCTATTTTGTCATATAGAGCAAAAGGAGACAATGTATTAAAGGATATGTTGCAAGGGCCGGGAGAACGGAATAAATACGTTAGTCCTGGAATACAAAATGATATAATCGACGCCTGTAATGAAATAATTATTGAAGATGTTGTGAAGCGCATTAACAATTCTATGTGGTTTAGTATATTAGCTGATGAATTGGCTGACATAGCAGGAGTTGAACAGCTTTCAATCGGAGTAAAATATTACGATCGTGAAAAAAAAATCATTCATGAAGATTTTTTGAAATTCATACCAGTAATTAATTTGACCGGAAAGTGCTTAGCATCATCTATTTTTTGTATTTGGGCTTTACGTGATCTATTTCCGCTGCTATGGCCTATCATGAATCCGGAGATTAGGTCTACAGCTATCCGGAAATTTTGCCGAACCCGGTGGGAGTTCCAACCCACGGGTAGGGATCTTTAACGTGCAAGCAACATCTAGGCAGTACACGGGTCCTACATGCATTTAACGTCATATCCGAGAAGACGGAGTGTTTGGCATTTTTATCCTAACCTATATAAATGCAGACAACTTGTTAGGCCGGTATTTGAACCCCGGACCGTGGCGTGGCAGTCCAACACTCTAACCACTACACCACTAAGCTGCCCAGCATCATCTATTATCAGTGAGCTAAAGTCAATCGGTACTGATACAGTACTTGAGAGGACAGGGATATGATGGTGCATCAACAATGTCTGGTTATTTAAATGGTGTTTAAGCTATTTTAAGTTAAAGTTTTAAGTTGGCACCATTTGTTCATTGCATGAGTCACATATTTAACCTGGTAGTTTCAAATACCTGCGGTGTTCTGGCATTAGAAATGCTTTAGCGACTGTACAAGAAGTAAAAAACTTCTTTATTTCACCGAAAAGAAAAGCTGTACTTAATGAGCACATTAATAAACTTGACACCAAAGCGTAGAGCTTAAAATGTCTTTGTCAAACTCATTGGATTGAATGATTTCATACTCTAGAAGATTTCCTGGAACTCTTTGAGGCAGTCCTTGACACTATAACTGAGATTAAAGACTGGCCGGATCGACAGACTTCACGTGAAGCAGGTGCATTTATAAACTCACTGTTATCTGGGGAGTTCTTCGCTGCTATCATAGTAGTCCAACATTTATTTTCATATGGTTTACCATTTAGCAAATACTTGCAAAAAGCTAACATTGATCTTGTGTCGGCATTGGATCATGCCGTAAATTTAATTGCGGTTTTTGACAATATGAGATTTTCTGCTATTACTGAATTTAAAAAACTTTTTAAGAAAGTACACAATATGGCACATAAATATGACATTGAGATACGTCTACTCCGTTTAGTTGGCAGACAGTGTCATGGGGAAAATCCTAAAGTAAACAGCCCAGAGGAATATTATCGAATTACTGTGTTTATACCATTTTTAACCACACTAAAAGGAAGATTTACTTCTCATCCTAATATATTTGCAGGATTTTCGGATTTAATTCTGCCATCAGTTGAGAAATTGAATAAATGGACTGATCAGCCTTGATCAACTTCTTGAGTTTTATGAAGAAGATGGTATTCTGAGAGAATAATCAACCATACAACGAGAGTTCCAATTATGGTATCAGTCTTTAAAATCAATTTAATAAACAAAATACTCTCTTACCTCATAGTGCCATCGAAAGTTTAATGAGATGTCCCGAATCTTTTTTCCCCAACATCTATATACTGTTACAACTACTCGCCACATTGCCCGTGTCATTGAAACGACTCAAAACGTATCTTTGGAACACGATTGGGCCGGTAATTATTTGTTGTTTTAAAAATTTCGTGCAAGAATATGTGTAACATTTGTTTTAGAATCGTCTTAATGGATTGGCAGTCTTGAGTGTTCATCGACAGCATGAAATCGATTTACAGAAAGTTTTAGATAATCTAGCGAGGCAAAAGAATAGACGTGTTAAAATATTATTGTAAAACTTTGGCTTCACATTAAGTTATTATATACATACTTACTAAAATGAAAGATATATAACTATATAAGTCCCAGGCCCCCCTAGTCTAAATTCCTAAATATGCCACTGTTGATAGCACAGTACATCAAAGTTTTGAACATTGATTATTTTTCTTAAATAAGTAGGTACAATTACACCAATAAAAACTAATAACTGTCAAATGTGACAAGTATTTCCTAATATGATAAAATTTGACAAGCAATTACAATCAATGAAACAATATCACATGACTACAATAATTTCTTTATTAGGCATAATTTAAAAGCCAAGTAGTACTTGTGATAAATCATTCTAAAGAGAATTTATCTAAGAATCTGATTCTCAAAACATATACAGGGCATTTCATATAAAAAAATAATTGCTGACATTTTTCCAGAAAATGTGTAGGCCATGGAAAAAAATAATGTGTTCCATCTTGTAGATCTCGTTGTATATGATGGGTTTCATATTAAACTTTTTTCTGTATTATTGACATTTTAGTAGATATAAGCTGGATACTAAAAAATCAGCCAGCCTGTATTATTTTCTGTAGTGCGCATGAGTATGGTAGTAATTCGGAAAATAATTCTTTGCTGTGTAATTCAGGGGAAAATATTTTTATATGTAAAATTATATTAAAAATTTTACATACAATTCTAGAATGAATTTCTGCGAGAATTCTTGTGTGTAAAACTAACACTTAATAAAGAAATACTGCAGAGTTTTTAGAATACTAAAATTTCATCAAATATTAACCCATATAATTGGAACACACCTAATAATAAAGAAACTTCCTTTACTGTCCTCCAAGCGTAAACAAGCACCATTTGTGAAGTCACAGTTTCATCAACGACGTTTTCGTTATCCGAAGGCATGAAACCCTCGGGTGAAGAGTTATTAACGATGGGCGTGGCGATTTGCGAAATTCGACTGCACAAGTCGATGAGTTTTGGTATTATTTCTGGATGTTGTTCTCTAGTGGAGAAAATTGATTAAATTTACATGTGCAACATGAGCATGTTATTTTAAAAAGGAATATTCATTAAGTTATGATTCAGGCCTAAATTATAACTATATGTATCAAAAACATACATTGTTGTTGAGTTAGGTTAGAATTCAGTTTGTGAAGTGGGGTTTGCTTAGGTTAACCTAATCTTACCCAACTTCAATAAATTACATCTTATTAATGTAATGTAATGATTAAATTTACATGTGCAACATGAACATGTTATTTTAGAAAGGAATATTCATTAAGTTATGATTCAGGCCTAAATTATAACTTTATGTATGAAAAACATACATTGTTGTTGAGTTAGGTTAGAATTCATTTTGTGAAGTGGGGTTTGCTTAGGTTAACCTAATCTTACCCAACTTCAATAAATTACATCTAACCTAAGCAAAACTCACTTCACAAAATGAACCTAAATCCATAACAATGTATGTTTTTAAGTTTTGTAAAGAGTATAATTAACACTTGTATCATTTCTTCTGATAATGAGTACTTAGCACTCGAAATATGTATTAAACGATTAGAAAATAAAGTGTGAAGAAAAGATTCAACAGTGTAACTCTATAAAATAATAACATCCTATCAGAAATATTCAAAAGAAAAGGAAAAATATGGACAAAAGAAAAAATACGCGAAAGACAGAAAATTCTGACACTGCAATATGTGATGTAGGGAAATCGAATATATATACAGAGAATTTTTTTTAAGTATATATATCCCGATGTGTACACTGTAAATGTTCATTTTTAAGTTTCAAACGAATGTTTCCAGTTGTTGGTTAAGTGTGAAGTAAAATTTCGAGTTTAGAAAAGCTTAAAAATTCAAATTAGGCTATTCCAAACTCGAAATTTGACTTCATATGCCACGCATATTAGAGGCTGATTTCAATTAAAGTTATAAAAATATATATCCTCTCTCTCTCTTAATAACTATACTCTATATACTAGAGGAGTATCTCTCTCTCACGTTAATAAATTTTACAAATGTTTATTTCATCTAACCAAATTTATGAAACAATTGCTCTAAGATGTGTATGTATACTTAATAAAAATTCCCTGCATGTATATTATTACTTACTCAGAATGTTCTTTCTGTATAAGATGTCGAATGCAAAAAATGAAGCCATAAATAGGGGCAGATTTCGACGCGACCAGAATGTTATCCCTAGCGATTTTCAAACCGTTTTCGATCTCCGCAATCAAGTAGTTGATCAGCATCAGAGTAACATCCGATTCCTCTTTGATACCCTCCAGTTCTCGCAAAATATCAAACGCCAAAGGTGAGTTCTTGTACACTTGCAACGTATAAGCGGCCGTCATCGTGCAAGTCGGCTTTATCGATGCAGCCAACGAGACGGTGTTTTTAATTTCGTTCTTCAAAGTCTCTTTATTCTAAAGCAAAAAAAGTGATGAATAGAAATGTCAAATCAAATTAAATCATATACATTTATTCATAGATCAGTGATAATACAATACATTACACACTCATTTGTCATTGTCATGACTTTGAACCATATCTGGTTCCATTATGTAGTAATGTATGTGTGTGTATAGGCTTGCCAGATTTCTTGCTTGTCAAACCGATAAAAACACCTTAAGGACCTAATCAGTGGGGTGACAGGACAATATAAATTGAATTTCTTTACAATAGTCAAAGCTGCCACAGCTAGGTGGCGCTGTTTGCAAAATAATAATGAATTTCCAATCAACTTTTGCATCTTTGCGTGCTTAATGGGCCATTATTCTCATATTTGAGTGTTTGCTATTTTATTCACAATAACAAATATATTCATTTATGCATTTACATACAAAAAAGGTGGTGTCCTTGCGTGAGTGAATTTTATTTTACAGTTTTTTGTATTTGTCACTAACACATGCACACATCTACACGCGCACCAATATAGATATGTCCATTTGTGTTCGTGGTTCTGGTTCTTTGAGGTGTGCACATTTCTGCACTGCAATTAGGCGTCATTAGGCCCATTCTGCTTCCTCCCGTCGACCACCCAGCCTCAGCATAGCCAGCCTACCTGGTCTAGGTAGTCTAGCAAAACCAAGGTGGGTAGATGGTAGATGGATCCCCATCCTATATAGGTGTGCGTTTAGCCCGCAGTGACCAGTCAGGGCGGCAGTTATGCGCCTAAGGTTCCTCCTGGTCGGCTGCAGGTACTGTTTTGCTGATCTCTCGTTAGGATAGAATAGTGTTTCCTTAGAGAGCTTGCAGCCCTTGATGTCTTCTCAAGTGCGTTGGTTTGTACCATATTACACAGGGACTGAGACACACTAGCGGCTCTGTTCGTGATAGTTACGGTTGCCGCCACAAGATGGCGATAAAAAATGGAACATGTGCTGTCATCCCTCAGAACCTAATCAATGACGCCCAAATGCCCTTGGGCCGATACTTAAATGTCCCGAAAGATCTAGCCGGGGGTTTAACAATATGATCGGGATGATCGTGATTAATTGGACCACCTGGCAATCTTAGTGTGTAGAAAGATGAAATTTAGGTTTAATTTCAAATTACATACCTGGTAAAATACAATGAATAAAGGCAACTCCAATAATAATTTAGTAGCCATGATTATATTTGACTCGTATGAATCATCCAATGCTTTATACAACAAAATTACGTAATCCTTCTTCCACAGCACTTCAAATTTGACATCTTCAACATTCGCTTTCATGCATAGCAACAATTCCAATGCGACACTTCTCCGATAATAATTAACCTCGGGAAATAACCCTTTGATTAATTCCTCTTCGAAAATATCCGAAACAAACTCTCCGTAATACTTGTCTTGTTTTTCGTACGTTTTCAATTCCGCTTCGACTTTATCGTGTTTTCCACCAATGGCGCGTAATTTGTTTTGCAGGTTTTTTATGTTTCTTTGTATGACGTAAAAGCTTTCTTTAAACCTGGTGAAGGCCTTTTTGTAAAGGGCAATCATTTGTTGGCGGATGTTTGGGAGTTGTGTGGTTATGTTGTAGTGCAGAAAGCGTATCAGGAAATTTAAGTCCCATTCGGGGAATATTTCTGTTGTTTTTTGGCATTCTATTATCAGTGTTAACGTTGCTATTCTAATCTGTGAAATAAAGTAATTGCAACTCAACTCTGTTCACATTTTATTCTCACCACAGTAGGCTTGTTTTTTCTTCTTATATTGGCATGTTGTATTTTTGATGGTAATGATTAAAGTATGCTGTTAACCTATAATTTCAATAAAGCGTTGCCAAACATTGTGGCGAAATATTTTTACATGTGAATGAGGAATATTATAAAATGCAACATTGCAATTCACATAACCAAATTGTTAGTAACTTTTTTTACTACCTAACAAAGCCTACTGCGGTGAGAATAAAATGTGAACATAGTTTAGTTTTTCACGATTTACATTGATAGATTGACTTATGCTAGGTTTATAAGATGTTTTACACAAAACGTTAAACGTCTTATAAATCCGGCATTACTTAAGAAATATTTTGTTGTTTTAAAGATAAAAGTAATTAAGGTCGACACATGAATATTTCTGATACTTTTACCTTTAAACTGAATTAGATTAAATGTTAATATTTATGCTTACCTCTGGTATTTGATGGCACGCCAGAATGTTTATCGTGTCGTGTTCGAGCATCCCATTCCACAAAGTAACTGACACATTGTCAGTATAAAAGGTAACGGTGGAATTCATGTTACGCGCCGTGATAAAACACCCGAGCAATACACCCAATTCATTTGGATTGTCGAATATACGTCGTCCATACGATCTGAAAATAAACCACATATTGAATAAAGTAATAGATCTTAAGGTGGCAAAGTGTTTTTTTTTTGTAGAACAGACTGAGACCAAAATTGATGTGTCCATCATAGTACTTTCCCCATCAATCGTATGTTGATTAAGATATTAAGAATATCTAAAAATGTTTCAAATTTAATGTTCTTATTAATTAGTGTCATATTACATGATCCTAATTCTTGAGACCAAAAAATTGGATTCGATTTTTTAACACCGTGTATTGCAGAAAATGGGATGATACTAAATTCTTGTACAAAATGTTGTATTTTCATCCCATTTTAGTATGGAGGCATGCGCAGTTTAATTCACGTGACTTTGTATACAAACATGACCTCCGCGGCAGAATTAAAAATCTCCTTATTTGTCGTTTCTGTTTACAACACATTTAATTATTTGATTTTAAAAGTATTAGACAATTATTTAAACTGCCTCTTTGTCTAACAACTGTTTATTTAAATGAAACGGTTATGATGCAATGCCCAAAGTTGCTGCCATCTAATAGCGCAATTAGTAAACATCTGAATCATAAGCTTAACGATTTCTACTTCACTATCCAATAATATTTTGTATTTGTTAAATTTTGTTGCATTTTAGTTTTTATTAAATAAATTCTTCGTTTCATTACTATTATATTTTAATCACTAAATGTATCGCAAAGTAATCGTATTTATTAATAAAAAAAAAAAAGACCTTTATTGGCATATCCTACAGTTATTTACAATGTCGACACTATATCACATCTTGCCCTCTTTCTCCCGTCCCACTTTCTCCAGCGTCTCTACCCTAGCTCCGTCCTCCCTCATCCATTCCGTCACCCTTCTATTCCCTTTCACTCCCACCCATTCCTCACTCACACCCTCACACTCCTCCGCCAAGTGCCTCCACGTATCCTTCCCCCATTCACACAACCTACATCTCATATATTCTTCCCCCATCCATCTCTTCCTTCCCCTCTCCCCAGACCCACACCTTGCCCTCGCCATTATCACCCTTTCATCCCTGTTCCACCCATCCTCACTCATGTATCTCGGCACCCTCCCATATACTTGCCATCTCCCAAACATATCATTATATTCACTTTTGTCTATCCGTCCCTGTCTCTCCTGCGCTTCCACCTCCTTCATCTTCTCTCTCATCCACGCCGCCACCTTCACCCACCTACCCAACCATTCCTGTACCTTCCTCTCTGCCAGTCCTTCCCTTTCATACATTCTCCTTCTCTCTTCCCTCCACCTCCCCCCCCTTCTACTTTCATGCACGCCTCCCATACTATTCTCACCAATCTCTCCTTTTCTACTCCGCATAATTTCATTTCATACTTCACCACTCTCTCCACCGCCTCACATTCCAATCTCTCTCTATTCGTTTCCTGCAACAGTATATATCCCGGTGTCGACTTCTCTAGTCCCAGCATCCGTCTCAGGAACCATAGCTGTTCTCTTTCAATCACCTCATACGCTCTCGTTCCCCATGCTTCTACCCCGTACATTAGTATCGGTCTTACACACGCGTCCCACACCTTGCATGTCACCTTAATACTATTCTCCATCCATCTCCCCCATTTTCTCCATGCCATTCCCCATGCTCTCCTCGCTTTTCCTTGTACCCACCTTATATGCTCTTCATCCCCACCCGTCCCTTTAAAAATAAATCCCAAGTATCTGAAACTTTTCACTCTCTCAATCTCAATTTATTAATAAAACATTGACTATTCAACCACCCTTAATATAAACCGTCAGCTGTTTACATAGTGTGTATGCCTTTAGGCTATTTTTTTTAACCAAATTGGCATCGTGTAATACAGAAACGATTTTATAACATTTTTTGAGACAAGATTTTGATACCAAATTTTTAACTCAAGAATTAGTACCATATCATATGGGCTTTATGTAACGATTAATATTAATGAAGGAGTAAAGAATACTTACAGTAGTTTAATTACCATTTGATCTAATTTAAATGCAGTAGTGAATATTTTTTGGTAGTGAACGTAAGTACTGTGCTCACACTCGTGTATTAATGGGACGAGCTGCCTCACCCAAACGTCAATCCATTTCTTGTGGTTTTCTTTAGAGTACTGCTCCATAAGTGCCTCATATGTCGAACAAACCTATGATTAAGATAATGTAAGTCAACAATAAGCATTTAATGACAGTTTTTTGTCATTTTTATCCATAAATGTCAAACAACTTCGAAACGGTACGACTTAGACCAAATGTTTTTAATAAAATAACACTTAATTTTTATGAGGAATCTAAAAACCGAATAATATACAGAGTGATCCATTTAAAATAAGCAAGTTGCATCCGCTACTGTCTTTCTGGCACACCCTGTATACATACAATTATTTTTAGGTTATGCAGCTCTTAAAATCAATCAACTTTGGTGAAGAAACTGTTTTTTTATCTTTAACATAAGCCGAGATATCATTTGAGAATGCACAAATGGGACACCCTATATACAGGGTGGGGCGTTTAACATGTCTTTTGCAAATATTTCGAAAACAAAGCATTTTACGCAGAAATGATATTAGTGAACAATAATCGTACAGAAGGGGCCATAATTCTATAATATTGGTTTCCTCACAGGTGACGCTGTTGTCGCTAAAACAATGTCAGCTCAATATTTTATAACGGGAACCTCTATATTTGTCCGTTGACCGCACCCCATTGACCGCCAAAATGGAACGTGCCAACGAACTCGCAAAAGACCAAGAAGAATTGGGCCAGAAAATTAGTCAACTGGGCACCAATATCAAGAAAGATTCGGATTCAAGAAAATCAAAAAATTACTTCATCAAACGTCTAGAGACATTGGAAAATCTCTGGGGTGTAGTTCAGAACAACGACGATCTCCTAAAAAAATGCAACGTCTCCAAAGAACACACATATTTCACAACCAGATATTTTCAACAAATCGAAACAATATACAATGAAACGAAAAATTACATAATCAGAAATGCAAAAAGTCTAAATATGTGGGATGATGACACCGATTCATCTCACGACCACAAAAAAGAAACAGATACGAAAACTCCGTCTCTAACGGAGCAGCAAATTCGATTGCAAAAGCAACAAGAAAGATTCAATCGTCTCACGAGAACAATGAATACCATCATCGAAGAAACGAGCCAAGAGAAACCAAAACAACGATACCAATCCCTACTGGAACGACTACAAAAACAATGGGACATAGCTGCAAGTAACATGATGTAATCTAATTAATTAATTCATTTTCGAAATAATGTTAGTGACTATATTTACTGATATCTATTATTCCAATCGCCTTATAATGTAATTGTACGTCCAGCCGGTTTCACAACCCTACAATGCTAGAAACTGTAATTATTTAATAAAAAAAAAAAAGAAATCCCAACTCCAAAGAGGATGTATTATTATAATTAGGGTAATATATGGATTGTAAATGTATGACGTCCACTTTAAGATGGGACCCAGAAACAAGAAGATACGTTGCAGGACATGATGAGCTTCATGAGAGAAAATACAGCTTTAGTCCATCAAATGCCTTTTACTAGTGACCGTGAAGGTTTTGCAGCAACTTTAGAAAAAATATATTCGGCACATCTGGAAGAAAAAGCAAAGTGGCGAAACATCACCGACAGAGTCCATCCAACTACGACCGCTGATATCCCACACTCCCGGCGGGCAGAATGTCTAATCCCTAAGAATAGACATACATTAATTTATTAATTATTCTATTACGATTGCATCATTCGTTCAATAATGCAATCATAACACAACACAATTCTGGACAATTACCTGATGCCCCACTTACGCAAGAATGACGAGCGCCTGTGAGGCCGATCCACGGCAACAACTTCTGCAACTCAGCAACGGACTTTGTGACCATCGGCGTCCCAAATCACCGGGCCAACGCTACCAGTCAGCACCAACACCAAATATAAATACCCGCGAGGAGGCCAACTGAGCAGAGTTATTTTGACTCTTAAACTGATTACAACCATGTCATGTATTTAAGTTATGTTACAATATATACCTATTTTAAATCCACTATTCTACCCTGAACTATTACAATATTTGATTGCAGATTCAGATTCCTCGTAAAAAAATAAGAATAATTCATTCAACTTATTTTTTTGTCAGCCTAATAGATGGCGCTGAAATCGTGAAAATTGATAATGCGTTCGGATGTTCTTGTGATTTGCAGGTAGATTCAATGAGAGAGATATTGGCTGAAAAAACAAAAAAAGTGTTTCGAAACAGGCAGAAGCCTCTCTCCAGGTCGATCAAATCGATGTCCGAGCTGGAGGCCATCTTGTAAGAAGAAAAGTTATGTGACACAGATGTTGTCGATCCGGATACCTCTCAGCGTACAACGTACATGCAGCATTCGCATTGCGTCCAGCTTCACTATACACAAAAATCCAATCGACTTTTTCCGCAATTGTAAGTAGAGCCCAGAGCTGGGCAGGATTCGAATCATTCAGGATTCGATTCCCGGATTCAAATCCTTTTAGAGGATTCAAAAGAGGTATTCGAATACTTTAGTGAAAACAGATTCGTGATCCGGATTCGTTACATTTTTTTAAAAGGTTTCGTATTCGAATCCAAACGTAGATGATTCGAATTCTTATAAAAGGATTCGAATTCTTATAAAAGGATTCGAATTCTTATAAAAGCATTCGAATTCTTATAAAAGGATTCGAATCCTTATAAAAGGAATCGAATCCATATAAAACTCGAATCCTGATACATGGATTCAAATCCTCCTAAATAATTCGAATTATCGCTATTAAGGCTGGGATTCGAATTCGATTAATTCAAATAGCTAAATATTCTAATATGAATATTTAAATCACTAAATTATTCATATTTGAATATAAATATTAAAATTTTCGAATAATTCAAATATTTGTGAATGCATATTTGGTTACTTAACCATGAAAAATATCCAACGTTAATAGTATATTTTTAACTTCACTTGAAATCAGTGTTTTATACGCCTGGCGCATGAAGTAAAATTTCGAGTTTAGAAAAGCCCCGTGAAAATTTGTCTCGGGTCGCACAGATTCAAAATGAAGTTCAATAACACATATATCATCATTAATTAAAATCATTATATAATCAGATATTTAGTCGGTAAATGAACATGTTTGTTAATAGAAACTGATGGAATAAAATATTATTGGTTGCAAATAATAGATTGAAATTTATTTTTAAAGGATTTGTATCCGTGATTCAAAAATGAGGATTCGAATCTTTGATTCGAATCATATTTTTCACTTACGAATTCGAGTATTCGTGATTCGGTCATATTAGGTGATTCAGATTCGTGATTCGAATCATGTTTTTGAGGATTCATCCCAGCTCTGGTAGAGCCATTGTAATTTAGGTTCCGTCAAATCACAATTACAACTTATTACAAAACAATTTTTTTATTTTTGTTCAGTTAAAGAAATTATCCACAAAACATGCAATATTGGTCAAATTCCAGTTATTTTTTATAAAGTAAAATAATGCAATTATTAATTGTGAAAATTTTAATGTCGCTTGTCATTTGTACATGCTGACACTCTAAAAAACAAGCGCTTCATTCTGAGACACCAGAACATCTTTAATGTTTCATCTGCCTCGATTACAGCGCCATCTATCAGGCTGACAAAAAAATAAGTTGAGTATATTCTTCTTATTTTTTTACGCGAAATCGAATCTGAAATATGTTGTTGTTTATTGCCTACACTTAATTTTATTATAATTGTTGTTTACAGGAGCCCTAATGGAAATGTGTATACATTTTTAAATTGTCTTATTGATGTCTTTAATAAAATGGATACACTCGGGAGTAATATAGTGATCTGTGGAGATTTTAATGTTAATTTTATTAATAGCTGTAATGAAACAGTGCTACTGTGCGATTTTCTGAGCAGTTTTGGTTTTTACAAACTTGTAAATTTTCCTACTAGAGGGAGTGCATGTTTAGATATATTTTTCATTAATTTTGATTTACAACTGGTAGAAGTAAAACCAATTTCAATTCACTTCTCTGATCACGATGGTATTATATTAAGTACTGTAATTAATACCAGTTCTCCTAAACATTGCCGGGTAATTAGACCAATTACAGCAAAGGGCATTAATTTGTTTTATGATTTGTTAGCACAAGAAAACTGGAGTAATATTTTCTGTGATGTTAATCTCATGTGTAATAGCTTTATGGGTACTATATTGAAACACTTTGAGGTAGCGTTTCCTATGAAACATGCAAGCAAAAAAAGTAATAATAGAATTAATACAAGATGGTTTAATATGGAGATTAAACAAATGAGAGAAACACTACATTTAATACAAGAAATGTGTAATAGAAATGTTACTCCCTATCTGATCTTAAAAAACAGTTAAGAACATCCTATAAGTACGCAATAAAATCAGCAAAAATTGCAGTAAATGATACGGACATTAGGTCAGCACCGAATCCCACAAAAGCAATGTGGAATATTATTAATAGATAGCGGGCATCTAATTCTACTACTACCTCAACTTGTGATATAACAGCTACAAGCTTTAATACATTCTTTACTTCAATTGGACTTGTGGCGTGGAGAGCTATCAAGCGCGTCCCCAGGTGGCGGATAGGGGATCGGCCATATCGACCCAGTTGAAATGGCTAGTGGTAGCTACAGGGATCACTCCAGGCCTAACATCCTGCGTGGAGGTACCGAAGGCTATCGCCGCGGACCAACTCCCCTCATCCCGGCTGTCGTATCGTGGCTAAGGGATTGCACTGAGGTTAACGATGCCGAGGTCCACATACTGCCTGGCAGTGTGCCCTCGTAATACCATTCAATCTCTGCTGACGTGGTCATGTCTCGCGGGCAGAGATTGAGGGGGGTCGTGGCTTAACCGCCTGGACCAAGAGGAGGACACCTCAATAAAATCCTAAATCTTAAGGTAGGGGACTGGGCCGATAAGATGCGTGGCTAGATAGAAGACTAGTCTTTACCGGTCCCAACCTCCAGGGAGATGGCGCCCCCTGGTTGCAACTAGCCTTCTCGTAGCATGCGGGGCTCTGTTACGGGTGACCTGTTACTTCCCTAGCTTCTCGTGGGACCAAATATGAGAACTAATAAGGAAAACAGAAAAGAAGGGGATACTACGTCCCCCCCCACGGATGTCACCGACATCCCTAAAAATCTGGAGCAGGCTGAGAGGCCTGGCCAGAACACAGAGGATCAATCCTCAACTAAGGGATTTCAATATCCCAAGTTAGGTGGTGCGGCAAAGAAGAGGTATAGATTCCTCCTGCGACAAAGGTTTACCATGGAGGAGGCCCGAGCACAAGCCGTAATTCCCCTTAATCCTCCCAACTCCAAGGAAGCGGGCCACAACAAAAGGCCCAGGTCCGATGGCAGTACCCCGGAGAAAAAAGCTCCAACTAAGAGGGTGAAGGCGGGGGAAAGACCTTCCGGCAATCAGACCGCAAAGGCTGAGGCTGGAGGCTCCAGACCTCGCACCTCTCCCTCTGCTGCTTCCTCCTCGGGAGCAGCAAAAAAACGGGCAGAGGCTACCAAATCAAGGCCTCCCCGTAAATCAACTGAAGGCGAAGGTCCGAAGCCTTCCTTCAGTCAGGCAGCAGGGAGCATACGGGTAGGTATAATGCCTAGCAAGTTCCCTGAGGCGTTAGCTGATGCGAATCAACTAACAATGCTTCAGGAAGCAATCCTGGATAAAATTGTGGAGCTAAAGGAAGGGGACATTCGCCCAAAATTCCTAAGCTCCAACAATAGACCAGGATGGCTTATGTTGGTATGCGCGGATAAGGCCACTGCAGACTGGCTAAAGTCCGTCGTGCCAGCACTAAAACCGTGGGATGGCGCCTTGCTGAAGTATGTGGAAGAAAAAGATTTTCCACATACGGATATAGTAATTGGCTACTTCCTATCGAGCACAGGATACTCCAATGAGAGGATACTGCAGCTTTTAGAGGCCCAAAACAGCCTCAAAGCCTCACAAAGCTGGAGGGTGCTAAGGAGAACCTCCAATGGCCCCACAGTAGAGCTCGCCCTATCAGTGGACAGCATATCGTCGGCAAGCCTCAAAGAGGCTGCATATAGAGTGAGCTACAAATTCGGCCACATTCAATTAAGGCCGAAAAGGACCACGGGGGCAGATAAGACAGCCCCACAAAATGAGCCCGAAAAAGCGGATGCTCCAGAAATCATGGAGCTGGAGAACGCTCCAGAAACCATGGAGCTAGAGGAAAGGACGGACGAGATGCCCTACTCACCAGCTTCCGCACCCAATGCCGAGAAGGAGGTTGGACCGGCAAAAAACAACAAGCCGGACAGCCCATCCGTAGCAGGTGAGGGGATCGGAGAAACTGGCCCCAGGGGAAAAGGAACACTGAGTCCTGCCCCCGGAAAGCCAAAATGACCCGATCACCTCAAAAACTAACTTGCGTCCAAATAAACCTCCACCATGCTAAAGCGGCCTCGAGCGTACTTTCAAGGAGGTTTATTAAGGAGCAGTTAGACATAGGGCTCATTCAAGAGCCCTGGACCAGAAGAGGCCAAATTATGGGACTCTAATCCAAAAACTGTAAGTTGATCTATAGTACCTTACACAATAACGTTAGGGCCGCTTTGTTATTCAAAGCCGGCACTAACTACATTCCTGTTCCAGAATTCATCACGAGAGATCTGGTCACAGCACAAATTAGAGTCACTAAGGGGACGAGCAAGAGGGCAATCATTATAGCCTCGGCCTACTTCCCGGGTGACTCCACATCCCCTCCACCAGAAGAGGTCAAACGCCTCATCACCTGGTGCAGGAAGGAAAACAAACACCTGGTCCTGGGCTGCGACGCCAACGCGCACCACACTGTATGGGGCAGTACGGACACCAACAGAAGAGGTGAGTTCCTGCTAGACTATGTTTTAGATGAAAACTTAGATATAGTCAATAAGGGCAATAAACCTACTTTTATCACATCAGTTAGAAAGGAGGTATTAGACATCTCCCTAGCTGATAATTACATAAGCCAGTACATACAAAACTGGCACGTCTCAGATTACGTCTCACTATCAGACCATCAGCATATACGGTTTGACATCGATAGTGGTAATAACCACATCAATGGATTCAGAAATCCCAAAAATACCGACTGGGAGGCCTACCAAGAGCGCCTTACGTCGGAACTTGCGGGACCACTGAATCCTATTGAAACAGTCGAGCAGCTAGAAGCAGCATCGACACAATTACAAGATGTAATCAACATCACTTACGAAAGTAGTTGTCCACTAAAGCAAAGGGCTGTTGTTAGAAAAGTGCCCTGGTGGAACAGCGAACTCGCGAGCCTAAAGGCCAAAACTAGGCGTACTTTTAATAGGGCTAAAGCCTCTGGACAGTGGGAGGAGTACAGAAAGGCCCTTACGGAGTACAACAAAGAACTGAGAAAATCCAAAAAGAAAACTTGGAGGACTTTCTGCGAGGGGATAGATGATCTACCTCCCGCACAACGCCTCCAAAAAGTCCTTGCAAAGGATCACACGAACGGTATTGGACTACTAAAAAAGTCCAACGGTGAATACACTGGAACCCTAGAAGAAAGTCTAAGAGTACTCCTAGAAGCTCACTTTCCTGGGTCCCAGGCAATTAACAGTGAAGACTTACCTGCCATCGGCTTTGAGGTAGAAGAACGCCCTACCAGAGAAAGCAAAAAACTGGCAACAAAGATCTTCACTCCAAGCATAATAACATGGGCGATCAACGGCTTCAAGCCGTTCAAATCCGCGGGGGCAGATGGCATCTTTCCAGCCCTTTTGCAAAGGGCAGGGGAGGAGTTATTACCACGTCTCACGCAAATTTTCAGAGCTGGCTACTCTCTTGGGTATATCCCCAAGCAGTGGAGGGAGGTGGCGGTGGTGTTTATACCAAAGGCTGGCAAACGCGAAATTGACGAGCCTAAGTCATATCGCCCCATAAGCCTCACCTCCTTTCTCCTAAAATCAATGGAGAAAATCATTGATAGAAATATCAGAGGGAAAGCTCTTCAGTCGTTTCCCCTTCACAAACACCAATTTGCCTATCAAGCAGGCAAATCAACATCAAATGCCCTTCACACACTAACAAGTGTAATAGAGAAGAGCATCGCAAGCAAAGAAGTGGCTCTATGCGCATTCTTGGACATCGAAGGTGCATTTGACAACACCTCCTATGAATCCATAGACACGGCCACCAAATCAAGAGGAATTGATGCCTCCACATCCAAATGGATCCATGCTATGCTCAAAGGTCGTAGGATCACACTGTCCATTGGCGATGAGTCGGCAACTGTGTTCGCAGTAAAGGGGTGCCCACAAGGCGGGGTTCTATCGCCCCTGCTGTGGTCACTAGTTGTCGATGAGCTAATATCGGTGTTATCCAACGACGGTTTTGACGTACAAGGCTATGCTGACGACATCGTCATCATAGTTAGGGGAAAGCATGACGATACGGTGTCCAACCGCATGCAGTCAGCCCTTCGGAAAGTAAGTACATGGTGCGTGCAGAAGGGGCTCACTATCAATCCCAACAAGACTGTAATTGTCCCATTTACAGGTCGTAGAAAATTTAATCTTAAGGCACTAACCATGAATGGGACACTCATTGGGCTTTCCAACACAGTTAAATATCTCGGCCTCACCTTTGACCAGAGGCTAAACTGGAAAGCCCATGTAGATAACATCACTGCCAAAGCAGTAAGGGCAATATGGGCTTGCCGCAGGCTATTTGGCAAACGATGGGGTTTACACCCCAAGATGATATACTGGCTTTTCATTACGGTGATAAGACCAATAATCACCTATGGTTCCGTTGTCTGGTGGACGAAGACAACGGAGATCACAACCCAAGCAAGGCTCAGCAAGGTTCAACGGCTGGCATGTTTGGGCATCACAGGGGCTATGAACACCTGCCCCACTGGAGCAATGGAGGCTATGCTAAATCTCACACCTCTGCATCTGCACGTGAAAAGGGAAGCAGCACTAGACGCATTAAGAATAATCCAGACAGACACACCAAAATATGGATACCTTAACGGGCACCTAAAAATCCTCAACACTGTGTGTGAAAGAGCGATATACATGCCCAAAGACTACATGTCAACTGACTACGACTTCGACACAACGATTGAAGTGGCCATCCATGGCCGCCATGATGTTGGAGCGAGGGTCAAGCAGTTACAAGGCTCCTCGATAGTTTGGTTCACTGACGGATCCAAAACTGAAAACGGAGTCGGAATCGGTATCACTGGCCCTCGATGCGAGTTATCAAGGGCCTTGGGACGATCCCCATCGATATTTCAGGCAGAAATCGAGGCCCTGAACACATGCGCCCACATATGTTTAGACAAGGGATACAACAAACAGAGGGTTTGCATCTGCTCAGACAGTCAAGCTGCATTAAAGGCAATAAAATCGCCTACATGCAAGTCTAAATCTGTCTGGGAGTGCAAGCTATCCCTAAAGCAGTTGGCTAGGAACAACAGAGTCAAACTGGTCTGGGTTCCGGGACACGCAGGGATCAAAGGCAATGAAATTGCCGACAACCTTGCCAAGGAAGGGTCCAAGACTCCATTTGTCGGACTAGAACCTTACAGTGGAATAACTAAAGTCCGCATCAAGGGGATGATCCGGGAATGGGAAGATGCTGCCAAAAGTGCTCACCTGAGAGACACACCTGGTCTGCGGCAGGCGAAAAGGTTCATCGCCTTCTCTGCTGTAAGGGCCGGACAGTTTCTCAGGTTAAGCAAGGGCAACCTAAGGCTCATAACCGGCCTTCTAACTGGACACTGTCCTCTGAAGTACCACCTCACCAAGATGGGTCAGACAACTGATGCCAACTGCAGGTTCTGCAACGAGGCACAAGAAACAGCAGAGCACCTACTTTGTGAATGCCCTGCCTTGTCCCTTCAAAGAGGGAACTACCTGTCATCGGCCACTTTAAACACCGAGGAACCCTCATTAACCCTCAAGTTATAGTAGACTTCATAAGAAGTCTAGACATTGAGGGACTCAAGTAGGTCAGGGATAGTTACAAAAGATCTTTTAGGTCGAGGTAACTTCGAAAGGCCCAGAGGCCACACGACCCACTGACCCCATACCATACCATACCATACCATACTTCAATTGGAAGCGATATTGCTAGTCAAATAATAAACTGTGATATAGATCCCCTTGTGATAGCATCATCTGTGATAAACTGTCAGTCTAGTTTCTGTTTTAGTAATGTCTCGTGTGATCTTGTTTGTAGTGTTATAAAAAATCTAAAAACAAATAATAGCTGTGATATATTTGGCCTTAAAATTAAAGTAATAAAAAATGTTGCTGAGGTTATCCTGGAACCACTAACAAAATTAATTAATTATGTTATAACATCTAGTGAATTTCCTGATCAACTAAAAATAGGAAAAGTTATTCCCATTCATAAAAAGGGTGATAAAGACGATATGAATAATTACAGACCCATATCATTGCTTCCTATCTTTGCAAAGATCATAGAAAAGGTGATGTCACTGCAAATTATTGACTATTTTGTAAGTAACAGCCTGTTTAACGAAAATCAATACGGTTTCCGTCAAGGGCTATCGACAGTTAATGCAGTACTAGATCTTACTCATCAAATTGTCAAATCCTTTGAAACAGGCGAAACGACAATCGCTTCATTTTTAGATCTAAGTAAAGCGTTTGACTGTGTTCCGCATGAGATTATTATTGAAAAATTACGTTTCTATAATTTTCACAGGACCAGCCAAAAACTAATAAAAAGTTATTTGACAAATAGAAAACAGGCGGTATTTTGCAGTGGCACCCTTTCAGAACCATTGCCCATAAATTACGGTGTGCCTCAGGGCTCGATTCTCGGACCGTTACTTTTTCTTATTTATATAAATGATTTTCCTATGTACGTAGATGGTTGCAGAGTGATCCAATTTGCAGATGACACCACCTTAATTGCAACCGGCCGAGATGTTAATACTGCAAGCTCAATAAATACAGCTACTCTAGCTCAAGCTGAAATATGGTTTACGAGCAATAGGTTAAATCTGAATGAGAAAAAGACGGTCACAAGAACTTTCTCCTTGAGTAAGTCAATTCAGGGAAATGAAGCAGTGAAATTCTTAGGAATGTATCTGGACCAAGGCCTATTGTGGTCTGAACAGGGAGAAAATATAGCTAGGAGAGTAAACAAATCGATCTTTTTACTTTGTAACTTGCATAGCAACCTATCTCCATCGATGGTTCGCACAGCTTACTTCTCCTTAGTTCACACTCACTTAGCCTATGGTATAATTATATGGGGTCATTCTTCATGTCGCCATAGGTTATTTTCTTTGCAAAGAAGAGCTATTAGGATTGTTGCAGGTATTAATTACCAGGATGATTGTAAGCAACATTTTGCTATGCTAGGGATATTGACATTACCCTGTATGTATATTCTTGAATGTTTATTGTATGTGAAACGGAACATACATAATTACAGGTTACACGATGACATCCATACTCACAACACAAGGAACAAGGAAAATATGTACCAGCCTAAACTCAGATTATCGCGCAGTCAAACTGGAACAAGCTATTATGGGGTAAAATTTTTCAACAAATTACCACCGATTTTGCGACAACTTGATCTAAAAAAGTTCAAACAAGAAATGAAGAACATGTTAACTGCTAACGCATTTTATCGTTTTGAGGACTTTTTAACGTTTGATTTTAATGCGTGATGAATTCATTATATTACTCCTTATGTGGATCCTATTTGTGTGTCCGAATAGATTTTTTTTGTGAGTTATCGTTCTTTTATACATATAAAATTTTACATTTTTTATTATTTATTACATAATGTATTGTTTGTTTGCTTTTATTTATACACTTATTTTAACTCGTTTGTTTTGTCAATTTTTTGTCATTTTACCACCTAATGTATACACTTATTTTAACCTGTTTATTATGTTGAATTTATTTTTATGTTTACATTATCTCTATATATTATATATATCCTTCTTGACATGTGTAAACTATGTATTGGTATTTGCACGAATAAATATATTATTATTATTATATTATTATTATTATTATTATTATGAAACTGCAATTAAAAATAGGGGTACCCATTTTTTTTTCAGAAAACCAATATTACATAATTTAGGCCCCCTTCTATACGATTATGCTTTAAATATTTGCGAAAAACACGTTAAATGCCCCACCCTGTATATCATCGGTATCCTCTTTTACCAACTTATAGTTTTAGAAAATTACTAATCTATATAACCCATACCGAATATATCCGACAAAATATTTTACCGATTGCAATCGAATGTCGGATGTATTCTGACGATGATGTGAACATGACTTTACCACGTATTTACTAATTTATATTAATATAACATGTAACTGAAAATACATATTTTTTAATGTTTTCTATTGTAGAGGCTTCTACTTTGTTATACATGTTAATTTATCAATAAAAAACATTTCAACTTTGTATCACACTATTTATTTTTACGTGACATGTTTGATAATGGCAAGCAAAGTTTACCGAAACTGCAGTTACGTAAAAATAAATAGTGTTAAACAAACAAAGTTAAAAAGTTTTTTATTGACATATTTTTTAAATTACAGAAACCTGTAATGAACTCTTTGCACTCTATAACTGGACAACTAATGTTTTAAGAAGTCATCACTAGATGTCGAGATCAAATACATTTTAATATAGTTTTAATGACAGTTTGTTTATAGGACCGTCCGTAAAGGGTTAAAATTATTTTGTAAATTTGTATTGGTGGCGAAAACGTATACGTATTTTGATAAATCTAAATGTACTAAATTCACTGTGACAATAATAATAATTAAGGCTGGGATATCGAATAATTCAAATAGTCGAATATTCAAACATAAATATTTGAATTTACATATTTGAATATTCGAATGTTTGAATATGTTATTGAATGAATATTTAAATATTTAAATTATTCAAATATGTCTCAGAATGTTTAAATTTGGCCAATAATAGTATATTTTAAATTTCGCTTGAAATCAGTGTTTTATACTGGTGCCGCATGAAGTAAAATTTCGAGTTTAGGTAAGCCTGAAAATGTAACCAAACCAACCAATCATGCTTATCTGGGAGTGGAAACCACTTGTTCGACAGCTATTAGAACCTTTAATGACAACACTGGTTTCTTAATGAAAATGGAAAACAAACACAAACTGTAGTTATTTTCATAGTCTTTATGAGTTTCGTTAATTATCTTGTTTATTTTCTTATAAGAATTTGGTGTTGTTTTAATTGTTTTCTAATGAGGGTTTTCCTCTCCTTGATTAAGCATGAAGTAAATATTTCGAGTTTACAAAAACCTAAAATAAAATAATGAGTTGAAAATGTACAGGGTGGTCTAATTTCGATGTTGCTTATGGGCATCTCGGTAAATATAAGAGTTAAAAAAAAACCGATGGCGCAGTCGCGATCTCTTTTTTTAAGACTAGGATAATGCCGAAAACAAATATGCACCATCTTGCTTTTTTCAGAAGTTATAGGACAAAATCGGGTTTTCTTGATTTTTAACTTTAATTAATATCTTGCGTAATTTGTAAGATAGACAAAAACTATAAATACCTTCTTAAGACACTTTGTTGAGTAGAATCCAGTGGCGTGGCCATTTTTTTATTTTATGCACACGTTTTTGAGTTATGGCCAAATTATTATTTTTTTTAAATGTAAATCATAGTTGGCTTTGACACAGTTGATAAGAGTGTTTTTCACTGAATTCAAAAATATATACTTTTGTGAATTTATCTTAAATAGAAATCGTTTTTGTTGAGAACTAAATATGTCGTTGTTGGTCTTTTTTATTGTAAAAAACATAGTTACCTAACTTAATTTTTGACAGTCAAAACAAACGTCATTGTTTCATATTACCTATTAGGTCAGTGATGGGGAAACTACGGCCCGCGGGCCAAGTCCGGCCCGCGGAAAGGTTTAATCCGGCCCGTTTAAGAGTGCCGTCGTGAGAATGTTTGAACGCGTTCTTACTTCGTAATGTGACGACCCGCATACAAACTACCTACCTATGAATAATCATTATTCTTTGGCCCGCTACGATTGTCTGGTTATTACAAACGGCCCGTCTTAAAAAAAGTTTCCCCACCACTGTATTACGTAAATATCTCACGATTGCCAACAGAAATGATGAAAAGTGCGATATGTTTGAATGTTTTATCGAATCATTTAATATTCCAAGTGCGGCCGCACAACTATATTATCAAAGATATCCTGAACGTTGCCAACCCGCGGAAACAATATTTACCAGACTACGAAGTAATTTAATTAATTATGGATCTTTTAAAAGACCTAGAACCAAAAAATATAACATACCAGGCCAAGAAGAGGAGGAAATCAATGTTATCGCCTGTGTTAGGGCAAATCCCAATACATCTTCTCGTGAAATTCAGCAGGATGTCGGAGTGTCTCGTTGTAAGACTTTAAAAATATTAAAGAAGCATACATTTAAACCATATAGAGGCAGATCTGTTCATTATTTACGGCCGGGAGACTATGAAAGGAGGCCCGACTTTTGCAACTGGTATGTAAATCGATTAAATAATGACAGAAATTTCTTTCGCTCGATAATATGGACGGATGAAGCCCGTATTACTAGTGATGGCATTTAACCGCCATAATCAGCATTGGTGGGCTAATACAAATCCCCGTCAAATAATACCTCGACGAAGGCAGGGGAGATTTGGATTTAATGTATGGTGTGCATTATTAGGAGATCGAGTTTTGGGGTATCGTATTTATAGAAATCATTTGAATACAGATCAATATCTAGACATTTTAGAGGAACATATTGAACAATATATAGACAATGTTCCATTGCAACAGCAACGAGTTCTGTTCTTCCAACAAGATGGAGCACCAGCTCATAATGCGCGTAGGACCAGATTGCTTCTGAATGTAAATTTTGGGGGCAATTGGTTGGGAACATTTGGTCGGTTAGGTGGCCTGCTAGATCTCCAGATCTGACACCGTTAGATTTTTTTTTATGGGGATACCTGAAGGACAAAATTTACAAGCAGCCTATAATTAATTTAGGCATATTGGGGCAAAATTTTCATGATGCCATAGGAAATATTCGCAACATTCAAATTTATAACGCCATTCGAGCTGTAAGAGGTAGATGCCAAAGATGCATTGAAAATAATGGCCAGCAGTTTGAACATTTAAAATAAGTTTTTTTTTCTTTCTAAATAAATAAAAATCGTAATAAATTTAAAAAAATAAAATTATGTTCTGCCTAATAAAGTATTCATTATTCAAAAAAGAATTTTTGTTATTATTATTTAAAAAACCTCTAGTTTATAATGTTTATCATAATTAAAATTGCGCATGCTCAAAAATGGCTTTTGTCTTCCGTATTATATTATTTAGCAGATTAGATTAAAAGCTAGTTTCTACTCTATAGTAACACTGTGTTTTTAAGATAAATTCACAAAAGTAAACAGGGTGAGTTTTTTTCATGTGCTCTATGGGGATGTCGAAAACTATAAGAGATAGAGCAACGGTTAAGTAGACAAAGTAATGCAGTTTTACGAGCTAATTAGGAAAACGTTTGCAAAATTTTCAAAAAAGTCAAGGATAACTAGATAATTAAAAAAATGTGAATTGTCGATTTTTTTAAATTGATTTTTCTCAGTTATTAAAAAAGATAGAGAAAACAATAAATGGCCAAGTTTTAGATAATTTTACACAAAATAATAAAATTTTATGAGATTTTATCTATCGACATTCGTTTTTGAGATATAACACAAACTTACGTTTGATTATAAAGGGATTTTTTTTTTCACTTGGCATACTTATTTGCAAAAATAACTAGGCTGTTAAATATATCCCATTTTATTTACAACAAAAAATTGTTAGCCATGAAATAATGACTCAAATAAAAAAAACAATTACGATTGTTCGTAACAGTTAATTTTATTGTTGTATTTTTGTCAATTAATTTAGTGTTAGAAACAACTGTCTTTAACGCACATTTGTTCGTACCTATTTTAATTTCTTGCTACACATAAATTTAAAATAAATTTATTTGAAATTCAACAAACTCCCAGCCGTAATTGTTTTATAATAATAATTTTTCATGGGCAACAATTTTTTTGTTGTAAATATAATATTGAAAATTGTTATTTACTTAGTCATTTTTATAAATATGTATGTCAAATGACATATCAGTTTAGAGAAAAAAAAATCCCCTTTAAATAATGACATCGCAAACTATGGTTTCCATTTTAAAAAAAAAATAAATTGGCCATAACTCAAAAATGTGTGCATAAAATAAAAAAAATTCCTACGCCACTGGGCTCTACTCAGAAAAGTGTCATAAGAAGGTATTTATAATTTATGTCTAACTTATAAATTACGCAAATATTAATTAAAGTTAAAAATCAAGAAAACCCGATTTTGCCTCATAACTTCTAAAAAAAACAAGATAGTGATTTTTGTTGTTGGCATTATCCTAGTCTCAAAAAAAGAGACTGCGCCATCGGTTTTTTTCTAACTCTTATATTTACCGAGATACCCATAAGCAACATCGAAATTAGACCACCCTGTACATAAACAATAATTGTGAAGGTATAACACTAGATTAAGTTAAAAAAACCGTCAAATACACATGATTATAGTATTCATATATCGTATGTTCAATTAAAAAAAAACCTACAGAGTGCCATGATTTAATCTATTTTTTAAATTTAAGTTGACGACACGCTTTAGGAATTTATATATATATAACGTCAGACATTAGCTCAACTTTTTGTTTACATTATCACTTTAAACTTTAAAACTTGTCGAATGACATAAAAGCAAAGAGTCGGTTTAAATTTAATTGCCAAAATTTAGAATTGCCAACCTACAATATTTTACATGGCACTCATAGAGGTTTATTTTTTTATTGATAGTATCGTTATCAAAAGTAAGTATAGGAGATAAAAGGAGTACTCACATGTTGAGCTATAGAACTATTTTTCAAATTCACCAGTAATTTTTCCGGCATATCAGGAAATTTCTTCAACAAGTAATTGCAAGTCGTTTCGTTGCTAATTATAGTCAGAGCTTTGTAATTTGTGTTGTTGTTTTCAAGAAATGTCGATATGTATGTGATGATTTGATCCATTAATATTGTTTTTCCTAAAATTATAGAAAACCAATTTAAGATCCCTAAAAAATATTATACAATAATAGTTACAGCATTATTATATATTTTTCATATTTTCTTTTACAAAGATACCTTTTTTAACAAAGTGCTACAAACAGATTTCTTTTAACTTTTTTATTTAATGAGGAAATAATTTTTATTTGTAGATCTGTTCAAAATGCAATAATATAGTATTCCTTTGGAAATAAAAGTTTAAAGATAGATTCTATCCTAACATTTTATGAGATAATGATTGCTCTTGATGTGACCATTATGTCTTTTTTAGTATGTAGTAAATTAGAATAAAATTAAAATTAGAAGATAAACAAGATGATTCATACCCGTTTGCACCCGTTAAACTTATTACAAGCCGAAGTTAAAAAATGAACAAAATGAGAAAAAATTCGTGATGAAATCTCTATTTATTTAAAACTTAAAATAATAAAAAACAATAAATGAACTTTCTTCTCAAAAAATGGCCAATGGTGGCAAATGGGTTAAAGTCCTGCATTAACTTAAGTTATAAGTTAATAAAACATGTTTCCATGGTTACATTTCAATGTGAACACTTTTAACACAACTGACAAATATACAGGGTGTCCTATTTTGAGTATTACAGTATGGGTAACTTTCTTATTATTAATGATAGAAATTCGGTTAAATGGTCAAAGTTGTGCTGTTTTATGTGCTTATTCGTCAATATCTACATTATTAGTGAGTATTTTTGAAATCTGTAAAAACTCTGCCTAAGTAAATGTTTGGCGTATCAGATAGTGATCAATTTTAATTTATCTGGCAATCAGTTTTTGTTTTATAAATATTAACTTTTGTTTTTCAAATGGGAACATATGGTAATATGCATATTATTGGATTGTATTTTTAAGGCTGATTTCAATGGTGTGCCACACATGTAGTTGTCCACATATTTTTTTGTTTATGGTATGTAACCATGGCAACAAACACTTAATCTAATTAAGAAGAACATTTGATAAAACAAATTACAACCAATCAATAGTAATATTTTGTTCAAATAAGGTTTATAATGGTTCGACCCTAGTTATTATACAAATTTATAATTTGTATTATTATTTACGTTGTGTTGTGTGTATAGTAACCCTTTTATTTATTTACCAAGGTTCGTTGTTTGTGTCAATATGCATTATCGTAAATACTGCGTCTTTCTTCCCTTTTAATTTGACTAGGAGGATATGTGGACAATAAATAAAACAGGATATGAGCTTACCGTATGCAAAGTTTATTGAACTTTTATAACATTTCTAATGAATTGGTATGTCTTATATTATTTATATTCACAAAATATTTTTACCAACGTTTGTGCTTAGAAGTCATGTGCATTTAGTTAAACTCAAAAAAAAATGTATGACTCTACTTGTGGGAGCAAAATTAACTAGCCCCTGCATTTGCATTACGAGATGGGAAACCCACAAAAACCATCCCGGAGTTGTTAGCGAAGCATATGTAATATAATCATGTTACCTTATCATCTGCATTCAACAATTGATATAAACTGCTACTTCTTTTTGCTTGCATACAAATGAACATTTTGTGCATGATTATTCGGCTTATTGTCCCTTTTTCGTCTGTTATATTTCTTTGTGCATAATTTGTACGATCTGACTTACTTTTGCGTATTTGCAAAAGAGCCTACTAAACAAATTAGTTTATCTTTCTTTGTGTATAATTTGTACGATCCGACTTACTTTTGCGTATTTGCAACAGAGCTTGCTAAACAAATTAATTTATCTTTCTTTATGTATAATTTGTACGATCCGACTTACTTTGCGTATTTGCAAAAGAGCCTGCGAAACAAATTAGTTTATCTTTCTTTATGTATAATTTGTACGATCCGACTTACTTTTGCGTATTTGCAAATTTTTGAACTTACACCGTTCTTCACGTCTCCGGACTCACTGTCCACCCGACTCCTGACTGAATCTCCACTCTCAATACATGACTTAACTCTTTTTTTATCAACATTACTTTACAAACTCACATCCCATTGAAACTTCCTATTCTCAACTGTACCCATTTACATTCAAATACTGACTCCTCTCACCCCTGTCCCAAAACTAACTCTTAATCTCTATCCGGCGATTAATTCGAAATATTGGGGGTAGAAATCGCCGTTCCTTGGGATTTCAGCGCGCACGCATCTTCCTGGATTCCCCTCTCACCCACAAGCTAAATTCCGAACCCTTTTGCTGAGCTGTCTTTATTCTGTATAATTCGCCTAAAATTTCCATTCCCACGCGTGATCATCTAAATGATTTCGAGTGTGTCTAGTTTGCCTCTCCACATATTTAAAATAAACAAACTGAATGACTCTCCCCTTATGCCATTGAACTCGATTCCTAATAATAATAATGATAATTTTCTTTATACATTTTAGACAAAAATAATATTTGCACATGACCCCTACTGACCTATTACAGGTTTCATATGTATCTTAGCAACTACAGTAACAATTGAGTTGTTTGGAAACAATAAATAAATTGTACAGCTGTTACACATCATTGAAATTAGGGCAAAAAATGCATTTTAATGATATGCATATCACCTTATGTTCCCATTTGAAAAATAAAAGCTGATATTAATAAAACAAAAACGAATCGCCAAATAAATTATAATTGATCACCATCAGTTGCGCTATAGCGTTTACTTTGACAATTTTGTTACAGATTTTGAATAAAGTTACAAATAAAAATATGGGAAAATCGCCTACTTCAGTTTTTTCTCAATTACTTCGAAAGTTTACTAAATCTCTATTGTTTTCAATGGGATCTAAATAAGCACATAACAGAATATACAGAACTTTGCCCATTTAACCAAATCTCTATCATTAATAAAAACAAAGTTACCCAGACTGTCCTACTCAAAATAGGGCATCCTGTATACGTTCATCTATTCGTTAAACCTAACCTATGTGGTGGATTAATTTATGACAGATCACGTCCTTAACCATAACATAAGTGGTGTTGCTAGGTATTTTGTTATTTAACTTTAATATTAATCATGTTGTCTTACCACTTTTTTCGTGTTTCACAGCTATTTTAACAAAATTCTTTAGGACGATTATCGTATCATGCCTGACTGTATCAATGAAATGATCCAAGTGCGTCCAGATGTAATCCAAAGCCGACTTGAAAATCAAATCAATGTCAGAAATATCCATGTTAAACAGCAACTTTGACAAAGATATAAATGTCCGGCTGATTTCCATAATTTCCAACGGTTTGCCTGTTCTTCTACAATCGACAAGATGCTTATTATGAAAACAGTTGACATAAAAGGATCACTCACTTTGAGGCACTATCCAGCAGGCTCTGAAAAATGTATATCGGTGCCGACACGTCATCCAACTTATCTGCACAAATTACTTCGGCGGGAACTGTGTTTAATATCCCCGAAAATATGCAAATTTTTGCTGAATAATTTTTATTCATCAACAGAGCATTTTCCAATAAATTGCCTCCACCTTCTTCGGTTTCTAATTTTAACAATGTTGCCAAACCACGTGTACACTAAAATCAATTTAATTTTTAATTTGATTAAAAAAGTATGTAAAAATGTATATAAATTTTTGTATGATTGGGGAGGAGGAGCAAATCTGTAGTTTGTAAATTGATAAGTATTTTAGGGCCAGCCCCACCAAACACATAGAACTAGAGTTAAAACTAACATTAAACCAATAGAAACTGTCATCTTGAACTTGAGTTTAACATTTTTGGTGTGACTGGGCCTTAATATGAGTAAAATTTACAGTTGAAGAAAATACAAATTATTGATGATTAAAATTACCTCATCATTATCTTTCTCTGGTATATGAACGGCGGCCATAATTAGCAAAATCCCGCAGTTGGCTTTGGTGTTGAAAGTTATACTCTCTTCCGTTATAACCTTGTAGGAGGCCACAAACAATTTCAAACTCAGTTCGGTCATGTGTTGGCTGATCTCGCACTGATTTAAAAGCGCAACGAGGAACTTGGACGCATTGTAAATATACACGTGCAGCGCGTGTTGATCACAGCTTTCATTTTCTAAACTACAACAAACCCAATCACAGTTATGCATCTAATAATACTTGTTAGTTTTGATATTTAATGGTAAAGTCAATTGGTCTCCGATAACTCTAAACCAGTTAGTAAGTGCAACCCCCTAAATATTCTGAAATATCGTGTGATTGTTTAAAATATAAATTAGAGTAGGCTTTGAATTTTAAATTAGGTTGGCACTACTGACCACTACTGACTGTTAAAAAATAGTTTATCATAACCTTAAATTTATTCTATCATTCAATCAACATTCTAGGCTACCGCACACAAAAAATGCCACCTGCTCTAATATTTAGTTTAAGTGATCGCACAGTCTAAATTCCCGGCACATCTACGAATGTTTCTAAAAAGTTAAAAAGTATACATTTCGCACGGCCCCCCTTGTTTTGTTTTCAATAGCTAAGTAAAGCCAGATTTATTTAAAAAAGACTACATAATACATATAATAATAACTTTACTCACTATAAATATGCGACTGATTTTAAAAAGTTATTGCAGGCAAATATAAAGACCAAATTGATAATGCTCGACAGGGCTTCAACCCCAGCGGAAAAGTTGTTGAAGCACGAATTCAAATTTATCAGAACTTCATTTTCCTTCGAAAGTTTAGCAAACTTTTCACTATCCTTGCAATCAGTTATTAGCGCGATGATTTGTAATGCCATTGCCGATGTCACGACGACTTCGTTCATAGAAAGCAAAATCCTAGTCACAGTCTTTTTCAGTGGATGCTTCTGATCAATCGTCAGAAACACGTAACTCATCAAATTGGCTATCACGTTTCTGTCTTCAGTGGATTCCGCATATTTTGCTATCTAGAAAAATTATAATTTTATTGTTGGACATGTAAATATTTTATTTTATATAAAATAAATCACACAAAAGCAATCCTTCCTTGAGATATATATGCGAGATTTCTAGACTAAAAAAAAAGTTAATTATAGTCTGGAACAGTAATCCATTTAATCTCAACCCGTATTTCTATAGGCCCCATTAGTTTAGAGCTTATGCAGGTAATCGCACTATTTCTTGGTTAGGTTAAGGTGCATTACAAATAATAGATTTAAATGATACAGGAGGCCGGTAGGCCAAGTCAAATTTTTATTCATACTTGCTTATTACTGGCACAGTATTTTCAACTGGCAATGTCACATGAGGATTGTCCAGACAAGAGTTAAATCATACTTTTTTTATTAAAACCTACATTTTTAAGTAGTTTTTGTTGTTCGCCAGTCGATGTACATGGCACCAGCAAATCTAAATTTTCTTTGAGCTTGACATTATTCGTTGTAAAATCCTTTGGGATTTTAATCGGGGCAGTTGCATTGCCACTCGATTTTTCACACATATTCACAGTTTTCATGGGTCCTAAAACATGTACATCAATAAGTAATTCAAATATCCTTTTTTAAGAATACTCACTAGTCTTAAAGTTGATAAATCCTATAAACAAAACATATTCATCACACCAACGTCATTTGTGGACATTATTTATGTAAGGTTAAGAAATACAGTGAGGGTAGCCCTACAGAACAAAATTTCCCTACATCCTGATTAAAATATCCCTACATTTGCCTGCATGCATATTCATTTCAAATTTTAAAAGAACGATAAATGTCGAAAGGCGTAAATAAAACACTTCTTATAAATACGTTTTATTTGTATACCTACGCTCCCGTATTCAAAACAAATAAACAATAAAATCCTTGATCAAATAATTTTGTTTAACTTAGGTTGGCAGCTTTGTCTCAGTGACATTTTTAGTGAAGGGTTTTTAAACATCCGCTTCTATTTCCATTAACTTCAGGTAAGTTAAATTCAATTAAAGACAAAATGAATCAACATTAACACGTTATATAAGAAAACCCGCTCATTTTGATATATAATTCACCCTTAGCAACTGCATTTTTACGCTTTAATCACGCAGGTAAAAACAGCATTTGTTTTTCCCTGGGCCGACATTTTCCAAGAAAACCCTTATTAAAAAATTAATATTTTTGTTAGTAAAACTTGGTCGTGGATTGAATATATTGTTGTTAGCTTATTCTTTACGGAATTATGCGTGTTTTCCGTATATTTGGGTTTACTTGGAGTAACCGCGGAGAACATAATTTCTTTACATCTCGATTAAAATGTCGCTACATTTGCCTACATTTATATGCATTTTAAATTTTAAAACCGGTACCCGTCGAAAAAATATGCTTCCCAACATAAAGTTTTTTTTTCTATGCCCATGCTTCCGTATCCAAAACAAACAAGCAATAACATTCTTCATAATGGTGTTCAATGTTTTAATTTTTTATTTAGGTTGGCAATATTGTGTCAGTGACATTTGTAGTGAAGTGTTTTTAAAAATCCGCTCCTATTATCAACTTTAGGTAAGTGAAACTGAACTAAAGCCAAAATTGACCAACATCACCGCCTTATTGATTCGCTCATTTTGACTTATAATTCTCCCCCAGCCAACCCTTCCCACTGAGCAAATCTATTTAAGTAATGTTTCATCAACATTAAAACAACTTTTAATGTTGCTGTAATGTTGATATCACGTTATTTGTTTGTTTTTTGCTCAGTGGGTTGTTAATAAATTCATATTTTTGCTAGTGAAACTTGCAGGTGGATTAAATAAATATCTTGTTGTTAGCTTATTCTTTATGGAATTAGGCGTTCTTTTCCGTACGATTTATAAGTGTGTGTTGTTTTTACAGTTTGTTGTGTTTATGTGAAGATTGAAAACCCGGCATAGTTTCGGCGCAAACGAGAAAAAGGCGGCCTGAACCAGTGTTGCCAACCTCGGCAAGGCTTCATCGGTAGATATCGCCGTAATTTTTCGGTAGATTACGCACAAAAATCGGTAGATTTAAATTTTGTATATTATTTAATTTATTTTGTCTTTATTTAGGGATTAAAAGTAAAATTATTAAATGTTACAAATTTATTAAAATTACATTTTTATAAATAATACAACAAAAATAAAATGCATTTGCGAACAATTTTAAACAAAAATTTTTAAACATTTCTTATATAACTAATCTTTATACTTATATAAATAATGAACAAAAAGAATTTTACAAAAAATAATAGTTTATAATAAATAATATGAATATTTACTAATAATTTTTATCCATAGGGAACCAATGGGGCAATTTATCAGTCTTGGGATTCATGAATATTTTCATACAAATTATGTTTATTCATAAGTGATGTTAACTTTTTTCAATTTTAAAATTATGGCATTCTTGGTCACCTATATATTGCTTAGTATGTAATAATCCTACAATAGTGTCTGTTTCCAGTTTATTTCGTTGTTTCGTTTTTAGTAAATTTATAGATGAAAAAATTCTTTCTACGTTGGCTGATGAATGTGGAAGACATAATAAGTTGTACACATAAGTTGTTAATGAATTAAACATTAAAGTTTCATCACCGAATTTAAATTTTTGAATGTCATTCCAAAATGTTTGTATATCATTGGATAATGAATGTATCTCATCAGTATTATCTATTAAATTTGGAAATAATATGGCCACGTCTGAAATCGAATGGACAGAACCAGATTTAACTACCACAGGATCAAGAAACTTAAATAATTTTAGTGGGTTGTTTTTTAGTGGAAAACGTTGAACTATTTGATTACAACTCTCTACATAAAATTCCAAACATCTTAATTTAAAAGAACTTATTTTCTCATCAGTAATCTCTTCTTTAGCAATTGTTTGGATTACGTTAGCACCAAAGTACATGTCATCAATGTTTAAATAATTTTTAGAATTTTTAAAGTCAATATTTTCAATTGAAGTATTTTGCAAATAATCTCTCTTAATAAAACAGTCAAAAATAGTTTTTAAAATTTTGCAAATATTACTATAAATAAGATGTAACTTTGGACTTTCTGACTGCATTTCTCTATTCAAATTATTAAAAAAAGGCAATACGAATTCTAAAAACTGTAGGAATAATTTTGCAACTGGATCATTTAATTTTGTTAATATATTCTCTGCAGCTAACACATCTTTCCTACTGACTGCATTTGTAAAAAACAATTGCAGAGCATCATATTGTTCCAAAATTCTTGATACTACTGATAGAACAGATAACCACCTTGTCTGGGATGGGTGTAAAATTTTGTGCACTTTGACATTACAAAAATTTTGGAACTCTGTAAACTCTGAAATTCGTTTAGGACTCGAACCAAAATAATTATAAATATCTCTCGTGAGATCTTCTACAAACCTTGGAACTTTTCTACAGGCATACGAGGCACACAAATGAAATGTGTGACAAATGCATTTCATTACATATAATGAGGGAATATCGTTTTTCAATAACGACATTAACGAATGATGTTCCCCCATCATTACATTTGCACCGTCAGAAGCGAAACCGATTAAATTCTTTTTATATGGTATTTCATGCTTTTCAAAAAATGTTACAATCTTACTGTACAGTGTAGTGGCATCAGCCCCAGAAAGTTTAATTAAACCCAAAAACATGTCAGAGACGCTATCATTTAAAACAGTTCTTACTGTTAAACACAAGTGCTTTGTTGTACTTCTGTCTGTAGATTCATCTACTATTAAGGAAAAATTATTGTGGCGAAGATGTTCACAAAGTGAATCCAGGGCTTCTTTTCCTAGAACATGTTTGACTATTGCAGTAGTTTTTGTTCTTCCGCAAGCTAAACCTTTAGCAATATTAGAATCGTGGCAAACAGCAGCAATTACTTTGACTAGATGATCCATAACAACAAATGACAAATTGTGTTCTGCACCAAATGCTGCTAAACGTATTTCTCCTAGAAATAGTAACCACATTAACAATTAATTTAGTCTAGTCTATTATTTTTAATCAAAAATTGCCAATATCAAACAGTCTATAAAATGTGAAGTAAGGAACGAATCTTTTCATTTATTTAAAAAGAGATTTTTGACTGATTTATACGCAACATGCCTGTGTCGCATGTCGGCTATGGAAAAGAATACAATATTTTTTATAATACTCAATATGCGTAAAATACGCGATCAATTGCGTTTGTAACCTGATGGCCAATAGTGGCACGTTTTTTTAACTATTTATTTATTTTTAAATAATAATTCATCAATTAATATTTATCACTGCGTAATATTTATTTCATCATTATTTTGACATTTCGGTATAAATCTCCCTTAAACTGCAATTGATCGCGTCTTTTACGCACTCGCTTATTGATATTATTTAAGGTTGGCAAATACATTTTCAAATTACGAAAATCGATTTTTTACAGAGTGTTAATAATAATAGGTAAGTAATAACAAATCTTAATAATAATGAATGATAATGAGACTACGTTACAAACTGACAATTGTTTATAAAAATGAACCGACATTATAATATACCTTTTTTAATATCCTCGTCACATTTTGCTTTCGATGAACCTGTAGTGGTAAAAGCCGTCAATGTAGATTGCTTTAACATACTTTTCACTTTTGCCTGATGCGTTGTTGAAATATTATGTTTAAACAATGCATTTTTACCACTTGTTATATTAATATCTTTGTCACATGATTTACATGTTGCATACTGTACGCTTTTTCTGCTATTTGTTAGCCATTCTTTATACTCAGGTATCTTTTCCCATTCGTTTTTATAAAATTGTAAATACTTCTTTTTCTTAATGACTCCAGCACTTGAACCTTCACCATTATTACTTGAATCACTCATGTTAAATTACAAAGTACACTTTCTATGCGAAACTTAGCACAAGTTCAACATCGGACTGACCGGACTACGATTTTTCGAGGGAAATAATTCCCCGTCTGCGAAAAGACCATTTTAAGTAATTCCCCGCACTCTATATCAATACATAAGGGGATTCACTGGCCTCTTATGAACTATATTTCAAAAATAAATACAGAATACTACAAAATCGAAAAAAATAAAGAATTCAGTAGAATTTAGAAGTAAATCGGTAGATCGGTATAATTACCTAAAAATCAGTAGATCTACCGAAAAATCGGTAGGGTTGGCAACACTGGCCTGAACATTGGGAAAAGTGAATCTTCAACAAGATTTCTTCTCGGCTGATTTTGGAGCAACAAGTCTTCGCGGAGGGGTTCTGTCGACATAAAAAAAAGGAAGCAACATTTATTTAATTACTTTATTTTTATTTTTAATAATAGTAGGTATTTGTTTTTTTTTATTTAGAATTAGAATCAAGTATAATTAATTTCAAATGCTGTAAATCAGTGTTAATAGCAACAATGAATAAATGTTCTTTTGTGAATTTTTTGCGTTCTATTCTGAACATTTCAATAAATACATTTTATTTTATTTGTAAGGATTTATTTGCTTTTCCAGCGTTGATATTTTTAATTTATTGTTTCCTTTTCTCGTTTGTTACGGAAGGTAGGTCCTGCAAGAGATTGAGCTCCAAGAAGCCTCGGTGAGTAGTGGTTTTTATCTAATTCCTTCTTCCTCTCTTATACTTGGTAAATGTTCTCTCTTTAAATTTATACACAGTGTTCCATTTCGTGTACAACAGTACGTTTAACTTTTTTATTATTAGGGCCAGTTGCACCAAACACGTTGAACTGGTTGAACTCGGAATTTGAGTTCAAAGTAACATTAGAACAATAGGAACTGTCATCTTGAATTCAGGTTCAGCTTGAACTCGAGTTCAACTTTTCTGGTGCTACTGGGCCTTAATGTTAGACATTTTGTTGATGAGCTGTAATTTAATTTCTTTCTTGTATCAGAAAATCGCAAACTGTACAGTTCAATAATACGCCGTTAATATAAGTGGTGTCACTAGCTCACTGAGACGTGTAATGGTGGTTGTATAGATTTCCTGTGCGTTTGCTCATTTAGATTCTTCTTAGTGATGTAAAGTTTTATCGCAATATCTCTAGCAGCTTTCACTGTGCCGTGATTTAAAACGGATATTTTCACCAAATCTTTCGATACATAAATGTTCATGATTTATGTAACGAAAGCTTTGGTGAAAATATCCGTTTTAAATCACAGCACAGTGAAAGCTGCTAGAGATATTGCGATAAAACTTTACATCACTAAGAAGAAACTAAATGAACAAACGCACAGGAAATCTATACAACCACCATTACACGTCTCAGTGAGCTAGTGACACCACTTATATTAACGGCGTATTATTGAACTGTGCAGTTTACGATTTTCTGATACAAGAAAGAAATTAAATTACAGCTCATCAACAAAATATCTAACATTAAGGCCCAGTAGCACCAAAAAAGTTGAACTCGAGTTCAAGCTGAACCTGAATTCAAGATGACAGTTCCTATTGTTCTAATGTTACTTTGAACTCAAATTCCGAGTTCAACCAGTTCAACGTGTTGGTGCAACTGGCCCTAAATAAAGTAAAGATACATAAATCATGAACATTTATGTATCGAAAGATTTGGTGAAAATATCCGTTTTAAATCACGGCACAGTGAAAGCTGCTAGAGATATTGCGATAAAACTTTACATCACTAAGAAGAAACTAAATGAACAAACGCACAGGAAATCTATACAACCAGGGTTGTTATGTTAAAAGCACTTTGTTTTAAAACAGTGTTTTAAACATGTTTAAAAACAGCCGTCGTGTTTTAAACGGTTTTGTTTTAAACATGTTTTAAATCTTAAATTTGTTTAAAACATGTTTTAAAGGTTTTTTTTTATTATCTTAAATTTGCCAAATTATATTTTATACTACTTCATTATGGTTTTTTGTTTACGTTTTTAAATGTTACCTAAATTGTTGAAGATATTTCAAATTACATTATTAAACATGACATTTTATTACAATAAAATATCACAACTGTGTGTGCATAAATGTGATTTTTAAATACAGGGAAGTATACATACGCATGCACTGTAAATATTACGACATTAGTTGTTTTTTTTTAAGATTTCAATTTGAATATTCAAACGAGGGTTTTCCACTCCCAGGCTAAGCATGAAGTAAAATTTCGAGTTTAGAAAAGCCTGGAAATTTGGATTGGCCGCGTAGCGAAGCGAAGCGGCCAATCCAAATTAGGCTTTTCTAAACTCGAAATTTTACTTCATGCGCCACACGTATAAAACATTGAAATATCGTAAAGTTTAAAATACACGGCTTTAGCAATCTAATATGTAGATATGAATAAAACGTGAGTCAAATTCTGCGCTTAACAATTGGTTTAAACCAGTGATTATAGGCAATCCAATAACTCCAACGTATATTAGGTTGCCTATAATCGTTGTTGTATGTGTGTGTGTTTTGAACTTCACTGTAAATCAGTGTTTTTAAGCGTGGCGCATGAAGTAAAATTTCGAGTTTAGAAAAGCCTAATTTGGATTGGCCGCTCCGCTTCGCTACGCGGCCAATCCAAATTCGTAGGCTTTTCTAAACTCGAAATTTTACTTCATGCTTAGTCTGGGAGTGGAAAACACTCGTTAAAAGCCTCAAATTTTAAATTTGCTTGCATTCGTTGTTTCAAAGCGGTTAACTTTGAAACAACGAATTCCCGCAAATTTAAAAAACGGTGAAATTATCGAGATATGTATAGTCAAAAGCAAAATGCCCTGTATGTTCTGTTTTAAACGTGTTTTAAACATGTTTTTAATTTTTAATGTTTTAAACGCTGTTTCAATGAAAAAAACACGTTTTGTAAAAAAAACTGTTTGTTTTAATTAAAATGAAAAAAATACGTTTTCTTTAACAACCCTGATAACAACCATATTTTGTATTTATTTCTTACATCCGAAGAAAGTAAAAAAAAGGTGTGACAGTTAACACACCTAGGCCCCGGGGAGATTCGAACTCCCGATCTCCTGTTTACTAGACAGGCGCTTTAACCAACTAAGCCACGGCGCCGATGACGCAACTTATTAATTTGATTTAAAAAAAGATTACTCTGTATGTGATGTATATTCATTACATAAACTAGTGCACTATTTCATTGAATAACTAATATATAATATATTCCATTTGTTTCTGGATCTCGCCTAGCCATGCTTTCGTGTTGTTATGTTGCAGTATCAACATTTACATTTTTTATTAATTGGCACTCCTGATTCCTTATTTTAACAGTTTGCAATAATTTATGATATCATAAGTAATCCTCTTTTTAATTTTCAAGAGGTTTATTGTTAATCTTGCAATAATTATTTCGCCACGCGGTCGCTTCTTCGAGCATTTTATTATTAAATCAAATTAATCTAGTGTTGCAATGCTGTGTCAATGTCAAAGTGAAAAATAATTTCAGGCACATATTAAATATTAACATGCCAAAGATTATCTCTGAATCAAAAAGGTTACAAATTCTGAAATCCTACAAACATTTTAGGCAAAGTAATCCAAATCTACAGCATCACAATATTATTACGATTTTAATAGATATTTTTGGGGTATGTCTAGTATTTTAATTATCATATATATTTAATTAAAGATAATTACGTTTCAGGTAGGGAGATCTTCATTACAATTAATTTTACGACAAAGACCTGACGAATTGAAATCTACTAACTCTGGCAAACGATCTAAAAACAGCCATTTTTGGAATCACCTAGCTAGAAAAGATCTGCAACAACTAATTTGGCAATATTACTCTAGAAATCAGTATTTTACTTTGAAAGATCTTTTGAATGATATGAAAGAAAATTATGAGTTCCATGGGAGTAGAACAACACTTTATAGGGTGGTTAAAAGTATGGGGTATAAATTCAAATTAATTAATGGGCGCAAAATTCTCTGTGAACATAAACATGTTGTTGCAGCTAAAATTATTTTCCTTAGAAAATTTTTACAGTATCAAAATTCCAGTGAAGATATCCAATTCGTATACCTGGATGAAACATGGATATATCAGAATGGATCCGTGGTTCGACGCTGGGTAAATGAAACGGATATAAAAAGTAATCCAACTAAATTCAAAAATGAAGGCAAACGCTTCACCATTCTACATGCTGGGTATAGGGGTGGGTTTTTGGATGGGTGCGATTTTTTATTACATTCGAAAAACAATGACCGAGATTACCATGCCACAATGGATGGTAATACTTTTCAAAATTGGGTGGTTAATCAACTTATTCCTGCTTTGGCTAAGCTTTCAGGGAAATGTGTAGTTATTATGGATAATGCTGCATACCATTCTGTGCAATTAGACAAAACTCCTTCATTTTCTTGTAAGATATGCGAAATGCAGGAGTGGTTGGTTAAACACAATGTAAAATTCAATCCAAAATTAACCAAAAAGGAACTATGGGCTTTATTTATACCTTTTCGATCAAATGACAAAATTTACGTAGTTGATGACATTTTGAAAAAGAACGGGCACGAAGTTCTTAGATTACCGCCATACTATTGTCAATACAATCCAATTGAAATGGCATGGGGGTTTTGTAAGACTTACTACAATAAGCACATAAATTCTAAGCAACCATCTAAGGATCGGGTTCAGAATTTATGGCTTGAGTCTCTCTCAAAATGTACATCCGATATGTGACAAAATTTCTGTGATCATTGTGAAAAACTTATTTCGGATGACTGAACAAAACACATGGGGAACCTTTCTTTTGAAACCATTCCTCCTTTTATTATTTCGCTTGGGGAATCTGGCTCAGAACAAACATCAGAAGATTCAGATGCAGGTTCTCTTGACTAAATAATAAAAGTGGAATGAGGGCTAAAAAATTGTTTGACATGAAAATTAGCAGTATCACAAGAGGGTGGGAATAAATTTGCAATTCTACAAAAAACACTGAGGGCCAACAGAAGAGAGAATGACCAAAATTAAGGTGGATGGATGGAGTTGATCAAAATGTGTTAACGGGAAGACCCAAGCGAGAAATACAAATGGATGACGAAATAAGTTTGCAGAGCCGAATTCATTATATTTGTTATATACAATATTATTGCTGTGTTTGTATGTACAAAAACCAAGTAGTAAATTTTGTTAATCTTAAAACTGCATATAATTATCCTTTTATATCTGAAAATTTGTAAAACAGGCAACAGTGTAAGATCACAATAGTCAGAAATTATAACCTTAAAATCGAACATCTGACAGTGACATTTAAAAACCCTGATTTAAAACACAACCAGCCCCATTTACAATACTTAAACTGTCACTTTTCCATAGCTAGGCGAGATCCAGAAACAAATGGAATCGTGTATATACAGGGAGTTTTCCTTTAAAGAATACATATCCCGATTACAGCGTGTATGCTGAATTATTTAGAGTTTCATTCTTGTTTTATTATTATTGTTTTATATTTGTATTGTATTCGCAGAATGTACTTTAAGAATTGAAAATAAAGTTTATTATTATTATTATTATATTAGATTTTTTTAAGTTTAAATAGAAGCTTTAAATAAGCGTTTTCCACTCCCAAATTAAGCAAGAAGTAAAATTTCGAGTTTAGAAAAAACTCACGGCTATAAAACACTAAAATATTGTGAAATTAAAAATATATTGCTTAATTAGTATTAAAAATATACTGCTAAAGTAAAATTAATTTGAATTTTACATAAATTCAGTGTTTTTTACGCTTGACGCATGAAGTAAAATTTCTAGTTATAAAAGCCTGAAAACACTCGTTTAAAACTTCAATTTGAACTCTTTTAAAAAAACAACGAATGTCTGACAATATTTAGCGTATGCATATAATGATAATCAAACATACATCAATAAATTACATCTATTTTACAATCACATCATTATTGAATATGGCGAAGTTCAGCATAACATAATATGTTTGCTGTTTTTCAACTTGACCATAGAATTACATAAAAAAAAGAAATCGTTAACATAAAAATAACATCCTAAAAATAAAAATAAAGAAAAGAAAATTTTGTTTTGCAATTTTGTTAACACAATTTAGTAATTAAATACAATTATTTATTGTTTTTTTTCATAATAATTACTTTATATGCTTTTTTGAATGTATTTTTCGTCAAACCTAAAATATTCCGTGGGAAATGATTTAAAACTTTCGCTATTTGGTACGTAAAAGATCGCAAGAATAAAGCCGTCTTGTGTGCAGGTGGTGATAGAGTACCCTTAAATCTAATATTAATATTATGCACGTCCCCTCTGTATGAAATTTTGTCATGTAGGTATTTTGGGCACTTATTCGTAACTATTTTATTAAATAATACCGCTTGGTGTAACTTTCTCCTCTCATTCACGTCCAACCAACCTATTTCATTCATTCCTTTTTGCTGATACATGTTGTCTTCTAGGTATTCCAAAAATAAATCTTATGCAGCTATTTTGTATTTTCTGTATTTTCCTCGCGGTTACGGTATCCAAGCATGGTGCATATAAGGTGTCACAATATGAAAAAATTGAAAGCACAAGAGAATTACACAAAATTATTTTATATTTTTTGGACAACACATTCCTGGAACTATATAGTAATTTTAGTTGATAAAAAGCTCTTTGGCAACATTTAGATATGTACTTTTTAAATGGAAGATCAGTATCCACAGTAATACCAAGAATTTTAACTTCATTTTCCATTTTTATAGGGACATTGTTAATAACAATTATCCCATTAATGTTAATTCTCTTGTCTTCTTTCTTCCAAACAAAATAGCGCAAGATTTATTCGGATTTAAAAATAAGGAATGCTTATAACAATTTTCATATAACCCTTGCAGGTCTATATTTACATATTCGCAGGCCAGGCCGGCGTCATCTTTTTTGAAAGAAAAATATACCTGTGTATCATCAGCGTAATATTGTGCTGAACAATATTTCAGAATTTGAGGTAAAACTGATATATATACTATATATAACAAAGGGCCTAAAATAGACCCCTGCGGTACCCCACTACAGACTGATAGTGGTAAGGAAATATCATTTTTAGTTACGACCATTTGACAGCGATTTAACAAGTAGTTTTTTACTAATAATATGGCTGTAGAACTTAATCCAACGTAATTCAAAATAGCCAACAAAAGGCATTTGAAAAATCAAGCAATATCAATATTGTTAACTTATCATTATCAGTCTGTCTAATTATGTTATCGACCACATTTAAAAGAGCTGTACAAGTGTTATGGCCACTTCTGAAGCCAGATTGTGTAGCGGGTAATATATTATGTTTGCAAATAAATGATTCCAATTGTTCTTTTATGGATTTTTCAATAATTTTTGATAAAACAGGTAAAACACTAACCGGCCTTAAATCCTTAAACTCTATGGGGTTGTTAACTTTAGGAAGTGGTTTAACATGTGCAATTTTCCATGTTTCGGGAAAAACCGAATGTACTAAACAATAATTAATAGTATGTGTCAAGTATGGTAATAGGTATGGACAGCATAATCTAATAAATCTTATGTCATATGTATATATGTATGTATACTTAAAAAAAATCCCGTATATATCAAATTAGAACACAGAACGAACACCAAAGTACTCTATAGGAAAACGAATGAACTATACATACAAAATCTCATAACACTAAATAACATACTAAAAGGATTCGTATTCGAATCCAAACGTAGATGATTCGAATTCTTATAAAAGGATTCGAATTCTTATAAAAGGATTCGAATCCTTATAAAAGGATTCGAATTCTTATAAAAGGATTCGTATCCTTATAAAAGGAATCGAATCCTTATAAAATTCAAATCCTGATACATGGATTCAAATCCCCCTAAATAATTCGAATCATCGCTATTAAGGCTGGGATTCGAATTCGATTAATTCAAATAGTTAAATATTCTAATATAAATATTTAAATCACTAAATTATTCATATTTGAATATAAATATTAAAATTTTCGAATAATTCAAATATTTGTGAATGATTATTTGGTTACTTAACCATGAAAAATATCCAACATTAATAGTATATTTTTAACTTCACTTGAAATCAGTGTTTTATACGCGTGGCGCATGAAGTAAAATTTCGAGTTTAGAAAAGCCCCGTGAAAATTTGTCTCGGGTCGCTGCGCGACCCTCGACAAATTTTCTACGCGGGGCTTTTCTAAACTCGAAATTTTACTTCATGCTTAGTCTGGGAGTGGACAACACTCGTTCTTAGAAGTTTCAAATTGAAGGATTACTCTAGAGTACTAAGTTTATTACCGTTTTACAAAGGCTACAGCTCAAACCAACCATGGTCTTCGCAGAACGAAGGACTACAGCTAATCGAAGTTTATTTACAAGAAAACAACGAATATCTGAAGGTTTACAGCATGGATAGGAAAGAAAACATCTAATTTTGAAAAAATATCGAAGTTGGGTTGGTTTTCAGTGCATTTTTAACTTCACTTTAAATCAGTGTTTTATACGCGTGGCGCATGAAGTAAAATTTCGAGTTTAGAAAAGCCCCGCGAAAATTTGTCTCGGGTCGCTGCGCGACCCTCGACAAATTTTCTACGCGGGGCTTTTCTAAACTCGAAATTTGACTTCATGCTTAGTCTGGGAGTGGACACCACTCGTTTGAATTTAAAATTTAACTCTTTTAAAAAATCGACGTATGTAATATAATAAATCATTCATTAAAATCATAGAAAAAGATGCAAAATTTTACCTAAAATTAACTTTTAGAGTTAACTTTATAATTTGTTCGGCTCTTAATGGGTGAATATTCTATTCCTAAAAAAAAAAAACCGTTTTTATTTAATATTGAAGTTGCATTTAATACAATAACAAACTGTGAATAAATCGACATAAATCTAGAAATATCAAAAATCTCGACATGTAGAAAATCTTGACGGTCCACTCCCAGACTAAGCATGAAGTAAAATTTCGAGTTTAGAAAAGCCCCGCGTAGAAAATTTGTCGAGGGTCGCGCAGCGACCCGAGACAAATTTTCACGGGGCTTTTCTAAACTCCAAATTTTACTTCATGCGCGACGCGTATAAAAAACTGATTTAAAGTGAAGTTAAAAACGCACTGAAAACCAACCCAACTTCGATATTTTTTCAAAATTGGATGTTTTCTTTCCTATCCATGCTGTAAACCTTCAGATATTCGTTGTTTTCTTGTAAATAAACTTCGATTCCCTGTAGTCCTTCGGTCTCCGAAGACCATGATTGGTCCTTCGAGCTGTAGCCTTTGTAAATTGGTAATAAACTTAGTAATCTAGAGTAATCCTTTAATTTGAAACTTCTAAGAACGAGTGTTGTCCACTCCCAGACTAAGCATGAAGTAAAATTTCGAGTTTAGAAAAGCCCCGCGTAGAAAATTTGTCGAGGGTCGCGCAGCGACCCGACACAAATTTTCACGGGGCTTTTCTAAACTCGAAATTTTACTTCATGCGCCAGGCGTATAAAACACAGATTCAAAATGAAGTTCAATAACACATATATCATCATTAATTAAAATCATTATATAATCAGATATTTAGTCAGTAAATGAACATGTTTGTTAATAGAAACTGATGGAATAAAATATTACTGGTTGCAAATAATAGATTCAAATTTATTTTTAAAGGATTTGTATCCGTGATTCAAAAATGAGGATTCGAATCTTTGATTCGAATCATATTTTTCACTTACGAATCCTTTATTCGAGTATTCGTGATTCGAATCATATTAGGTGATTCGGATTCGTGATTCGAATCATGTTTTTGAGGATTCATCCCAGCTCTGGCATTTTTAATATAACAACGCTAGATTTATTTAGTGTATTCGTTTATTTTGTTATGTTTTGTTTGTTATTATTTTAATAAAGTAAGTATTGTAATAAGTGTTTTTAAATTTAGTAATAATACGCTGTTTTAAACATTTTACTAATCTCATAGCCTCCTATAATTTGAGATTTAAAATAATCATGGATTTACTTACATATTCTCTTTCTAAAACAACTAAATGGGAAAAAGTTATTTTCATTATTTTTTAAATTATTGTTTTTTCCTCTCGAATAGAAAACAAAAGAGCCTAAAGGCCTACTAGGTTTTCAAATATATTTTTATATGGTGCGCGGTTGAAAATGGAAAAATCTACCAGACTTTTACTATATCTTTGGTTAGCATAAAGATATAAGGATGAGGTTTTACAATTAGTTTCAGTGTTCCTTCCTGTAATGAACTAGCGGAAGAGAACTAGCAGAGAAATAGCGGAAGAGAACTAGCAGAGAACTGGCAGAAGAGAACTTATCATAGCTTATCATTTGAATTTTTTAAGAAAATCTAGAAAATATGACGGTTGTTCCAAAAACGCCCTCCGGTGCTTTTTATAAAAACTAAAGTAAACGAGAGTAAACAGTGGTTTAAAGTGCGTTCAATTACCTATCCAATGAGACCAACTTGATTAATTTCGGTTAATCTTAACAAAAGTTACACGCGGTTTAATGATCACACTTTTACACTCTCCCCTGCTTCATATATGCAAGATAATGAAACAAGTGAGTAGTTAAAATTTAGTAAAATTCAGGATAAATTACGATTTGTATATTTTTAACCTAGCTTAATTTAGCAGTTTTTTGATAAAAATTCGTTTTTGTATTTAGCCATAGATGTTACGCCCCCTAGCGGCGGAGGTGAGGACTTAAGTAATTTTTTTGACCACTTTCACTCTGCAATTGTTTACCCCAACATGCTACGCTCCATAGTTTCTGAGATACGGTGGCCACGCTTAATCAAACACCCGGTATATTTCCTAGAAATAGATATGAAATTGTGTATGGATGTTAAGCAAATATTAAATGTTTGGTTTGAGTTACACGAAGAGATGAATATAATAAAACTTAATAAAACACTAACACTTTCTTCACTAAAAACAAATTCAGTGAAGAAAGGGTTAGTGTTTTATCAAGTGTAACTATAAGCAAATATTGCTTTTTTAAAATATTTGAAATTCTAACAAGTGTTGCCACTCCTTGATTAATCGCTTCGCTTCTCACATTTTGAGACTTTTCTAAACTCCAAATGTTACTTCATGCTTAACCAAGAAGTTGATACACTCGTTAGAAGCTTTAAATTCAACGCTTTTTTAAAATCTTTGAATGCCTAAAAATGTACAGCGTATACATCGGGACATCTATACATAGAAAAAAAAAAACCCAGTATGCAAACCAAACCCTTTCTTTTAATTTATATTTAACATTCAAAAAAGAAATAAATATGCTAAATTATTCACCATAATAATTAACGTAAAATTCTCTACGTTCCATGAAATGACCCACCACACAATATTTCATCTGCCTCGCCTTTGTCACTTTTTCCTCCTCGTATTTTTTCATTCGACCACCTTTTTCATCAAACAAAAAATAAAACAGAATAGAGAATACGCACGGAATAAATAGACATTGTGCACAAAGCATCATAGACCTTTGAATAGGGCTCACAAAAAAGGGAATAGATTATAAATCTGCCCAATAATGCATACTTACTTATTCGGGTGCAATTATTACCGGCATTCAAATTTAAATTTGATCCGGTATAGTTTTTTTTTATTCGTTTGAAAATTAAACAGTAGAACCGGAAATAGTGTGGGGATGCATTCTAAAATAAGAGAGCTCCCCTCTTTGGAATAGAGTGGAGATGAAAAAACTAATTAATATAAAAAAGGGGCGTCTGATCTAGGCCCCCTTTTTTATACAAGGGTGAGGGTCTTCCATAACGTCCTTTCCGAGTTTATTTTACTATTCCAACAGCGTGCGAAATCGATCTTTACGTTTGAATGAATTATTTAAGAAAGAACATACTTTTCAAAATTGTGTTTTCTGGTAAGAAAGCGATACGAAAACGTGCGTTTACAATTGACTGCAACTCACAAACAATTTATTCAAAAACATAATAAATTATTAATAATATGGGTTATAAAAATATTTGTTCCAAGATTTAGTTGTAAGCGTTAAACTTTAGCAGTATATTTTGAACTTCACTTTAAATCAGTGTTCTATACGCGTGGCGCAAGAAGTAAAATTTTGAGTTTAGAAAATCTTGAAAATTTGGTTTGGTCGCTCCGCTAAGCGGAGCGACAAAACCAAATTTTAGGGATTTTCTAAACTCAAAATTTTACTTCATACTTAATCTGGGAGTAGACAACACTCGTTTGAAGCTTCAAATCAAACTCTTAAAGTTTCAGGCTTTTTAAACTCGAAATTTTACTTCATGCGCCATGCGTATAAAACGCTGATTTTAAGTAAAGTTCGAAATATATTGCCAAAGCAGCATGTAAAAACAGCGTATTTTAACATCGCGTTAAATCAGTGTTTTATACGCCTGGCGCATGAAGTAAAGTTTCGAGTTTAGAAAAGCCTGAAATTTTACTTCATGCTCAATCAAGAAGTGGAAACACTGGTTAGAAGTAGGGTTGCCAAATTAGTGATTTTGTCACCAAATCTAGTGGTTTCAACTTTTAGCTTCAGACAAATTGTTTGTGATTCAGACTTGGCTTAATTCTAATGTATGTTGGATGTTTTTAGTAACAATATACTGATTTACTGTCATGAGAAAGCGATTAAAGATAAAACAGTCGAACATGCCAAAATACTGTCAAAACTATTAACATTCGGAAATATCTATCTTTACATTAATAAAAATGTCCATATCCAAATGAATCATAAACTTACATTTCTAAGGAGTATATTTCAAACTTCACTTGAAATCATTGTTTTGTACGCGTGGCTCATAAGGTAAAATTTCGAGTATAGTAAAGCCTGAAAATTTAGATTGGTCGCTCCGCTTCGCTACGCGAACAATCCAAATTTTCAGGCTGTTCTAAACTTGAAATTTTACTCTATGCTTAATTTGGTAGTGAAAACACTCATTAGAAGCTTTAATTGAACGCTTTTATAACCTAACCTATGTAACTCTTCACTAACTTAACTTGATAAATTGAGAACCAACATAACCTAAAAACAGATACAGACAACATAACCTGATGTCCAACTTGACCTAAGAAATTGGTAATATAACCAAACCTGAAAATAATTACGCATAACCTAAACTAATTTCACGATGTATCATCTAACCTATCCCTAGCTCAAATGCTAATTACTTTATTCATTTAATTAGAACTGCTTCAAAAACTCAGCAGTAACCTAACTTGTATAAATAACCTAACCTGTATAAATATCCTAACTTAACCTAAACTAACTTCAAAATCTATCTTCTAATTTAACCCTAGCTGAAATGCCAACTACGTATATTCATTTAATTAGAATTGCTATAGAAGCTCAGCCGTAAGATAACCTAACTTTTAATATAACTTTGGTGGTTACATGTTATCAAATCTATCCTGAGTAAATGCTACTTAAAATTACCTAAACAACTTTCTCTAAAGTTCGATAAACTGCTAAGAAAGTTATAATAGCTTAGATAGCTTAGATTAACCCAACTTATGTAACTATTATTGAACATACAGTTATTATTCAATCTAACCTAACTTTTGGAACTGTTATTTAATTTAACCTAACTTTTCAACATGTGAAAGAGCAAGTTAGATTAGGTTAGATATGATAACATGCATTATATTATCATATCTAACCTAATTTCTTATCTAACTAAACTGTTATCATTGTCAGATTAGATATTATTAGATATAAGGTTGGGTTAAATAATTTGTTATTTAACCTAACTGTATCTCGACACCCTAAAGGGTAAAAGGGATTTTAAATGATTATATATATATATAACCTAACTGTAATCATTATGTAAGATTAAATATTATTAAATATCACGCTGAGTATGCTTAATAATCTAAATTTGTATGTATCTCAATCTGGTTTAAGTTAATCAGTAAAAATATGGTTTTCGCTTCTTTAACGTACATTTTTTTAAGGGAAAATTGGGTTTGAATCCTACAATCTTGTTGGTATTTCACTCAAATTTAGTACCTGTTGTCAAACCTAACCTAAATTGTCATTTAACCTAAGTAAATGTTATCCAGCATAATTTCAATACAGATTTGTTAAAGATAAATAAGGGCCAGTTGCACCAAACAAGTTGAACTGGATCAACATTTAACTTCAGTTCAAAGTGACATTAGAACAATAGGAACTGTCATCTTGAACTCAAGTTCAACTGGGCCTAAATGTTCATAGCTGTTGAGTCTTAGACATTGAGCTCTATACAGGGTGTCCCATTAGTGCAAGGATATATCGGCTCACGTTAAAGATAGAAAAAAAGGGTTTTCACTAAAGTTGCTTGGTTTTAAGAACTGCATAACCTAAAATATTTGTATGCATACAGGGTGCGCCATAAAGACAGTAGGGGATGCAACTTGCTTATTTTAAATGGATCACCCTGTATATTATTTGGTTTTTGAATCCCTCATGAAAATTGAGTGTACTTTTAATAAAAACATTCGGTCTAAGTGATACTGCTTCAGAGTTATTAAAAGAGCTCTTAAAACTAAGCAACTTTGGTGAATAAACTATTGCTTCTTTAACGTGAGTCAAGATATCCTCCGAGAACGCACTAATCGGACACACTGTACATAATACTATTGTAATTATACTATCATAACAATAGTAAAATTAGAGTATAATAAATCTTTAGTTATTATACGTTTTTTATTCATTAACGTTAAATAGTTTTGTTCTGTTAATATGTATTTATGTTATAACAAAACATAAAATCTGGTGATTTCTGGTGATTTTTTAGACAAAATTTTCAGACATCTGGCAGGCTAGAAATATATCATCGATTATTATGTCGATTAGTACATCAATTATTTGCACTATAAATTCTCGCATCTCAATGGTCAATTATTATGATTCGAATGACGATAATAATCGAAGAATTGATTATATCGGGTGTGTATAAATTGGCGGATAAGCTATACGTGACGATATTCTACGTAAAATTCTGAATAGAAAATGTAAACGCAAAAATGTTTTATCATGCTTCACATACCATCAGGAGCCATTTACAAGAAATAAACATTAGGCAACAGCGCATTCCCGGGCTGCCATGTTTTTTTTTTTTATTAATCTCATGATGTATGTGTATGTGTATGTGGGTTGCCTCAGAAGAGTAATAATAGTAGAGCAGGGTTTATTTACAGAGGTATATGCAATTTAAAACAGAGTATGAGTAAATTTGTCGAAAAGAGTCTATTTTGGAAGTTGTCTAGAAGAGCGCGTCGTCCAGGGAGGTATTGGCGAAGCATCTGGATCAGAGCTGGGCAGGATTCGAATCATTCAGGATTCGAATCCTGGATTCGAATCCTTTTAGAGGATTCAAAAGAGACATTCGAATACTTTAGTTCAACTGGATTTGTGATCCAGATTCGATCCTTTTTTTAAGAGGATTCGTATTCGAATCCAAATGTGGGTGATTTGAATCCATATAAAAGGATTCGAATCCTTATGAAAGGATTCGAATATTTATAAAAGGATTCGAATATTTATAAAAGGATTCGAATACTTACAAACGGATTTGAATCGTCAAAAACAATTCGAATTAATTGTGAGGATTAACATGAAAAATGTCTTTAGTGTGTTTTTAAGTTTCTCGTTAAATCACTGTTTTATACGCGTGGCGCATGAAGTAAAATTTCGAGTTTAGAAAAGCCCAGAAAATTTGTCTCGGGTCGCTGCGCGACCCTCGACAAATTTTCACGGGGCTTTTCTAAACTCGAAATTTTACTTCATGCGCCACGCGTATAAAACAGTGATTTAACGAGAAACTTAAAAACACACTAAAGACATTTTTCATGTTAATCCTCACAATTAATTCGAATTGTTTTTGACGATTCAAATCCGTTTGTAAGTATTCGAATCCTTTTATAAATATTCGAATCCTTTTATAAATATTCGAATCCTTTCATAAGGATTCGAATCCTTTTATATGGATTCAAATCACCCACATTTGGATTCGAATACGAATCCTCTTAAAAAAAGGATCGAATCTGGATCACAAATCCAGTTGAACTAAAGTATTCGAATGTCTCTTTTGAATCCTCTAAAAGGATTCGAATCCAGGATTCGAATCCTGAATGATTCGAATCCTGCCCAGCTCTGATCCAGATGCTTCGCCAATACCTCCCTGGACGACGCGCTCTTCTAGACAACTTCCAAAATAGACTCTTTTCGACAAATTTACTCATACTCTGTTTTAAATTGCATATACCTCTGTAAATAAACCCTGCTCTACTATTATTACTCTTCTGAGGCAACCCACATACACATACACATACATCATGAGATTAATAAAAAAAAAAAACATGGCAGCCCGGGAATGCGCTGTTGCCTAATGTTTATTTCTTGTAAATGGCTCCTGATGGTATGTGAAGCATGATAAAACATTTTTGCGTTTACATTTTCTATTCAGAATTTTACGTAGAATATCGTCACGTATAGCTTATCCGCCAATTTATACACACCCGATATAATCAATTCTTCGATTATTATCGTCATTCGAATCATAATAATTGACCATTGAGATGCGAGAATTTATAGTGCAAATAATTGATGTACTAATCGACATAATAATCGATGATATATTTCTAGCCTGCCAGATGTCTGAAAATTTTGTCTAAAAAATCACCAGAAATCACCAGATTTTATGTTTTGTTATAACATAAATACATATTAACAGAACAAAACTATTTAACGTTAATGAATAAAAAACGTATAATAACTAAAGATTTATTATACTCTAATTTTACTATTGTTATGATAGTATAATTACAATAGTATTATGTACAGTGTGTCCGATTAGTGCGTTCTCGGAGGATATCTTGACTCACGTTAAAGAAGCAATAGTTTATTCACCAAAGTTGCTTAGTTTTAAGAGCTCTTTTAATAACTCTGAAGCAGTATCACTTAGACCGAATGTTTTTATTAAAAGTACACTCAATTTTCATGAGGGATTCAAAAACCAAATAATATACAGGGTGATCCATTTAAAATAAGCAAGTTGCATCCCCTACTGTCTTTATGGCGCACCCTGTATGCATACAAATATTTTAGGTTATGCAGTTCTTAAAACCAAGCAACTTTAGTGAAAACCCTTTTTTTCTATCTTTAACGTGAGCCGATATATCCTTGCACTAATGGGACACCCTGTATAGAGCTCAATGTCTAAGACTCAACAGCTATGAACATTTAGGCCCAGTTGAACTTGAGTTCAAGATGACAGTTCCTATTGTTCTAATGTCACTTTGAACTGAAGTTAAATGTTGATCCAGTTCAACTTGTTTGGTGCAACTGGCCCTTATTTATCTTTAACAAATCTGTATTGAAATTATGCTGGATAACATTTACTTAGGTTAAATGACAATTTAGGTTAGGTTTGACAACAGGTACTAAATTTGAGTGAAATACCAACAAGATTGTAGGATTCAAACCCAATTTTCCCTTAAAAAAATGTACGTTAAAGAAGCGAAAACCATATTTTTACTGATTAACTTAAACCAGATTGAGATACATACAAATTTAGATTATTAAGCATACTCAGCGTGATATTTAATAATATTTAATCTTACATAATGATTACAGTTAGGTTATATATATATATAATCATTTAAAATCCCTTTTACCCTTTAGGGTGTCGAGATACAGTTAGGTTAAATAACAAATTATTTAACCCAACCTTATATCTAATAATATCTAATCTGACAATGATAACAGTTTAGTTAGATAAGAAATTAGGTTAGATATGATAATATAATGCATGTTATCATATCTAACCTAATCTAACTTGCTCTTTCACATGTTGAAAAGTTAGGTTAAATTAAATAACAGTTCCAAAAGTTAGGTTAGATTGAATAATAACTGTATGTTCAATAATAGTTACATAAGTTGGGTTAATCTAAGCTATCTAAGCTATTATAACTTTCTTAGCAGTTTATCGAACTTTAGAGAAAGTTGTTTAGGTAATTTTAAGTAGCATTTACTCAGGATAGATTTGATAACATGTAACCACCAAAGTTATATTAAAAGTTAGGTTATCTTACGGCTGAGCTTCTATAGCAATTCTAATTAAATGAATATACGTAGTTGGCATTTCAGCTAGGGTTAAATTAGAAGATAGATTTTGAAGTTAGTTTAGGTTAAGTTAGGATATTTATACAGGTTAGGTTATTTATACAAGTTAGGTTACTGCTGAGTTTTTGAAGCAGTTCTAATTAAATGAATAAAGTAATTAGCATTTGAGCTAGGGATAGGTTAGATGATACATCGTGAAATTAGTTTAGGTTATGCGTAATTATTTTCAGGTTTGGTTATATTACCAATTAACGGGCTTTTCTAAACTCGAAATTTTACTTCATGCTTAGTCTGGGAATGGAAAACACTCGTTTAAATGAAGACAACCTTATACAAGACTGTCTCAGTTTAAACCAAGTCGACCTTATACAGTAATGATTTTAATTTTGACGTCATGTGAGGATTTCCGCGCGTGATAAAATCGAGGTTTAAATCGAGACAACCTTGACAGTAATGATCTTGGTTTTGACGTCACGTACGGATTTCCACGCGTGACGACATCAACCAAGGTGTGTAAGTAAGTTTGGCTTGATTTAAACCGAGCCGACCTTGTATTGTTTAATTACCTTGATTGTTGACGTCACGTGAGGAGTCCACATCTGACGTCAGCAATCAAGGTGGTTAGTGTATAAGGTTGTCTTAATTTAAAACCGAGTCGACCTTGTTAGTTTAATTACATTGACTTTTCACGCACGTCACGCGGGGAATTTCATGTGTGATGTCAGAAAAACTCCCTGTATTTCTCGGGATATAGATATTTCAAATAAAATCAAACTGAATTTGCTATGAAATTCAAACATAATAAGTAAAAATCAGCATATTTTCAATTTCACAATATTTTCAGAATTTTCTAAACTCTATATTTTAATTCGTGCGTAAACAAGGATAGTAAATCTATGTTAAAAAACAAAAATTAACATTTCTTAAGATATAAACGTGTTGTCTCGTGTAATATAAGGCAAAAGTAATGTCATATTATGAATTGGCTGCCATTTTATTAGAAATAAAAAAAATGGGCAATGTTTTGACTGAAAGTTAATTTATAGGTGTAAAATTGATAATATATAGTTAAAAAAATGATATCGGTCAAATGACCATCTCCTGAGTTGATGTTAATTGTGCTCGTTTAAGAACATTTTCAATTGTTGTTCGTAAATCATCTGGCTCCAAATTGGTGATTTCTTCTTCAATGTTGGCTTTCAAGACTTGCAAGGTTTGTGGTTTGTTGTGGTAAATGCAAAATTTCAAAAAGACACAAAGGGAGTGGAAACGCTCGTTCGAAACTTCAACCTGAATGCTTTGATAACAACATTAAATGACTAAAAATGTTTTTAAAGATAATAATCTTGTTTTCAGAATTATGTTTAATATTATTTAAAGTAAAACTGAGTAAAACTGACATGGTAGCCACAATCTGAAATGTTAAATTTTCCGACATTTCCCTGATTCAAGATTTTTTTCCTGGCCTTTTAATATAACTTTCTTCTGTGGGAAACCTCCGTTTTGTTAAATTGTTTTCATTGTTTTTGTCAATGTTTAAGTTGATTTTATTAACTTTTACGTGTTTTGTAATTTGCCTGCTGATTTTGACAAATTTAATAATATCATATGGCTTTTTTGTTACTGTTTTGGTCAATTTGAATATAATTCGATGCCTTTTCCGGTTTTAATGATATTCACTGGATTTATTATCTACGTAATTTTCAGGCACTCGTCGATTTTATAATAGAGTACAATTTGAAGCTTTAAACGAGTGTTTTCTTTCCACTTCCAGACTAAGCATGAAGTAAAATTTCGAGTTTAGAAAAGCTCGTGAAAATTTGTCGAGGGTCGCGCAGCGACCCGAGACAAATTTTCGGGCTTTTCTAAACTGGAAATTTTACTTCATGCGCCACGCGTACAAAACACTGATTTGAAGTGAAGTTCAGAAACACACAAATACATCTTTAATCAGAGTAACAGGGAATCAGAGTAACAGGGAATCAGATGTTTAGTCTGTTATCAACGATGTTCAGTGTTAATAATAAATAATTAGGTTTTAAATACTTTTGTTAAAACAACTGGTAACGATATTTATACATAAATGGTTGAAAAAAAATAATAAAATCAAATTTATTCTTAAAGGATTTGTATTCGTGATTCGAAAAAACAGGATTCGAATCTTTGATTCGAATCATATTTATCTCTTACGAATTCAAGTAACCGTGATTCGAATCATATTAGGTGATTCGGATTCGTGATTCGAATCCTTTTTACGAGGATTCGTCCCAGCTCTGATCTGGATTGCGATAGTTGAGTGATTTATGTTAACTGTAGTACTGCGGCATTTTTTCTTCTTCTAATGACGTAGCATAATTCAATTTACTTATTGTGTTCGAAATAAAACTCATCTGCTTCTAAGCAATCTCTTTTGTATCGTATTCATTACTCGCTCCAGTATTTCTGGTATAATTTCCAGTACCGCCGCGTCAATACTGTTTCTAACGTCGTCAGAATTTTGTGGAGGCATAGAGTAAACTTTTTCTTTAATGAAGCCCCAAACAAAAAAATGGTGATGTGTCCATCATAGTACTTTCCCCCGTAAATTGCGTATGAAATCACTTTTAAGATATTTGTAGCATTATTATTTTCAAAATGCCTTCAACTTTTTGATAACTACAACTTTTATTTGAAACATTTTCCAATTGTATCAACACACACACTGACACAAATCAATGACTAGATAAAAAATGGTGATGTGTCCATCATAGTACTTTCCCCCGTAAATTGCGTATTAAATCACTTTTAAAATTAGTATAAATGAAATTGCCAATTCTTGGTTGCAGAATACTTCAAACATTAAAAGTGCGATTCTTTTCGCAATCTACAACAAGTTAGTCTTACAAAGACTATATCAAACACTCATTGAAACAACTACTTCCCGGGCTAATACCCCGACGGACATTATATTATGTTTGATATAGTCTTTGTAAGACTAACTTGTTGTAGATTGCGAAAGGAATCGCACTTTTAATGTTTGAAGTATTCTGCAACCAAGAATTGGCAATTTCATTTATACTAATGTTTGAACGGTAACGTGACCGCCAGTCTAAGGTGTCAAATTGTTTAGAGGGAATGGCAAAGCTATACTGAGGAGAGATAAATCTCGAAACGCGTCTATAGATGGCCTGAATAATTTGACCCAAATTGTTACATTTGCAGTAGGTTACTGTATGTAACAGCAAACACTTGTTGTATAATTCAATGTCCGTCGGGGTATTAGCCCGGGAAGTAGTTGTTTCAATGAGTGTTTGATATAATCTTTGTAAGACTAACTAGTTGTAGATTGCGAAAAGAATCGCACTTTTAATGTTTTTACTTTTAAAATATTTGTAGCATTATTATTTTCAAAATGTCTTCAACTTTTTGATAACTACAACTTTTATTTGAAACATTTTTCAATTGGATCAACACATACTGACACAAACCAATGACTAGATAAAAAACACTATTTATTGAATATCTCAAAAACTAAGAGTGCTATGACAAAAAGTGAAGATATAAAAAATCTTTAATATTTTATTACCTACAACTTTTATTTGAAACATTTTTCAATTGTATCAACACATACACTGACACAAATCAATGACTAGATAGAAAACACTATTTATTAAATATATCAAAAACTAAGAGTGCTATGCCAAAAAGTGAGTCCACAAAAAATCTTATGTTTTTCATTTCCTACAACTTTTATTTGAAACATTTTTCAATTGTATCGACACATACACTGTCACACACCAATAACTAGATAAAACACAACTTTTGAAATATCTCAAAAACTAAGAGTGCTATGACAAAAAGTAAGTAAACAATACATCTTCATTTTGTTATTTTCTACAACTTTTATTTGAAAGAATTTTTTGTTTGATGAACATTTATTGAAAAAATCAGAAAAAACTGAGAAACGCTAAGAGTAAAGTACCACTTCCGGTTTTCCGATTTTCACCAAAAGCTTTTCAGTTCTTCTGATTGTAACAAAAAGCTTAAGTTTCAAGTTTCATCTCGATATCTTTAGCGGTTTTCGCGGTACAGCGCACACAGACACACACACAGACACACAGACAGACAGACAGACATTTTTCAAAAATGGTCTTATTCGACTCAGGGGACCTCAAAACGGATATTTCCGCTAACATTTTTGATTCGAAAATTTTCACGAAAACAATACTTTCCCTTTGTATTACATACGGGGGAAAGTAAAAATCTAATGGATTGAGATCGGGTGATCTCGAAGGCCAAACGACAGGACCAACGCGACCAATCCAACTCTTTGGGATTTGCTCGTCCAGCCAGTATCTTGCAATACGGGCAAAAGAGCTCCTGCTCATTTTGCATGTATATCATATTAACTCGTAAATTTAACGGCAAGTCATCAATAATTTGTTCTAGAACATGAATGTAATCATTAGCATGAAGACGATGTAGTATGTAAATTGGCCCTACAACAGTGTGGTTTATAATGCCTAACCAAACATTAACGGAAAACCCTCTTTGGTGACCATGTTCTCAAACTTTTCGTGGGTTTTCCTTAGCCCAATAGTGACTGTTATGATTGTTAAAGATCCCATCTCTAGTAAACATACTTTCATCGCTCCAAAGAATACGTCTCGTGAATCCACCGTCGCCACGAATTTAAAATGGTGTTGCAAAAATACGTTCGGTATATGTTATCATTTTTATAGAGGGGCTGCACCTTCGTGAGATGATATGGGTGTAGAAGGTTGTCTTGTAGAACCAAATGAATAGTCTTATTACTAGGGATATCTAATGTGGCAGCTAATTGTCGGGTACTGACGGTGGGATGCTCTTCTATTGCACCTAGAACTTGCTCTTTAAGTTGTACTGTGCGCCTCTGTCATGGCCGACCACTGTTCGCATTTTTGGGGCACAAACATACCCGTTTCACGTAGTCGTTGATACAGCCTTCGAAATACATTTGTAGAAGGATGCCTCCGATTTGGAAAACGTGCTCGATATTCTATTTTTGCCATAGTTGCATTTCCATTACAGAAACCGTAAGCCATGTACATGTCGGCGTAATCATCAAACGCAAAATCCACAAAAATGAACAAAACAATAACACGAAAAAAACACAGAAACACTGAAAGGTGGGAACTAATACAAACTGATAATAAGGAGAAAAACAGAATTGGCACAAAATTCGAACTAGCAAGTTTTAATGAATTCGTGACAGTAAGTGTCAAAATTTGTTTGTGGCGTAAGCGGAAGTCGACGTTGCCGGCTGTACTTTATATGAAAATAAGCTAATTAAGAAGTGTTAAAAACACATATTTAAGATAGAAAGATTGCACACACTGGCAAATATTCTTCAAACTAGTCATTCTAGCCTAATTGCAAGGTTTTCTGTAAATTATTATCGAATAATAACACATATGAAACGATTGGATGTTTAAGCTTTGAGGACCTCGTGAAGGCTTAGGAAGCATGGTACAACATTTTAGAATTAAGATATACTGCTTAAAATTATACGAAGAATATCACCACGTGTAGATTATCCGCCAATTTATACACACCTTGTATTAAATTTATCAAGAGATTATTCGTGCAATAATTCTACAGATCAATACAGTTATATTTGAGATGTCTTAAGATGTTCAATTATTTCAGTAATTGAAAAGATTCCAGTGATATCCGAGGAATATCTATATTATTTTAAAAATCTAAAAAACAATTATCATCATTCGAATTCCCCAATTGTATGAAACATTAAAACAAAGTTCATTTCATAAAACTACCCGAGTTATTTTGTATAAGATTAAAATAACACTTTTAAAAGTGTCGATTATTTTATTTGTTTATTTCATAAAAATACGCAATCGTATTTCAAATTTTTATAAGAAACACTAAATTTTCTGCACTTTGAAAGCGAGGACTAATGGGTTTTAATACGTTTTTATTTTAAATCAGTATGTAACGTTTATTTAGGCTCAAAAGGAACCTAGGTCAATTTGTAATTAAAGTATAATATTATTGCATATAGATTTTCAAGAGTAGAATCGTAAATTCTAAATTATTGATTTCAACAAAAGGTATTATTATAATTAATTACAGTTTTTCGTTTTAAATAAAATATGATTAATCAAAAAAGTATAATTAAGTTGATGACATTTTTGGTTTATTTATTGAATCAATTTCTTTTCACATTTTCCTTAGTCAAACATAATTTTACATCATTTATAATACAAAATCAATAAAACAACAGTTTACTTATTTTAGTACTTTACTTACCCACTGAGCAAATCCATTTAAGTAATGTTTCATCAACATTAAAACAACGTTTAATGTTGCTACAATACTGATATAACGTCATTTGTTTGTTTTTTGCTCAGTGGGTAAATTTGTGTTACTCAATTGCATTGTTAGGGCAGACGTCGCCAATTTTGCAATGATTGATGTTGGCGATTGGTATTGCCGGGTTAAACTTTTAAACTAGTCGAGGTTATGGATGTGCGAAATTAAGTATTTAATAATATCTATTATGAAATTACTAAACGTAAGGAAATTCTTGAATTACTGTAAGGTCAGAAAATGATAGTGTTTGTGTAAATAGAGTATTGTTTGTGTAAATAGAGTATTGTTTGTGTAAATATGTATTTAACTAAATATATTCAGCAATGGAACTAAATTTTCACTGTCATCAAATAAAATAGAGTGTAATTGGGCATTATCCATCGATAAATGTATTTAATATACAGGTAAAACGAAAACAAACAACGCACAAAATCAAAATGGCCGGACTATCGGTCATCAGATACCCACATACATCACAAACAAAATCCAAACTTGTTGAATGTTGAATATTTTGATAAACGAGCCAATTGATCAACTTTCAAAGAATGATTGTAATCGTTTATTAAAGAAAACAAAATACTACACAACGACTTTAGGGGAAGATTCTAACCAGGGTTGTTAAAAAAACAAACGCGTTCTTTTTTTTCATTTTAATTAAAAGAAACAGTTTTGTTTACAAAACGTGTTTTTTCATCGAAACAGCGTTTAAAACATTAACAATTCTAAACATGTTTAAAACGTGTTTAAAACATGTTTAAAACAAGTTTAAAACATGTTTAAAACACGTTTAAAACGTGTTTAAAACAGATTATACAGGGCAAATGCCCTTCTTTTGAGTATACATAGCCTGATAATTACAGCGTTTTTTTAAATTTTCGGGAAATCGTTGTTTCAACACGGTTAATTTGAGGCTATTAACGAGTGTTTTCCACTAACAGACTAAGCATGAAGTAAAATTTTGAGTTTAGAAAAGCCTGAAAATTTGGATTGGCCGCGTAGCGAAGCGGAGCGGCCAATCCAATCCAATTTAAATTTGCGGGAAATCGTTGTTTCAACGCGGTTAATTTGAGACCTTTAACGAGTGTTTTCCACTCCCAGACTAAGCATGAAGTAAAATTTCGAGTTTAGAAAAGCCTGAAAATTTGAATTGGACGCGTAGCGAAGCGGAGCGGCCAATCCAAATTAGGCTTTTCTAAAATCAAAATTTTACTTCATGCGCCACGCTTAAAAACACTGATTTACAGTGAAGTTCAAAGAACACACACATACAACAACGATTATAGGCAACCTAATATACGTTAGAGTTATTGGGTTGCCTATAATCACTGTTTTAAACAATTTGTTCAGCACAGAATTTGACTCATGTTTTATTTACATCTACATATTAGATTGTTAAAGTCGTGTATTTTAAACTTTACGATATTTCAGTGTTTTAACGTGTGGCGCATGAAGTAAAATTTCGAGTTTAAAAAAGCCTAATTTGGAATCACTTTTCTAAACGCGAAATTTTACTTCATGCTTAGCCTGGGAGTGAAAAACCCTCGTTTAAAGATTCAAATTGAAATCTTTTAAAAAAACAACGAATGTCGTAAAATGTGTATACATATGCATACCTGAAAGAAAAATTCCCTGTATTTTAAAATCACATTTATGCACACCAGAGCTGGGACGAATCCTCGTAAAACGGATTCGAATCACGAATCCGAATCACCTAATATGATGCGAATCACGAATACTTGAATAAAGGATTCGTAAGAGATAAATATGATTCGAATCAAAGATTCGAATCCTGCTTTTTCGAATCACGAATATAAATCCTTAAAGAATAAATTTGATTTTATATTTTTTTTACAACCATTAACATATAAATATCGTTACCAGTTGTTTTAACAAAAATATTCAAAACCTAATTATTTATTATTAACACTGGACATCGTTGATAACAAACTAAATATCTGATTCCGTGTTACTTTGATTAAAGATGTATTTGTGTCTTTCTGAACTTCACTTCAAATCAGTGTTTTGTACGCGTGGCGCATGAAGTAAAATTTCGAGTTTAGAAAAGCCCGAAAATTTTTTTTTTTCACTGGGCTTTTCTAAACTCGAAATTTTACTTCATGCTTAGCCTGGGAGTGGAAACACTCGTTCAAAACTTCGAATTGAGCTCTATTATATAATCGACGAATGCCTGAAAATTACGTAAATAAAAAATTTACTGAGTATCATTAAAACCGGGAAAGTCGGAGAAAAGTCATAGAATTATATTCAAATTGAATAAAACACTAACAAACAAGCCATATGATATTATTAAATTTGTCAAAATCAGCAGGCAAATTACAAAACACGTGAACATTTATAAAATTAACTTAAATATTGACTAAAGCAATGAAAAGAATTTAACAAAATAGGGTTTCCCACAAAAGGAAGTTATATTAAAAGGCCAGGAAAAACAATCTTGAATCAGGGAAATGTCGGAAAAATTTAACATTTCATATTGTGGCTACCATGTCAGTTTTACTTCAGATAATATTAAACAAAATTTTGAAAACTAAATTATTATTATTAGAAAAGCCCCGTGAACATTTGTCGAGGATCGCGCAGCGACCCGAGACAAATTTTCTGGGCTTTTCTAAACTCGAAATTTTACTTCATGCGCCACGCGTACATAACAAAAATATTGTGAATTTATGTATATTTAAACCTCACTTGAAATCAGTGTTTTATACGCGTGGCGCATGAAGTAAAATTTCGAGTTTAGAAAAGCCCAGAAAATTTGTCTCGGGTCGCTGCGCGACCCTCGACAAATCTTCACGGGGCTTTTCTAAACTCGAAATTTTACTTCATGCTTAGTCTGGGAGTGGAAAACACTTGTTAGAAGTTTCAAATTAAGCTATTTGGAAAATCAACTGAGGTCGCAACATTTACAGCTTATGCATATGTTTACCTAAAAAAAAATGTTCACGTTGTTTTTTTTTTAGAAGAGTTCAATTTGAAGCTATAAACGAGTGTTTTCCACTCCCAGGCTAAGCTTGAAGTAAAATTTCGAGTTTAGAAAAGCCCCGTGAAAATTTGTCGAGGGTCGCGCAGCGACCCGAGACAAATTTTCTGGGCTTTTCTAAACTCGAAATTTTACTTCATGCGCCACGCGTATAAAACAGTAATTTAACTAGACATTTAAAAACACACAAGACATTTTTCATGTTGATCCTCCCAATTAATTCGAATTATTTTCGACGATTTAAATCCTTTTGTAAGTATTGGAATCCTTTTATAAATATTCAAATCCCTTTATAAGGATTTGAATCACCCACATTTGGATTCGAATACGAATCCTTTTAAGAAAATGTAACGAATCCGGATCACGAATCCAGTTGAACCAAAGTATTCGAATGCCTCTTTTGAATCCCTTAAAAGGATTCGAATCCGGGATTCGAATCCTCAATGATTCGAATCCTGCCCAGCTCTGATGCACACACAATTATGATATTTTATTGTAATAAAATCTTATAATTAATAATGTAATTTGAAAAATCTTCAACAATTTTGCTAAAATTTAAAAACGTAAACAATAATTTTTAATGAAAATTTCAACAAAATTAACGATTAAAACATGTTTTAAACAAATTTATGATTTAAAACATGTTTTAAATAAAACCGTTTGAAACACGACGGCTGTTTTTAAACATGTTTAAAACACTCTTTTAAAACAACGTGTTTTAAACATAACAACCCTGATTCTGACCTTTTATAATCACAACAACTTGAGCACTTAATTTTAGATCCAACAATCAGCACAAATCAAACGGTTTTGATTACGTTTAACGCCGGAAGGTAATCCAGATATATGATACGCATACTTGCACCTAATCACTCGCGATAAATTAATTTGATTAGGGAGGTCTCAAAATTTCGAAAAATCACTCGCGTATTAACAGCATCCACGACTGGAGGAAAGTATGAAGTGCGCACACAATTTTGGAGTAAACAACAAAAAAAGGGTCGCATTCCACATACAACGCACGATACAAATGCAATTACCGTTCAATGAAATAGTGAACAATGAGTGACCGTTTTATTCCTTCGAGATTTTATTTCGAGTGAGAAAATAATTTTAATAAAAGACACATTTTATTGATCTCGAAACACATTAAGGATTTGTTTGTAACAGTAGGTAAATGTTTATTACAAACAAATTCTTTTTTACAATAATAAGAAATTGTCTTTAATAAAAATTACTTACTCGAATAAACACTTGACGTTAAAATTGTCTACTGTTCACTAATAGGGATTCAAGAATAACAACAGAACAATTAGTAAGTGTACTCCATCAAAATATTCAATGTTTAAGAAGTAAAATTCTAGAATTTGAATCAGTTTTGATGGAGAATACTTTAAAACTGTCCTTTATTTGCATTTGTGAGCATTGGCTAAATAATTAAGAATCGCATAATGTCTGTATAAATAATTTTAAAGTGGTCTCACATTTTTCTCGATCAAAATTTAAACACGGCGGCGTCATGATTCTATCCGATGGCACATATGAGAGCTGTAATTTAGATATTTCTAAGTACTCAATCGAGAAAAACTGTGAACTCGCTGGAGTATATATTAAAACTTTAAATTGTAATCTAATTACAGTTTATCGCTCTGCAGTAGGTGACTTTGCTTCGTTTACCAATACTCTATCTCTAGTTTTAAACAATTTGTCTTCTTTGTCTACCAATATTATTTTAACCGGAGACTTCGTTAGATTCAATGGGGATGATCCTCATAAGGATCAGCTTATTGATTTCCTGCACACTTTTGGGTTGAGTAGTAATTTTTGTTCACCAACACGTTACAACAATTGCCTAGATAATGTATTTAGTAACATGCATTTAAATTTACAGACGATTAATCTTGAACTGTCAGACCATATAGGAATATATACCACTTTAATTTCTGAAAAACATTATAATATAATAAATTCAAAACAAATCAGGCCAATTACACGTGAAGGTAAAATCATATTTTATAATTATTTGGAACAAATTAATTGGGATTTTCTAGATAATGAATTGAATGCTAATGAAAACGCCACAACTCTCAATAACCTAATATCTAAGGCAGCATCTAAAGCTTTTAAAAATAAGATGGTTCAAGTGAAGGCCAGCAGCAACAAACCCCAGCTCAATTGGTCCAATCAACACCTTAGAGACATGAGAGCTAATCTAAATTTTATGACCTCGATTTGTAGACAACAAAGCAACGATTTTAAACTAAAATCAATAAGAAACGCATATAGAAATAAGTAAAAAGGTGCAATTAAAGAAAGCAAAATTCATTCTTTCACAAAGTATATGCAAAGTCACAACTATTCCCCGAAGCATCTATGGCGAATTCTCAAACCAAAAGATATCAAATTGCAGGAAAATCAGTGCAGTACATCTGCGGATGAATTTAATAGCTTTTTTGTAAACGCAACTTCATTCATCCAAAATACCTCATTTGAATCTGTTGAAGATCCACTTATTTTAATGTGTCGTAATGTGCCAAACCTAAATGTTTACTTCAACTTTCATTGTGTGACGCAGAATGATGTGAGAAATGCAATTGATTATATGAAAGCCAGTAAAAGTTTTGACATCTATGGAATTAGTGCTGAGATGATAAAAATTACTAAAAATATATTAATTCCACCAATTTGTAAATTAATCAATTTATGCATCGCAAATAAAACCTTTCCAAATACCTTTAAAATTGCAAATGTCATACTAATTTTTAGAAAAGGAGATCCAAACAATCCATCTAACTACAGGCCCATAAGTTTATTGCCTATATTGTCAAAAATATACGAACAAATACTTAAAACACAGCTATTAATTTACTTGAACGATAATAATATTTTAAATGACAAACAGTTTGGATTCAGGCAGGGGCGATGCACGGAAAAAGCAATCGGTGATTTTGTAGATTGTCTCTGCGACTGCTTTGAGAACGGGGAATTTGCAATGTCCTCATTCGTCGATCTCTCTAAAGCATTCGACTGCGCCTCACATGAAATTTTAATTCGTAAGTTGTATGCCTATAACATACATCCTGATAGCTGCAAATTATTAACATCATATCTCACAAACAGGCAGCAAACAGTTACATATAACGGTGAAGTGTCCGATTTAAGAGGTAATAATATGGGGGTCCCACAGGGGTCTGTCCTCGGCCCTATCCTTTTTTTAATTTATATTAATGATCTTCCAGCGTGGATAGATGATACGAAATTTGTTCTCTTTGCCGACGATACAACGATTACCAACGCAATAAAAATATCCAGACATCTAGACTAATTGCATAAGACATCTCTGGATGCGGCGTCTAAGTGGTTTCTGAGTAATAAGCTACAGATGAACATGGAAAAAACAAACACACTGCTCTTTTCATTGAGACCAAATACAGATGTGTTCACTCCGGTAACAACGCATGCTAAACTACTGGGTGTACACATTGACAAACAATTAAAATGGTCAGAGCATGGAAATCAACTAGCCAATAAGTTAGCTAAGAATATTTTTCTACTCAGAAGCACATCAGATGCTGTTACCAGAAGTGCTCTGCGAACAGCATATTTTGCCATGGTTCAGTCCCATCTTAAGTATGGGATTATAATATGGGGACACTCAGCAATTCGTCATCGCATATTCGCACTTCAAAGAAGGGCAATTCGAATCGTCGGTGGCATTGGGTACCGAACAGATTGTAGGACCTGTTTTATAAACTTGAGAATATTAACACTGCCGAGTTTATACATTCTGGATCGACACGACACGAGAACAAAGTTCAACGTTTATCACAGAAGGGCCCGTCTTACCAAATCAAGAACGGGAACCAACTACTATGGCATTGTATTTTACAATAAGTTGCCACTGCACATTCGCACACTCCCGTTGAAAAAAATCCTAGAAGTGATTAAACATTTCTTGTTATCTAAAGCCTACTATAACATTGAAGAATTTGTAGCCGAGGGATTTGTGATGTAGGCGTATATATATTAAAAACTTTGTGTTTTACAAAATTTTATATTTGTTATATTATTTTATCTTACCTCGTATTTATCTTAATAGTATTTTATATAGTTATCCAATACTTTAATTTTTTATTATCTAATATTATATATTGATATCCTCAACTGCTTTGTTGATTTTAATATGTCTGTTGTGGCCAGTATTTTACTATGTTATTAATTAATTCTACCCATATATATATCCGGAACTTCTCGTTGATTTTAAAGTGGTGGTAGTGTTCACTATTTTAAAATGTTATGACATGTTTGTAGTGTTTTATCATTTTAACTATCACCTACTGGAAGAAAGCCACGTTAACACAATAACACATAAACACAAATGTTGGAGTAAATTAACCTCATGTTACTATGTCAAACCTCCTCAATGTATACTATCGTCTTGACTTGTGTAAATCCTCTGTATATTAGCACGAATAAATTATTATTATTATTATTAATTTTCAATCAACAAACAATCAACAAAAAAATTTAAATTAAATAATTTAGTCGTATTAATTAGCGTTCATTGGTTCAAGTAAATTATTTAAAAGTATATCTACAAGCATTGAATAAGTAATATTTAAACACAATTTATTTATTTGCAGAATAATTACAAGTTCCTATATAAATGCTTATACAGGATGTCAATTTGAAAACAAGCCAGCCACAATATCTTTGGAACCGTAACAGTTACAGAAAATTTTCCAAAACCGTTCCTAGTATATGGAGGGGGAACCATTTTGATCCACATAACAATCTTCTGCAACCAACCCCCTAGGCTCTAGGCACCCTTGCCCACTTTTAAAAAAAAAATGTAAAAAATATTAATTATCAAATTATAGTATGCTCAAATTAATTTTTTTATACTGCGGACAGGTGCAATTTATTCAGTTAATAAATGTATTCCATCAAACCAAGTTTTGTTATTATTTTAATATTTTTTTTAGAGTTGTCCATATTTAATAAAACAATAGATAACTCTGATAAATATTGGGTAATATTGTGTTTATCTGTGCTTTTTCATTTGTAATTTGTAAAAATAAATTGTTATAATACCTAATTTGACAATCATTTTAAAATCAAATAAATTGATTTACATTTTTTTTTTCATTTTTTATGTAACAATAAAAATGTTAGTTGGTACCACTAATTAGCATATTGAAAGACCTTTCTAATGATATATCACAAGTAGGGTCGTGCCATTTAAAAAAAATGGGCAAGGGTGGCTACAGCCTAAGGGGTTGGTTGCAGAAGATTGTTATGTGGGTCAAAATGGTTCCCCCTCCATATCCTAGAAACGATTCTGAAAAATTTTCTCTAACTGTTACGGTTCCAAAAATATTCTAGCTGGCTTATTTTCAATATAGATATAAAAGAAACTAAATATATTTCTTCTGAACGCTGGCTGTGGAAGTTCCTTCCTCCTGTCTTCGCCTCAAGAGAGTGGTCCGTGAGATCGGTCCGTCTTGGGCTGTTGGTATTGGAGGATATTTTGTTATGTATTAGTAGGTTTTTAATTTTCAGTTTAAAAGCAGGATATTTCAGAGTCTATGTGTGTTTTTCTTTTTTGTTAAATTTTTGTATAGTATCCGTTGTTAGTTAATGTGCATATTGTTTTGTCCTAAAGAGTTCTGTTCTAATATTTGATTACCTTCTTGTTTCATATTTGTGCATATCTTTATTTTGTAGTAGAGTTATATTTGTTTTTATCGTGTTGTTTTTTATTTTATACAATAACAGTATTTGTTTTTTAAAAAAAATGTAACGAATCTGGATCACGAATCCGTTTTTACTAAAGTATTCGAATACCTCTTTTGAATCCTCTAAAAGGATTCGAATCCGGGAATCGAATCCTGAATGATTCGAATCCTGCCCAGCTCTGCAAAATGCCAAATTTAGCCACATATGTTAAAAATGTGGAAATCTTGATCTACTTTAAATTTTCCTTCATTTCAACTACATTCTCGTTTCATTTGCTTTTACACAAGATGGGGAGGAGAATGGAAAAGTCTTATTATTAAAATGGTTGTAACTTTAATTAAACTTAACCGAATTTAATAAACTTTAACTAATTTGATAAATAATTGAATGCATTTTTAAACACTACGTTTTCTGATTTAATTTAGTGTCTATAGTAAGAATCAGAGGGCGCTATTAGTACAAAATATTCCATTCTGCACAAATTTCAGTATATCTCCGAATAGGATGAAGATATCGGGATGCGGTTTTCGCCAGTTTTTACACTATTTCTTAATTTTGTTAACTATTATAACTTACGTATACCTTTAAGTTTGAAAGTTTAAAAAAATCGAGAGAATGCGATGATTGTCTCAATCGCACCCTTTGGCGCTTAATATCTAAACTAAATTAATCGAAGTAAATCATGTTTTAAAGTGCATTCAATTATCTATCACAGTGGTGGGGAAACTTTTTCTAAGACGGGCCATTTGTAATAACCAGACAATCGTAGCGGGCCAAAGAATAATGCTTAATCGTAGGTAGGTAGTTTTTATGCGGGTCGTCACATTACGAAGTAAGAACGCGTTCAAACATTCTCACGACGGCACTCTTAAACGGGCCGGATTAAACCTTTCCGCGGGCCGGACTTCACCCGCGGGCCGTAGTTTCCCCATCACTGATCTATCAAATGAGCCTAAGTTTATTAAATTCAGTAGAACATAACAAAAGTTATGGGCATCTTAATAATTAGACATTTTGTTCACCCACGCATCTTATGTGATACATAAAAAAACGAGAAGATAGTTAAAATTAAGTAAAATTAAGGGCAGTTAAGATTTTCATATTTTTCACATCGCTTAATTCGGCAATTATTTGATAAAAATTGTTTTAATCTTTTACTACAGTGATAGCGCCGTCTTGCGGAGAAGCTATGAACTTAAAAATTATTTCCAGCGATTTCTCTTGGCCACTTTTACCGCAACATGCTACGATGTATAGTTTTTGAGATACAGCCGATGGCCACGCTCAATCAAACACCCGGTATACAGGGTGTTTCAGCGAGGACAAAAAGGCCTATAACTCACTTAATATTAGGTTTCAAATGAAAGTTGCAATAAATAATTTTCTTCATAACATAAATTTATGTTCACATATACAAGGTGTCCCATATTTACTGGAAGCTATTCAACTTTGTTATTTTACATAGAACACCCTATATATTATTAACTGTTTAGATTCCTTGTTAAAAATGAATGACAGTTTGTTAATATAATATTCGGTCAAAGTCGTACTATTTCGGAGTTATTAGACAATTTTGAAAAAAGCACTTAACCTAAAATATCTCTGAAATTAAATGAGATAGAGAGTTGTAGTTTTCGTCATCCTCTTGAGCATAGATAGCGCTGTCGCCAACGCTATAAAGTTGCCGCGATAGAGTTAGGTGGCTATGAAATAATAACAGTTGAATTTGTAAATTTTTAATCAAGGATTACCTGATTTTTCTAAATAGAACCATATATTTTTTTACACCATTCGGTTCAAATTTTTATTCTTTTTCGATTAATTATTTTTATTTGGCCTTTCTTAGATTTTTAAGAAAATGATCTTACATGTACGGATATACAGGGTGCCCGTAACAGAATGTATGGGGATCTCTATTATTTGGAGATATAGAGAGTCGGTTAAATTGGGGCAACGTTGTGTATTATAGGGTTCAATAATAACCTGAAAACAAATTTAAATTATCTTTTTTAGTTTTTGAGATATTGTCAAAAACCAGATTTTTTGAAATTTCGTTTTTATTTTTTTATTCAATAACTATTGAATTCAGACAATTACAACTTTCACATTATTTAACGAGAAATCTAGTAACATATTTTATTTTTAGATAACTCTAACATTCACCCAGGGACCATAGTCAATTTTTGTTTTTCTTAAAAAAACAAAAGATTAAAATTTTACATATAAAATGTACAATAAACTATAAGTGTGATACATCATTGAATTCACACAAAAATGTTCTTCCAAAAAATATGAAAATCCAAAACGGCGCCCATTTCTCAGTGTGCTATTTTAAATCTTAATAAATTGCTTGACTGTCTTTGGACTATCATAGGATTTTGTCATATTATATCTTTATTGACCGTGTTTTGACTATTGTGACTGTAAGTGGCTTGATTGACTGTCATTTGACTATGCTGGGATTTTGTCTGATTATATCTCTATATGGACTGTATTTCGGCTATTGTGATATTGACAATATCAAATACAGTCAATATAGTGATTTTATGAAAATATATTAATACGATACATACTTTAACAATTGTGATGTATTTTAAACTAACGAGTGTCTTCCACTTTCAGACTAAGCATGAAGTAAAATTTCGAGTTTAGAAAAGCCCCGCGTAGAAAATTTGTCGAGGGTCGCGCAGCGACCCGAGACAAATTTTCACGGGGCTTTTCTAAACTTGAAATTTTACTTCATGCGCCACGCGTATAAAACACTGATTTACGGTAAAGTTAGAAATAAATAATGCTTAGATGAGATGGTAATCAATATTTATTGAGATGTAGCAAAAAATGTAAGAATTACTTTTTTTGTAAATAGTTTTGGAAAAATAATAATAAAAGTAGAATAAATTTAGTTTGTGCAACTTTTCCATACTGTTGATATTTAGGTCATCCTATCTTAAACGAAGAAAGTGCTATAATGGACACATTTTTTTACTTTCTGTTTTGTGTGATAATTGATACTAATTATTATTATTACAACAGATTGACAGTTATTAATTAATTTTGACTGCTAACGCTGATTGACTGATGTCAATATTTTATTGATTAATAGATATGACGTCATTGTTTCCAAGACAATCTTTGCAAAAAAGAAAATATTATAATTTTAAATATCAAATGCAAAATAAATTATGAGTGTGATACATCACTGAGTTTAGAAAAAAATATTCTTTCAGAAAAAATGAAAATCCGAAATGGCGCCTATAAGAAAAACAAAAGTTGGGTATGGTCCCCGGGTAAATATAATAGTTATCCTAAAAAAAATATGCTGGTGGTTCTGGTTCTGGTGCAAAGGGGAGTGTGCAGTTCTGCACTGCACTTAGGCCTCATTAGGCCCATTGTGACACCTCCCGTAGATCACCCATCCTCAGTTTAGCCAGCCCACCTTGTTTAGGTATTCTAGCATAGCTGAGGTGGGTAGATCTCTTATGTAGGCCATTGTAGGCCATCTATCACCCAATATGTATTCCCTGATTGACGATAGTGCCGGGCATTCACAAAGAAAATGCCATGCAGTCTCGTCTTCCATGCTGCAACCCCTACAAGATGGGGAGTCAACTATCCCCATCCTATAGAGGTGCCCGTTTAGTCCCCAGTGACCAGTAAGGATGGCAGTTAAGCGCCTGAGATTCCCTCTAGCCAGCTGCAGGTACCGTTTCGCTGATCTCTCATTGGGATACACAAGTGTTTCCTTAGAGAGCTTGCAGCCCTCGATATCATCCCAACGCATCCTGAATATCTCCAGGGCATTGGTTTGTAACATGTTACATAGGGAGAGAGGAGCTAACCGCACTAGCGGCTCCGGTGAGAGTGGATTCATCCCAGCCGCAGCTCTTGCCAGCGCGTCAGCTCTCCCGTTACCTGTGTCTGTATCATGCCCTTTCACCTAGCAGACTTCAATGTTGTTGTGCATTGCTGCCTGTCTGAGTTTCCCGTAGCACTCTATTTCGGTCTCTGACGAAGCATAGGCTTTCTGGAGAGACAGAATCGCTTGCCTGCTATCCGTTAAGATTAGTATGACTACATTTGTCACCTTGCGGTTTATAATGTACTCAGCCGCAAGTGTTATTCCCATCAGCTCCAGTTGCGTGACGGTTCTATGAATTCCCATCGGAACCTTTGCTTGGATTTTTAGGGTTTTAGAGAAAACTCCAAGGCCCGATCCTTCTCTCCTTTTAGATCCATCTGTGTAGATCCATATAGCAGACTCTCTCATCCGCTTAGTGGGCTGAACAGTAACGTTGTAGGGTGTGTTCCGTATTAGTGTTGGCACACAGCAGTCATTAACAGCCTCTAAAAGAGGTATATCTCTACAGACATTCCCCCACAGCTGTTACTGTTCCAAATCCCACTGCACTGAAGGCGAAGTATAGTCGCCATGGCCTCCTTCTCCACGTGGATATCCGACGATGGCGATGGAAGTCATGCTATGGACTTCCATCGCCATCGTCGGAGTAGTGTGCATGGCGCCTGTTACACTAAGACAGACTGTCCGCTGCACTTGCGAGAGTTGCTTCCTCGTGGTCTTCTGTTTGGTTCTGGGCCACCAAACTGAAGCTCCGTAAGTCAGCATGGGCCTTATGACAACTGTGTACAACCACAGAGTCGTGCGTGGTTTCAAACCCCAGGTTTTCCCCACTGCCCGACGACATTGCCAGAAGGCCCTTATAGCTTTGTCTGTTTTGATGTCGATGTGCGCTTTCCAGCTCAGTTTCCTGTCGAGAGTGATGCCCAGGTATTTCACCTCGTCGCTGTACTGCAACATCGTATTCAATAATTTTAGTGCTTTTTTCGACACCTTCCTTTTCTTGGTGAACAGGACCATCTCCGTTTTGGCAGGGTTTACCGATAGGGAGTGATCATTGCACCACCTAGAAACTATGTTTAGAGCTCCTTGCATCTGGTCGCATAGGGCGTCTTCAAACTTACCACATACTAATATGGCCAGATCATCAGCATAGGCTGTCACAAACAAGCCTAGTTGCTGAAATTCATCTAGTAGGCTGTCCAGAACCATGTTCCATAATAGTGGTGATAAAACACCTCCCTGAGGACAGCCTCTGTCAATTTTACAGGTTATACGTTCCCTTCCCTGTTCCACTGTGACTATACGATTGGCCGGTGCATTGCCAATCCATTCACACATTTTAGATGGTACTCCGCGCTTGGTTAGCGGTATGGTCGTTTTATCAAACGCACCTTCTATGTCAACAAAAACACCTAGGGTGGATTCTTTAACATCCAATGTTCTCTCGAATCTGCTCACTACACTATGCAGGGCTGAATCAGTGGACCTCCCCCGTGTGTATGCATGTTGTGTCGCCATCAGCGGCTGTCTGACTAGAGCTGATGTTCTTATGTGCCATTCACAAATCCTTTCCTGTGTTTTAAGGAGAAACAAGAAAAGTGTGATTGGTCTGTATGCCTTGGGAGCAGTATAGTCTGCTTTACCGGGCTTCGGTATGAAAACAACCCTGGCTCGTTTCCAGACCTTAGGGACATATCCCAGCGCCAAACTGGACCGAAACAGCATCATTACAAACTCAGCTAGTTCATCCCGTCCCCACTGTAGCAGGGCGGGAAAGATGCCGTCGGGTCCGGGTGTTTTAAAGGCGGAAAAGCTTGCAATTGCTCTAAGGGTGTTTTCTTCATTTATCACTTCATGAGCCAGTTCCCAGTCTTCTGGTATTGTCGAAGTGATTTCAACTACATCCCTAGATTGCGTAGATAGTAAAGTGCATACAGGGAAGTGAGTCTCGAGTAATAGTTGCAGACTTTCATGGAGGTCGTGAGTCATGGTGCCGTCCTCCTTCTTCAGGACTCCCACAGATTGATGGTGGTCCTGTGATAGAGTCTTCTTAAGTCTGCTAACTTCTTGAGTGCTTTCAATTCCTTCGCAGAAGGCACGCCATGACGCTCTTTGGCATTGCCTTATGAGCTTTTTGTACTCTCTAAGGCGAACCTTGTAAATGGTCTAGTCGGAGGCCTCTTTGGAGCGTTGTGCTCTATTGAATGTTTTCTTGGCCTCATCCTTTAAGGAGTCGAGATCTGGGCACCACCATGGGGTGGCCGTCCTTGTCTCAGGCCTCCTCTTAAGTGGGCAGGACAGTTTATATGCCCTAAGAATCTTTGCCTGCACTTCTTCCGCTAGGAGGTCTACGCTGGCACAGTCCTTAGGGCATTGCTTCTTTATATCCTGCAAACCCTCACCAAGGTGCATACTCGGATTCCGGTAGGGTCTGCTCGGACTCAATTTTAGGCCCAGTTGAAAAGTGATCCATCTGTGGTCAGACATGGACGCTTCCGACTGACCTCCCATTTATCTATAATGTTAGAGATACCAATGGTAGCCAGTGTGATATCAATCACTGTCTGGCCACGCGTGTTCACGAAAGTGGGTTCCGTCCCACGATTGAGTATTTCTAAATTATTACTAACTAAATAGTCATGTAAAGACTTACCTCTTCTATCAGAAGCTCTGCTCCCCCATGAGATATGGTGTGCATTTGAGTCGCAGACCATGATCAGGGGTAGTCCCTCCTTCCTGCAATACTCAACAAGCCCTTCCATTCCCCTTGTAGGGGGCGGAAGGGTGGAGTCTCCAGGTAGGTAGACCGCCGCCAGAACTGCCTCCCTTTGCCCATCGCTCCACAAATTCTCACTACAGTAGTATCACCATCGGAAAGTTGTGGCAGCAGGTGGGCTTCTATTTGCCTAGGTGTGTAGATGGCAGTCTTAGGTTTCGTGCTCGGTCTGTGAAATAAATTATCGGTTAATCTCCCCATACCACATATCCTGGATTTTACAATCCAGGGTTCCTGTATTAGGGCTACAGTATCCGTAGTTAAATCGAGGCGGCGGCATAATGTTGCCGTGGCCGCTCTCGAATGACTCAGATTACCTTGGATAAATCTAATTACCTTGATAGCCATTAACCCAGTGATGTGTGTGAATAACAGGGAATATCTAAAGATTTACAGAAAATACGCTGAATTTGGAATACGTATACTTTAAAGAAAAATTCTCTGTATAATGTGAATACATATTTAAGAAAGGTGCGGAAAGGGGAAATTAATATTTAAAACGTGTTAATAATCTTATTTATATACAATTTATTAAATTTTGAACCCCCATAATTTAGAAGTTGTGTTACACTGTTTCATTTATGTTTGTGAAAATGTATTTCTTCTGATAAATTATTAGATTGAAATTTACTTCTAGCGAGTGTCTCCACTCCCAGACTAAGCATGAAGTAAAATTTCGAGTATAGAAAAGCCTGAAAATTTGGTTTGGTCGCGTAGAGCGAAGCGCGGAGCGGCCAAACCAAATTTTCAGGCGTTTCTAAACTCGAAATTTTACTTCATGCGCCACGCGTATAAAACACTGATTTCAAGTGAAGTTCAAAATATTCTGATAAGCTTTATACATTAACGATTTATTGCATTATTAAATTAATTCTAAATAACCCTATTTTGTTATAATAATTAATGTTATGTATAAGACCTAAACTAGGGCTATTAAATTACTAGTTGTAAACTTACAATAACAATCATCTAAAACGTTTTATTAATCCAAAAATGTCAAAACCATCCTTAAAACTGTGTTAAAGCTTATGCCAACGTCTATTAATAGGGCTGGTTATTTTTAAACACGTTTTAAAGATGTTTTAAACAAGTTTTAAACAAGTTTTAAACATGTTATTAATTCTTAATGTTTTAAACACTGCTTTAGTGCAAAAACACGTTTTTGTAAAAAAAAATATTTGTTTTAATTAAAATAACAAAAAAAACGTTTTTTTAACAACCCTGTTTGAGACTTATGACACGACAAAGAAAATTAAAAAAATAAATTCAAAAACTGATTTTTTTTCCAATCAAGTCTCAAAAAAGCAATTGAGTTGTATGTAGAATGTCATCTTGAATATAAAAACCAAAAAATAAATAGTGTGTCTCATTTAAAATTTCAAAATTGATGTCACTTTCGGTCAAACCGGAAGTACAATTAAAGTTCTTTGATAACCAGTAAATTTCAATTTAATTTTAGTATAAACGTACCAAATTTCAAATGAATATCTCAAATAATAAAAAAAAACTAATGGGGGCGATCCTGTTTTGTATTATACCCTGGAAATAAATATATGTGCATTAAATCGTGAACAAAATGATGAAACCTACAACAAAATCAACTTTGAATACAAATTGTACAGTGTGATCAACAATGATTGTAGACAGGTTAAATTTCCCGCCAAAAAATGTTGGTACAACTGATTATATGAAAAGAAAATCCCCTAGATTGCTTTTCCATTGGCGTAGCAAACATTTTTTCCCAAAATAAATTAAATATTTAATCATAACTATATATAAAATTTTTACAATTTTAATTAAATATACAAAGTAAATTGAAGTAAGTTGAGGTTTTGTGTATTTTTAATAAACGTAGAGTTAGCATCCCTAATTTTATAATAAATGTTGAAAATTATGGCCTTCATTTTGTAGGCAAATGTTAACTCTACGTTTTTTATTTTGAAATACTCGTTGAAGCTCCTCCGGATTTATGTTCCTTATCTCTTCTCCAATTGCTGCTTTAAGCTCGTTTAGGATATGCATTCGATTTTTAAAAACCTTATTTTTTAAATGCCCGAATAAATAAAAATCGCACGGAGTGAGGTCTGGCGAAAGTGGTGGCCATAATCCGTCGCTTACCAAGCGATCATCGTAAAATTCCCTCAAGTAATTTAATGTCGCCAACGCAGTATGAGGAGTGGCTCCATCTTGCTGAAAATAACCCATTATCTGTTCGTCATCATGCAATTGATTCAAAAATTCATCTAGAATGAGTGTTCGGTAGCGCTCCGCATTGATTATTTCGTTGAAAAATATTGGGCCAATTATCCGACGTCTCGAAATTGCTACCCAAACACCAATTTTTTGTGGATGTAAATCCGTTTCAATAATAGTATGAGGATTTTCTGTAGCCCTCGTACGATAGTTTTGGCTGTTCACATATCCTGACAAGTGAAACCACGCCTCGTCAGTAAAAAAGGTCTTGTCCAACATACCATTATCATTTAAATTCTGATTAAACCAATTGCAGTAATCAATTCTTTTTTGGAAATCAAGTGGCTGAAGTTGTTGAACTACCGATACCTTATACGGGTGCAAATGCAGAATTTTTTTTGCGGCTTATATGCAACTCCCATACGATACTCCTGTAAAAGGATTAAACATTAAAATATGTGCGCACCTTAAAATTAAGAACATACCCGTTTGAGCTGAAAGTTATCTTAAAGATTTTGTTGGGCTTTGTTCAAGTCGTTGTTGAATGTCGCCAACAACCTCGTCTGTTAAGATAGGCAGTCTTCCAGCTGACTTGCCCTTACAGATACAATTCTTTCCCTCAAAACGGTCAACAATGCGGGTTTTATGCGAAGAAAATGTTTCGTAAGGAATGTGGACATCGGGGAAGGCTTGAATAAATTGATTCAGATACGATTGTAATGAGTAAGTCCATGTGCCATCTTCATTCATAGTTCCACTTCGATAATGAGCCTTCAGGATGAAAGCATCATGCTGTGGTGCAAACATCACGGTAAACTTAAATTTTCTAATTTTCTAACCTTAAAAACAGCAAATCACTTACCACAAAACAAAGACTTATACAAAGTAGTCCTGATAAGAACTGATGTCTATGAAACAGAATGAAAAATAACTTAATTCGAAGAATGAATTAACACAATGGCAAAATACGACGCACGACGCTGCTAATGTCAAATCGAGTTACTGTTTATTAATTTTTCCTTGGCATGAACTTGGAGCGATCAAATTTCCCAGATTTAGGGAAATTTATCTTGTCTACAATCATTGTTGATCACCCTTTAGTTTCCGATAAAAACGAATTTCAGATTAGTTATTTTCAAGTACAAATTTAAGTAGTTCCTCAAAAATGTCAACGTAATCCGGTGTTTACAATATTCAGTCAAGCCACGCGCAAATAATCGGGTGGCTTGACTGCGTATAGTGTACACCGGATTTTAAAGGTTTTTTTGAATGCATTTAATATGTTTAGGCTCTCACATTAACGTTTTCCGATCGAGAGGATTTTAAACTCAAGATAAAAAAAAACAAGTCAGGATTAGGGCTGAAAACTCGGAAATTAAATGTCTTTAAAAAATCAGGTCACCTTTTATTCAGGTATATTTAATTCAATTTAATTATTCCCAAATTTAATGATACATTTATGGATGAGTCAACTTTAGTGTAGAAGGTTATAGTTACACAAATGTATATCAAAATATTGAAATTAGTAAATAAACATAATCACAAACATAAATATTTAGAAACAATTAACATTTAACAAAAATTGAGGCACTTCAAATAAGCTTACGTAGAGACACATCCTCTATACAGCCTTATTTTAACTGCCTCAATTTTTGTTAAATGTTAACAATGGTGGATAGATAGATGATATGTGTGTTTCTTTAACTTTACACTAAATCAGAGTGCCCCCCCTTGCCCATATATGCGGGCGCCCATGTTTGCAACGTATACATCGGGAAATCTATACTTTAAAGAAAACTTCCTGAAAACGTTCTCATTTGTATTAATGACGTTCTTAAATGTGACATGAAGGGAGGATGTCTCCTGCAGGATTTCTTTGTCAGTACAAGTGTCCTGGATATCAAGAGCACGTGGCCTGAATGTGAAAACGGATCGCGTGTGCGGGCAGTGCAAGCGCAAGCCAATTGCACTGTCGCGTTGCACATGCAGTGCAATTGATCGCGGGAGGAACTCCACCCCCTCCTGTGGCCGGTAAATGCAATTTGTTGCACACGCGGTGCAATTGATGGGTGGAGTTCCACCCGCGGCCAGTAAATACGCAATTTTACATAACGTCTTTACATACTAAATGTACACAGGCGGTGCATTGGCTCTGATCGCCATGGAAATTTAGCCGCTTTCAGCCAATTATTAATCGTTAACGAGATAGTTCTAAGAGAAAGTAGAAACTTAGAAATTAGAGAACATGTAATAAGAATATACCACTGTGTGTGACTAGTTTCAATTACATGGTAATCATAATCAAACTAAAACTGGCAATGATTACTGTCTAGTTGAAACTAGTCAGAAACCAGTGGCGTAACTAGATTTTTTTTTAATATGTTTATATTACAATTTCCCTCTACTTCCATGGACGTAGCCAGGATTTTTATGAGGGAGGGAAACGAGACAAATTATGTATATGCCAAAATGTAAATTATTTTTATATGAAAACAATGTCACGAAATAATGAATGTCACGAATACTCAAAATTATACACTCAGCGCCGCACTAAGGAAAACTTGCGCCCAGGGCCAAAAATCCAATTGGCGCCCCCCAACTTGATAGTCATAATAAATGTCATGTGTCACAAAAAGCACTAAAATATTGTGAAATTTATGTTTATTCGAACTTCATTTAAAATCTGTGTCTTATACGCGTGGCGCATGAAGTAAAATTTCGAGTTTAGAAAAGCCCAGAAAATTTGTCTCGGGTCGCTGCGCGACCCTCGACAAATTTTCACGGGGCTTTTCTAAACTCGAAATTTTACTTCATGCTTAGTCTGGGAGTGGAAAACACTCGTTTAAAGCTTCAAATTAAATTTTATTAAAAAACAACGAATGTCGGTAAATTTTGAGCTAATGCATATGTTTGCCTATAAGAAAAATCACTGTAAAATAAAGTGTTGTAATAATAGGAAATAGTCTATTTTTGGCAAACGTGGCGAAAAGTTTGTAATTATGCCTGTGTGAGTAACGTTTCCTTATACCGAGGGCGTTAGTAAGGAAATAATGCCTGCCGTCGACAGTGTACAGCCCGAGGGCCTCTGGCCCGAGGGTTGTACGTCGGCAAAGGGCATTATTTCCTACTAACGCTCTGTGGTGCTTTCAACGTTTTATGTCCTACCTGTTTATTAATTTAAAACGAGAAATATGATCAGTATTTTATTCCACATGGATCGTAGTATCAGCTGTCATGTTGACACTGAAATATTTGTAATATTTGACGGAGTAAATAGTTTACTTGAAACGTGTAATGGCTACAAGCAATTTACCAGAAGATGTGTTGCATCGAGTAAATAAAGCCAGAGAGGCGTTAGTGCCAATACAATCAAAAGAAGCATACGAAAAGGAATTTGATAATTTTAAAGAATGGTCCGATATTCACGATATAGCGGAAATAATTTCAAATGGTCTTATTGGGATATTTCCAAGAATTATCCGAGAACTTTGCTCCTAATTCATTGTGGACCAAGTATTCGATGCTGAAGAAGCAAATGATGGCTAAGAAATTGGTAAATATTTCTGAAAAATTTTTGGAACTAGAGGCGTTTGTAAAACAAAATTCAAAAAATTATGTACCTAAAAAATCAAAAGTTTTGTCATGGGAATAGGTAGTGTTATTTTTAAAAACTGCCCCTGTTGATGAATATCTTTTGGAAATGGTAATTTTGGTGATAGGCAATTTCGGCGCATGTAGCGTCATGAATTTCTACAAATGAAAGTTGGAAATGTTAAAGATATGGTTTCAAACATTGAAATTACAATTCCTTGTAGTAAAAATGGTCAACCAAGGAGCTTTGTAGTTATACAGGATAATGAAATTAATGCCGTTAGTCTCATAAGAAAGTACATTTTCTGAGACCCAAGAATTGCAATATAGATAATTTTTTTCTTAATTATTAGAAGAAAAAATGTACACTACAGTCCGTTGGCAAAAATAAATTTAGTAGTATACCAGCAAAAATTGCAAAATATTTAGGTTTGCCAGAAGCGTCTAAATATACTGGGCATTGCTTTAGGCGTACTGCTGCAACGTTACACTCAGATGCTGGAGGCAGCATAGAAAATTTGCAACGTTTAGGAGGCTGGAAGAGCAGAAGCATTGCACAAAGCTATGTAGATGCTAATATGCAATCGAAAATCAATAATGCGACATTGATTGCTTGATCATCGAGAGATGAATTTTTTGCACGGATATTGACGATGTCCAATATACAAACTAATAAATCGGTTAATGTTTCAAGTTCAGTTGCCCCTCTTATTTCGGGTTCTTTTACGAATTGTACGTTTAATATTGGCTATGATAAATAGTCATGTAGAATTTTTCGTTTAAATAAATTGAATTTTCATTCTGTCTGACATTTCATTTTTTGTCATTTCGAACCATATTACCATGACAACGAAGAAGTAAATAAAATAATTACCGGGGCATTATGACAAATGTTGTCGCAATATTCCATTATAAGTCCAGTAACGTTACAAAAAGGAGGTCTATTAATTGCAAATAATGCAGTGGTAGGACATAAATAAATAAATGTCACGAATAATTTATATTATATTTTTACTCGTAGCTTTCCACTCCCAGACTAAGCATGAAGTAAAATTTCGAGTTTACAAAAGCCTGAAAATTTGGATTTGCCGAGGCGCGCGGGCGAAGCAAGTTGCGCCCCGGCAAATCCAAATTTTCAGGCTTTTCTAAACTCGAAATTTTACATCATGCGCCACGCGTATAAATCACCGATTTAATGTGAAGTTTAAAGTAGAGATGGTAATTGAAATTTGTGTGAATATTCAAATATAAAACATTGAAATTAGTCAAATATTTAAACAAATTAACTATTTGAATTTATGAATTGTTTAGTTTTAGAAAATATAGTAGACATTTTCTAACACTAATTTATTAAAATATTGAAATATTCAAATAGCTAAATTAATCAAATATGTGGGAAGTTAGTGATTTAATAATGTGGTATTTGAATATTTGCGAATATTCAAACTCCTAGCCTTAGTTTAAAATATAGATTCCTTATATAATTTAAAAATTTTCATTTAAATTTACGAAATTTCGGATCTTGGGCTTCGATGGCGCCCCTCCGCTTGATGCGCCTGTGGCCGTCGCTCCCTTGGCCCCCTCCCCACTGCGGCACTGTATACACTCAAGTCTAAGATTGCCAGTTTAGATGGATGTTTACCAGATATTAGCGATATTCTTGAACATGATCGTATAGCTTCTACGATTCTCATCGATTTTATTTGCTGAGTTTTGTAACTTTTTATAAATCTAGTCGTATGCTATGTAAATATTATTTAAAAAACAGGCATTTGTATGACAAACTTAACCACATTAGTCTTTGCAATTTTTTTTTTCGTCAAATTTCATATTTAAAGCTTAGAATTTTTTTAAAATTTTTAATCTTTCTAGTTTCCAAGTTTAAAATACTGGTGACACCTTTCCTATTTATTATATATATATACACATCTTTATTGTGCGCTAAAAAAATTACAGTTTTTTTAATTTTATATACTATATTTTATTTTTTTGGATCCTTGGCTATCGACCATCGGTCTTTCAGCCTGAGTTGCACTTGTCCTTGTCTTGTTAGTTAGTTATGATTCATGTGAGATGAAATGAATTGATAAATGGTGGTTTCTGGGTTGTTGAATTTGGGAGAAATATTGGGGTTTCGTACTAAACAGAGGTGATTAAGGATGTCATGGATGTGTGGGTTAGATGCGAATTTTTGGGATAGTTGGGTAAGTCGTTGTTGGATAGGGATTATTTCTGTTTTTTTATACAATAAGGTATTGGAGGGGTTTTGGAGTGGGTTATTGGGGTGTCGGATTTTTGTGAGGATTCTAAGGGCTGATCGTTCTGCGACTTCGATATTATTTAATGTTGAGGAACGAGAGTTAATAAAGAGGATTGAAGCATATTCTAATAGGGGCGGGCAGATCATTTTATAGATGTGGACAGCTGTTTTTGTCGTGATCCCTTTATTTTGGAAGGTTAACGATCTGAATGCCGTGCCCTATTTTGAATTTTTGTTTTCATGGTTTGGGAATGGAGTTTGAAGGATAGTTTGGGGTCGAAAGTGATGCCAAGGTATTTACACGCAGGGGATGGGCTAATTACGGTGTTTGATATGGTTATGCTAAATGGGGAATTGAGCGGTCTGTGGAAGGGTATGAATAGATAGGATTTATTGGGATTAATGGATATTCTCCATTTGGCAAACCAAAGAGATAGCGAATCTATTAGCCCTTGGAGAGTAGAGAGAGCTTTAGGAAGGGTGGGTTGGTGTGTTATGAGGGCAGCGTCATCGGCAAAGAGCAGAAAATATGCTGAGGGATTAAGGTACTGTGGGTTGGGGTTGTATATGTCATAAACATAGACATTGTATAGGAGCGGAGATAATGGAGAGCCTTGGGGAACACCTTGTTGGGGAATAAAGGGCCGGGAGATGGTATTTTGGACGCGGACATTAAGGAATCGATTGTTTAGGAAGTTATCAATGAGATAAATTAGGTGTAATGGGATATTGAGGGAGTTGCACTTAAACAGCAAACCTCGATGCCAGACTGAGTCAAAGGCCTTTTTTATATCTAGGAATAGTATAGTTTTTTTTTTGTTTTCGAGGTGTGCTGTTTGGCAGTTGGAGGTTAGCCTATTTATTAATAATTCACCAATTTTTATTATTTGTCAATGTTTTTTAAATATACTATTATTTTTAAAAAATGTTTACTGTTACTAATTAAAACAGTGTCATCTTCAACTTTTATTTAAACAATTATTTTTATACAGAATTTTAATTTCTTGTCTAGGTTTTTTTTAAAAAAAAACTCAAGGTATTGTTTTAATTTTATAAAGAGAACATTCCATACAAAAATCGACAGATTTTTAACTTTTTTATAATTAAAATATAACTAGACATTTTTTCTAATAGAATAAAACTGCAGTGAATATGAAATAAATAGAAAATCAGGACAAAATATGTTTTAAAATGCGTACAAAATTCACTAAATGTACACAGAATTTAATAAATTTTATCATTCTCTAAGGAGAAGTTAAATATCTCAACTAGTTTATCATGTACCTTGAGCTAAAGTCGATGACTTTTTATATCTTTGTCCCTCTTATTTTTATGGAATAAAAAGTTGTTGTTGCGAATGAATCTTGTTTCAACCAAGTAAATCGTTTGTGTTTGTGTATTTATTCAATTTTATTAGAAATTATGTTTCTGTTAAATAATTTAATTATATATATTTTTGTAGAAACAACTTGTAAAAATTCAGTATTATTATTTTAAAAACTAATATAAATTCATTCAAATTTTATAAGCTTTATTAAAACTTGTATTGTGAAGTTATAATGAATTTTCTGATGGCGGTATTAATTAACCCTTAAATGGTTGATTTTTCACTTGAAATGATTATGAAATACGTGATTATTAATGGATAAATATTTAAGAAATCTAATGTGACAAAATATACCGGGTGATTCATTTAACCTGGAATAGCGTATATCTCGAAACATACACATCGTACAGAAAAAATAGCAGGATTCAAAGTTTAATATGTTCGTGCGAGGAATCCCTTAAAAGTAAAATTGGAACTTCCCCGCTCCCCCTTTAGGAAGGGCGTGGTGCAAGTTTAAAATCTTAGACAGAAATCCCCATTTTTTTTATCTCATATTCGATACTACGTCGAAAACAATGTACTTTTTATTCGACCCTACTATATTTTCTGTACAATGCATATTTTTCGAGATATATGCTAGTCCAGGTTAAATGAATCATTTTTTTCATGTTCTCTATGGGGATCTCGGAAACTATAAAAGATAGTGAAACGGTTAAATGGGAAAAGTAGTGCAGTTTTACGAGCTGAATAAAAAAACAATTTCAAAATTTTCGAAAAAGTCAAGGCTAACTAGATATTTTAAAAAATGTTAAAACTGTCGACATTTTCAAATCGATTTTTCTCGGTTATTATGATACAAAATAAAACTATAAATAGCAAAGTTTTAGATAATTTTACGTTAAATAATAAAATGTAATCAGATATTTATATTGACATTAGTTTTCGAGATATATCACAAACTTGCATTTTTTAAATAGAAACCATAGTTGGCTATGTCATCATTAAAAAGAGATGTTTTTTTCTCTTTAAACTGATATATCACTTGACATACTTATTTATAAAAATAACTGATTGTTAATAAATGTTCTACTTATTTTACAACAAAAAAATTGTTGACCATGAAAAAAAGACAATTATAAAACATTTTATATTATAAAACTTTTTAAAATATAAAAGTAATGTAGGAGTTTGTTAAATTTTTGTGAAATAAGTTAATTTCGAAGTTATGTGTAGCAACAAATGCAAATTGGTACGAAAAAATGTCCATAAAACACAGTTGTTTTTAACACTGAATTAATTGACAAAAATACAACAATAAAATTAACTGTTAAAAACAATCGCAATTGTTTATTAGAGCCATTTTTTCATAGCTAACTATTTTTTTTATAAATAAAATAGAAAATAATTAATAACTTAGTTATTTTTGTAAATAAGTACGCCAAGTGACATATCTAATTAAAGAGAAAAAATCCCCTTTTAATGATAACATAGCCAACTATAAACTTGGGTCAATCTCTGTCATTGGACCCAAGTTGACTAAATCGCGTCTTCAGGGACAAATACAGGAAATTTAAAATATATAAAAGAACCGTAACGACAAACAACACCTTCGTACGTTACAATTTCAATAAAAAAAACATCGGTTTTGTTTTATTGATTCTAATAAAAATTCGTGATATATTTTAACTATTTAAACTCATTTATCCCATTTTGAATATTGTACTTTGTATGCATTGGATGTAGATTTGTGCAGGGTATATTTTTAAGAATTTTTATTATCAATTGATTGATGTTACTAATGTTGAATACACTATAATAATCAACAAATATTTTTTAAATACTAGTTTTAGTAACATTAAACCAAATAAATGTCTTCCTAATTAAATTTTATTTAACAAAAATCGTTTATTAATTATTTTCAAAATCACAAACTGAACTTACAAATGAATGCGTTTTAAATTTTATTTATTTTTTATTCATCAAAAAGACACTTCAACCTACGCAAATCACCTAATTGAAGAAAACCACCACTTTGACAACAACTTTCAAATCCACATCTCCAATAAAGGACGGAAACTAAATTTGCTGGAAAATTTTGTAATAAATAAAAACCTTCATTCAGGAAATTTGCTGAACGACCAACTCGAGCTCTCCAACTCCCCCCTACTTAAGCTGAAGAAAACCCCCCACCCATACTTCTGAAATCTGTATATATTGTAAAAAGGCTTGTAAAATTTTTGTATTATATTTATTTATATAAGAAGCTACAGTGTAGCGAAACAAGTGTAGTGAATTTATTAAAAAGTTGAAAATTGTAAATAGTTTACCGTTATTATTATATTAAAGTGGTGATGGATTTTCAAAAAATAGTGCCTCAACAATCAACGATATGTATTCAATTGATATGACAGAACGTAATATTTAAATCACACAATTTGATTTAAAGAGACACACCTATCTTTTTTTAATTGTAAACATTCAATACGTTTATGTATTATTATAAAATTACAAAGCGTTAACAATGAGAAGTTGTGTTACACTGTTTTTGTTTATGTTTCTGAAAATGTAGTTGACGTGCAGAATTGTTTAATTGAAAATTACTTCTAGCAAGTGTATAAACTCCTTGATTAAGCATAAAGTAAAATTTCGAGTTTAGAAAAGCCTTAAAATTTGGTTTGGTCCCTTAAACCAAATTTTCAGGCTTTTTTAAACTCGAAATTTTACTTCATGCGCCCCGCGCATACATTTATAAATCATGAATAAATCGTAGCTCAAATAACTATATTTGGTCGATTTTCATGCATTTGGTTATAGGGATTCTATTAATTAATAAATCTACGAATAACACTAAAAGTGCGACTTTTTTCGCATTCTACAACTAATTAGTCTTACAAAGACTATATCAATCACTTATTGAAACAACTACTTCCCGAGCTAATACCTCAACGGACATTGGATTATAAAACAAGTGTTTGCTGTTACATACAGTAACCCACTGTAAATGTAATAATTATTCAGGTCATCTATAGACGCGTTTCGAGAAAGTAGTTGTTTCAATAAGTGTTGGATATAGTCTTTGTGTTGGATATAGTCTTTTGTAAATCGCACTTTTGATGTTTGAAGTGTTCTGCAACCAAGTATTGGCATTTTCATTTATAGTTAGATCTACGAATGCCTCAAAATTTACAGCGTTTACATCGCGATGTGTATACTTAAAGGAAACACTCTTGTTTAATAGTACTAAACTCAGAATGGGTGAATTCATAATGAAAAGCTTTACTCAAATATGAAAAAAAAAACACATGATGTCCCATTTAAATTTAACAAAGTTGGTGTAATTTCCAGTTAAATCGGAATTGCGGTAATATTACAAATATATTAATCAGATGCACCAATAAATATTATAAAGATATTTGCATTGTTCAATGCTTTCTACCAATTCTGTATACATACCGTGCGATCCTTTAAATTATGATTTAGAGTAGACGGCATTTTTTTTGTACGGTTGCCTAGAATGCTAATCGAATGATAGAATAAATTTAAGGTTATGGTAAACTATGTGTTAACAGCCAGCAGTGCCCATCTGTTTTAAAATTCAAAGCCTACTATAAATCATATTTTAAATGATCGCACGGTATTTGCATTATCATTTGTAGATTAATGTTTTTATTAAAAAGGTCCATTTACTTAGTTTTTTGCCTTTATTTTCTGTTATAAACATATAACATATTCAATACTTTCTTCAAACTCTGTATACATATTTGCATTATCATTTGTAGATTAATGTTTTATATTGAAAAAGTGCATTTACTCCGATTTTTTGCTTTCATATAAATAAGAATATAACTCTAATGAACAATCCGAATATCATAACTTTTAATTGCTCTTGAATTCGTGAGATTATTGAACAAACGCGGGCACGGGCAGAAATCCATTGCCACAAGGAAAAAAGCGCACACAATTCGGGATAGCTGGGTCCGTGCAGGGTGCAAGCACCCCGCTGACGTCACGCACTCACCCCTCTGGCTGCTCCACCTATTTTCGAATGGCCGCCGCCTCTCACCCTATCGCAAAGGAGCGCGGGAGAAACGCGGAGGGTGGATTGCGCCCCCTGCTTTAGTATGCGGGCATGTACGTATGTATGTGTGTGTGTGTGTGTGTTTATGCGGGGAACGAAAGTGAAACTAAGTAAACGATAGGGAAAGTACATTTCTAAATAAGCATTATTTTAGTTAAAACACTCCGCGAGCGTTAATATTGATTTTTCGTTACGGGGGAATGGAGGGGCGGGGGTGGGGGTGAGTTGTACGGGGCTGGTTTGGATGAACACCTTCCTTAAGAGGACTGTGAATATCAGAACGCTTATGGAGAATAAATGTTAATTGGAAATCCAAACTGCAAAAAAAACATGTTTAAATATACAGAGAGTTTTATGTAACACCGAACATTTTCATAGTGAGAATTTTTCTTTTAAGTATACATAAGCATGCGTTGTACATTTGCCGACGCTCTGTTTTAAAAAAAAAATAATTTGGAGCTTTAAACGAGTGTTTTCCACTACCAGGCTAAGCATGAAGTAAAATTTCGAGTTTAGAAAAGACTGAAAATTTGGTTTGGTCGCGTAGCGCGAAGCGCGGAGCGGCCAAACCAAATTTTCAGGCTTTTCTAAACTCGAAATTTTACGTCATGCGCCACCGGTACAAAACACTGATGCAATGTAAAGTTTAGCGGTGTGTTTTAAACTTCGTAATATGTCAGTGTTTCGTATCGGTGGCGCATGAAGTAAAATTTCGAGTTTAGAAAAGCCTGAAAATTTGGTTTGGCCGCTCCGCGCTTCGCGCTACGCGACCAAACCAAATTTTCAGGCTTTTCTAAACTCGAAATTTTACTTCATGCTTAGTCTGGGAGTGGAACACACTTATTTCAAATTTCAAATGCATTTTTTTTAACAGCGAGCACCTAAAGATTTACGACATATACGGTGTAATTGGGACATGTATACTTGTGTGTACAAGTTGAGACATTCATTGCGATTGATTGGCTACAATTTTTAATGGTCATATAGGCAACGCAATTTACACATCATTTAATAAAGGTGTCAAATTGTATTGGATAACCATGTTCGGTGTTATATAAAACTCTCTGTATAATTACTGTATTCACCTGATAAATGATATTATGGTTTACCATATTCTATACTTTGTTATTTTGCTTAAATCTCAGTAAAACACAGGGCCATAGTAAAGAGGGGCCAAGGGGGCGACGGCCACAGGCGCATTAAGTAGAGATAGCGAAGCCCGAGATTCGAAATTACATAATTTTAATCAAAAATTTAAAATTATATAAGGAATTTATGTTTTAAACTAGGGCTGAGAATTTGAATATTCGCCAATATTCAAATACATGTATCACGCTTTCCTCTCAATATGAGTGCTGAGGATATACAGAAAATATTATCCAATAGACTAAGTGCAACCAAGTAACGTGTGATAAAATTGTACCACACTATGAAAATCCGACATTTAGTAGTTTTAAAGTCGGATGAGATACGTAGATGATATTTTTGCTATTATTGAACCAAACAGAGATATCAAACAATTTGTCAACAACCTCAACAACTTATACCCCAGTATTAATTTCACATTTGAATTAGAATTCAACAACGAACTTCCATTTTTAGATTTAATAGTAATTAGAAACAAAAATAAACTAGATTTCAATATTTTCAGAAAGCCCACACACACTTTCAATTATATTCACTCAAGTTCACAGAGCCCATTTAAACAGAAATTAGCTTCTTTTGATAGCATGATCCACAGAGCAGTAAAACTCCCAATTTCAAAAGAAAATAGGAAAAAAGAATTTAAATTCATATTTAAAATTGCAGAATATCTAAACTATAATAAGAGAACAATTCAAAAATTAATCAACAGACACATAAGACATCATAACATCCAATCCACAACCACTTTAGAACCAATTTTAGAAACAGACAACAATAAGAAATATATAAAAATAATTCATGAGCCAAAAACCAACCAACATTTAAATAAAATATTCAAAAAATACAATTTCATTCCTGCACATTACACCAATACCAAACTTAAAATGTTATTGGGTAATACATTTGAAAAACAAGACCAGTTGCTGAATTCAGGGATTTACTCAGTCAATTGCAATAATTGTACTAAATTGTATATTGGACAAACAAAAAGAAACGTGCACATTAGATTCAAAGAACATATGTACCACATCAAAAGCCAAAACCCTGACAAATCAGCAATTGATCATCATACTTTGACAACAGGCCACAAATTCAACATAAATAAAGTTAAATTATTAAAAGAATCCAGCAGTTATGAATTAAACATGTTGGAAGCGATAGAAATGATGAAAAATAAGACAGAACTACTCAATTTCGATTTAAGCCCAATAATGAACCCCTTATTAAATTTATTACCCAACAGATAACCCTCATTAACATTATTGTAAACCCTCCCAAGTCCGATACCGAATAATCCCCAACACCCCCATTTCCAAGATACCGCATTCGTTTCAAAATGCAAATTACTTTTTTGGTTTTTCCGCCTAGTCCGAGTAGGTATATATTGTAAACATTTATCGGTTTTTATTCAGTTAGCTATTGATAATGGGTACTTAGTACCCGAAATGTACATCTAGCAAGAAAAATAAAAGTGAAGAAAGGAATATAACTGTGTTTAATTAAGTGACTTAACACCTTCACGTAACTCATACAACTACATTAATTTATTTCAGATGTTGTGAGCACTTCTAATAAAAAATCAAATACCCTACCTAAAACGGATAATGTTCCTCAACAGGCTAATGATTTTAATCTTTATTTTAAGGAAGCGTTATCAAATGCAATATACAATGGATTACCCAGAAATAATAATAATCATGTGTGCAACATTCCCATAAATAAAAACACTATGTTTATTGAGCCTGTAACTGATACGGAACTCATAAACATCATTACCAAAATGGAAAATAAAAAATCAAGTGGCTATGACACCACCCCAATATCACTAATAAAACAATCAGTACATGTCATTGTAAATCCGCTCACTGATATTTTTAATAGTTCCTTTTCAACGGGTGTATATCCAGATAAGCTAAAATATTCTATTGTTACGCCAATCTACAAGAAGGGAAATTCAAATGACTTCGATAATTATAGGCCAATTTCCATTCAAAGTACATTTTCCAAAATTTTGGAATTGGTCATGGCAAAACGACTAATAACTTTTTTTCAATGTAACAACTTGTTTGCTGAAAACCAGCACGGATATACATCTGGTAAGAGTATAGACACAGCCCTTTTTCAATACATAAATTCGATCCTATTTGCTTTAGAGAAAACAGATTTTGTATGTGGTGTGCTGTTAGATCTTTCCAAAGCATTCGACACCATTGATCATCACATACTGATCTCTAAATTAGACCACTACGGCGTAAGAGGAATTTGCAATGAGTGGTTTAAGTCGTATTTAAGCAACCGTCTACAATCGGTAAAAATAAAGAGAGATTGCCATGACCCCATATCGGATATATTGGACATTAAAGTAGTAGTTCCGCAGGGGAGTATACTTGGCCCACTGCTATTCAATATATACTTGAATGATATATCAAGTATTATAAATAATGACATCAGACTTGTTTGCTACGCCGATGACACAAATTTGCTCTTGCTTGGTAAAACTTTCGGCCACATAATTCGCACGGGTGATACTGTAATGGCACATGTTGACGAATGGTTTGTTTAGAATAGACTAATTCTTAATACAGATAAGACTAAGGTAATCTTATTTAAACCATCTCTTACCACAATAACCCCTAGTAACATAACATTAAATAACTACTTATTTGAATTCACAGCCAATGCGAAACTACTAGGAATCACACTTGACACTACATTGAGTTATAAACACCACGTTGCTAATTTATCAGTAAAGCTTAGAAAATCTCGCTACGGCTTAAAAATTTTAACAAAAAATACGAATATCGACATCGCAAAGACATTTTATTATGCAAACTTCTATTCCCATCTGAAATATGGGATTATGTTTTGGGGGAATAGTATTCATAATAATGTAGTTTTTAAAGCTCAAAAGCGCGCTGTTCGAATCATTTGTAAAATGAAAATTAACGATAGTTGTAGGGGACTATTTAAAAGAATGGGTATTTTGACAACTCCATCAATCTATATTTACGAATGTATAAAATTTTTAACCAAAAACAGATGGCTCTATTCTCAATATACCTTAAGCAGCACTCATAATACAAGGCATGGTACTATCTATGTGTATCCAATACATAGATTAACAATGTTTGAACGAGCCCCATTGTACAATTGTATTAAATTTTATAATCATCTTCCTTTGTATATTAAAAAAGAACAAAATGTCTATAAAATGAAGCGTATGGTCTATGAGTTTTTATGTACGTTAGAACCTTACAGTATAGATGCGTATTTAAACCATTCATGTAGCAATTAGTTTTAACTTAATGTAATGATTCATTGTTATTTTCGGGACGTATTTCCGTGTTGTCTTGTATATATCTATATGTAACTGTTTATGTGTATACACTCTCTACATTGGAAATAAATATTATTATTATTATTATTATTAAAGTAAGGTACGATTCACGAGAGGTGTCCCATGGTTTCTTTGATTTGTAGTGCTTTCTGCACCAATTCATGTAAAATAGTTTGATGTCTTCAGATTACGTGTTTGAGAAGAGACAGAAAACTTCATAATATGTCTGCTATGGTTTTTAGATGGAACATGCGAAAACGTATGATCCGGTATGCAGCTTTAAAATTTTAAGGTTAAACGTCACATTTTGACAATGTCTTCTTAAAACTAAATTTGCAAAACCTAGCTACAAATTATTTTAATTAATGTGCACAATCGTTTTAAATGTGAGTTTAAGTGGTATAATTCAAATTTCCACATCTACTAGATAGTTCAGGTATTTACAGAAATAAAAAATGCATTTATGTTGATTTTGTGTAAGCTCAAACGAAAATGTTAGTTGAATCGAATGCGCATTCAGTAGATTTGGCAAAAAGTCATCGGATTAATCTGTTAATACAGAGAATTTGTCTTTTAAGTATACATACAGCGAATTTTATATTAGGTATACATATGCATACGCTTTTTTTTAAAGAGTTCAATTTGAAGCTGTAAGCGAGTGTTTTTCACTCCCAGACTAAGCATGAAGTAAAATTTCGAGTTTAGAAAAGCCTGAAAATTTGGTTTGGTCGCGTAGCGCGAACCGCGGAGCGGCCAAACCAAATTTTCAGGCTTTTCTAAACTCGAAATTTTACTTCCTGCGCCACGCGTATTAAACACAGAAAGCACTGAAATATTGTGGACGGGTAAACTTCGCTTGAAATTAGTGTCTTATACGCGTGGCGCATGAAGTAAAATTTCGAGTTTAGAAAAGCCTGAAAATTTGGTTTGGTCGCTCCGCGCTTCGCGCTACGCGACCAAACCAAATTTTCAGGCCTTTCTAAACTCGAAATTTTACTTCATGCTTAACCTGGGAGTGGAAAACACTCGTTTAAACTTCAAATTGATCTCTTTGAAGAAAACAACGAATATTTAATACTCTACAACACGTAATTGGGATACGTATACTCGAAAATATTCACAAGAAATTATGATTTAAAGCTTTTCTAAAAGAAAGAACACTAATATACTCGCGACTCATGTAACGTCAAAATTTGACACAACTAGGAAAACATACTGTCTAAAAAATTTGAACCACACATTCCACATCAATGAGTTATAGGACATAGGACATCTCTCCCGAATTCCACTATACTTACTATTTCGCATATTTAATTAATTTTGCTATTTGAATATTTAAATATTTCAATAAATTAGTGTTAGAAAATTTCTAAAATATTTTCTAAAACTGAACAACGTATAAATTCAAATAGTTCATTTGTATAAATATTTGACTAATTTGAATGTTTCATATTCCCAGCCCTATTATAAACTTAACATTGAATTAGTGTTTTATACGCGTGGCGCATAAAGTAAAATTTCGAGTTTAGGAAAGCCTGAAAATTTAGATTTGCCGGGGCGCGACTCGCTTCGCTCGCGCGCCCCGGCAAATCCAAATGTTCAGGCTTTTCTAAACTCGAAATTTTACTTCATGCTTAGTCTGGGAGTGGAAACCTACGTTAAAAAATATAATGTCAATTATTCGTGACATTTATTTATTAAGATTATAAGGAGACGTTACTCACACAGGTATAATTACAAATTTTTAGCCACGTTTGCCAAAAATAGACTATTTTCTATTATTACAACACATTATATTTTATTTCTAACTGCCAACAAAATGTCGGAAATGTAACATAATTGTATAATGATAACTAATCACGAAAAACGTAACGTATCAAAATAAAATATCACAATAACCGAAACAAATCAATATTAATACAATACTGTCAAATAATGCAAATTGAATCTCGCCTTAAGGTTTGTAGAATACCTAAATAGTTTTATTGTATATTATGTACCTACTTGACTACAAATAAAGTTTATTATTATTATTATATGTCGAAAATGACATTCCATTTCAGTCAGAGAAGAATATTATTTACATAGATTAATGATATTTCAGTTATTGTCAATAATGATATTATAGAATAATTATACACAATACTGTCAAGAATTCCAATCCAGATGTCGAAAATAATATTCCATTATAGTCACAGAAAGTCATTATTGGCAGTATATGAGATATTATAATTGTTAAAGAATTTCCAAAACTATCGTAACTGTCACAAAAGATTTATAAAACTCGTAAACTGAGGATTGTTAATGGTTACATTAGATATTGATAGCTATTTGTCTATACTGACTGCCTATATCTTGACAACTGATACTGTCGCGTTATATCAACGACAATTTTACTTACTACAAAAAAACTATCAACCAACAGCAAAAAGATATCAGTTTTTATATAAATCGTCATCATCCTGATGTGTGTGCTATCGGTAAAAACTGTCAAAATAGAAAAACAAACAAGTTTTAAAATGGTCATTATTTTGTAAAATATATCAACTGTTAATAGTGACTCGGAAAACTCTGCGTTCGTTGTTGTTTCCACAATTTTTGCGCATTTTTTATTTTTTCAAGACAAGACTAAAAAAGACTGCTATTCCTCACTTCACTTTTTAATTGTATCGTTAGATGTATATTTTGAAACACAAAGTGATCATTATCAATAACAATAACAGTTTGTTATTGATAATGAGTACTTTGTGTCTCGAAATGTACATCTAACGATACAAATAAAAAGTGAAGTAAGGAATAACAGTCTTTTTTACTGTAATAATCACTTCACGTAAACTCAAAAACATACAGTTATTTTCAAGACAAGTTGTAACTTATCATTTTACTTTTAACATGATATCTAACAGCGTAAATTTAATAGATTGCATATAAAGTGAAGTTAAAGTTAATGTGATTGTGTTTTGTTTTACACTTTTGACAATGTTACTTTGTATTTGTTAAAATTATGACGTGCGCACAAACCTGACATATTTGCGAATGTTTCGTATTATTTTTACATATTTTTGACAGGTAATACTTTTGACAGTTGACGTTTATTGGACATAAGTCGGCGTCGACGTATGTCCAATAGCATTTGTCAATAGTGACAGTTAACATTAGTTGACATTTAGTTTATAAAGACACATGACATTTATTATGACTGTCAAGTTGGGGGCGCCAATTGGATTTTTGGCACCGGGCGCAAATTTTTCTTACTGCGGCGCTAGTAAAACATATCATAGATAGATAAAAACGCTCCAAAATTGCATCTTCCTATTCTCACCTCAGTAACTACATAAGTATCACTTTGTGTCCGAAATGTACATCTGGTTACAAATAAATTGATAAAAAAAGGTTCCGTCAAAGTTATTATCATCTTCAAGTAACTCAATCAATCTAAATACATAAGTATATTTTAAAAGTAAAATTAAATAATTGAGTAACGCTTTCAAAGTATCATTGAATTAGGTATTGAAATGATGTATTATTTAATGTAAAGTAATAAAATTAAATATAATTATTTTGTTTTTATTTAGGTCATCAATATCATGTTAACGAGGGCTTTCCAATCCTTGTTTAATCATTAGGTAACAGTTTGAGTTTAGAAAAACCTTATCATTTGGATATACTTCACGTTCATTTATCACGGACAAACATGTTCTTTTTTATTATCATTTATTTTTAATAATTAATTACTGCTTATCTATAGAAGTTTATTCAATTGCAGAGATCGTTTTAAAACGATGCCTTATAAAGGGTGTTTTTTAGACTTATAGAACTTCTTTTTCAAATAAACCACACAAAAATCAATAAAACAACACATTTGTTGGCTTTAATAGGTAACCAATGTAATGGCATTTAATGTTTAAAATTAATTTCGGGCATGTGACCACCGCGACTGCGTCTTAGATAAACTAATGTTGGCGAATGTTGACCTTTAAATCTTCAATCGTTGCTGGTTTATCAGCATAGTGGGCCTGCTAATTAGCAGCCTAGATCGTGTGATTTGACCCTATTAGACTACTTTTTGTGGAGCTACGACAAACCACTGGTCGTAGCCCCACAAAAAGTAGTCCAATGGGGTCAAATCACATGATTTAGGCGGCTAATTAACGGACCTGTTAATTATCCGCCTAGATCGTGTGATTTGACTCTATTAGACTACTTTTTGTGGGGCTACGACCAGTGGTTTGTCGTAGCTCCACAAAAAAATAGTCTAATAGGGTCAAATCACACGATCTAGGCTGCTAATTAACAGGCCCACTATCGAAATAATTTGATTACCAAACGTCTCTTCCAACAATATGAAGGTTTCACGCGGAGTGTTGCAAGTTGCGCCGTCCTGTTGAAACCATTTATTTGTCAACAGATTTGCATTGACGATGGGGATACAAACATGTATAATCATTAACGCCATTGATGGTAAGACAAAACGACAAACCACTGGTCGTAGCCCCACAAAAAGTACTCCAATAGGGTCAAATCACACGATCTAGGCGGCTAATTAACGGACCTGTTAATTAACCGCCCAGATCGTGTGATTTGACCCTATTAGGCTACGGTCAGTGGTTAGTCGTAGCCCCAGAAAAAGTAGTCTAATAGGGTCAAATCACACGATCTAGGCTGCTAAATAACAGGCCCACTATTGAAATAATTTGATTACTAAACGTCTCTTCCAACAATATGAAGGTTTCACGCGGGGTGTGGTAAGTTGCGCCGTCCTGTTGAAACTATTTACTTGTCAACAGATTTGCATTGACGTTGGGGATCAAAAAATGTCAAATCATTAACGCCATTGATATTAACATTGTAGAAGAGGTAGACGGTGTAGCGTGGGTTAAATGCCAAAAGGGGGAGTGTCAACTGGAAGTAGGGGTGGTTTACATTAGTAAGAACTGGGCCGAAGTGCAGAAAGTGGTAGATGAGAAAGGCAACGAAGGAGGGAGTTGTGTGGTGGGGGGAGATTTTAATGCGAGAATAGGGGAGATGTGGGGAGGAGTGAGTGATCAAGGTAAACTAATAGGAAGGACGTCTCAGGATAAACTAATCAACGGAGAGGGAAGGAGGATCGGGAAGTGGTTAATAGAAGAGGGATGGGAGGTGTTAAACGGATGCACAGAAGGTGATTGGAACGGGAAGAAAACGTATGTAGGACAACAAGGATCTTCAGTAATTGATTATGTCGTAATAAAGGGGTTAAATAGGGGAGAAGTTAGAAGAATGGAGGTGGAGGAAGTCTTGGGGTCGGACTATTTGCCAATAATGCTAGAGATAAGGATGGGGGAATGTAAGGGAAATGAACAAGAGCAGGTTGCGTGGAAGATAGAAGATAGTGTGAGGGCGATTAAGAACATGGGAAAGCGCTTGGAGAAGATAAACTGGAATGAAGTAAAAACAATGGAAGAGATGGAAGAGATAATCGTGAGTTGTGGAAGAATAGTAAAAAAGGGGGGCGGAAAGAGTTGCCCATGGTGGGATGAGGAGTGTCATGACGTAAAGAGGGAAGTGAGGAAGGCAGTGAGGGAGTGGAGCTTGGGTAGGGGCGAAGAGCAGGGGGTGGTGGCAGCAAGGGTTAGGTACGCCAAAGTATGCGAAAGAAAGAAGAGGCAGGCTTTGGAGAGAACGACTGAGGAAATTAGATTGTGTAGAACTGAAAAGGAGATATGGGGTATTCTAAGAAGAGGTGAAATGAAGGGGCCCATAGGAGTTTCTTTGCAAGAATGGTCAGAGAAATGTAATAGAATGGCTGGAGAACCGGGAGGGGTAGGGGAACGAGGGGTATCGGGAGAGGTTGAAGAGTTTTCAGAGGAGGAGATAGAAAACGCATTTGCAGAGGTGAAGGCTGGAAAAGCTGCGGGGCTGGACGGGCTGAGGGCAGAAATGTGGAAGGAGATAGGTAAGGAGGGAAAGCGAAGGTTTGGAGGGCTGCTGAACCAAATGTGGAGGGGAGAAGCGGAAATTCCAGAGGCGTGGCGTGTGGGAGTTATGTGCCCGGTGCATAAAGGAGGTGATAAATCTAATGCAGAAAACTATAGAGGAATTTCAATTATGTGCACCGGGTACAAAATTGCAATGACGGTAGTGAAAAATAGATTGGAAAAGGAGGTGGAAATTAATGGAATACTGCCGGAGACTCAAGGGGGTTTTAGAAAAGGCAGGGGAACAAGGGATCAAATATTTACGCTGGCAAGGATGGTGGAAAGAGTGCTGGAAGAGAGAGGGAGTATGTACGCTGTTTTCCTGGATTTGAAAGCAGCGTACGATACTGTTCCGAGAGAAAAGTTAGTGGAGTGTCTGAGAAGAAGAGGAGTGAGCGGAGTAACGGTTGAATGGATTAGAAGAGTATACGAGGAAACGTGGGTGAGGGCGAAAGTTGAAGGGAATGTGGCTGAAAGGTTTAGGATGTGGACGGGGGTGAGGCAAGGATGTCCGCTGAGCCCGTTATTATTTAACATATATGTTAGCGAATTGGAAGAGGTTTTGAGAAACGGGCAAGCGGGCGGGGTAGTGATCGGAAAAAGAAAGGTATGGATGCTAGCGTATGCGGATGATATGGTGCTTGTGGCGAGGAACTGGGGAGAGATGAATGAGGTGATGCAGAGGGTGGAAAGGTATATGGACAAGCGAGGGCTGCAAGTTAATGCAAGGAAAACAAAGTGGATGAGATTTAGGAATAGAGGAAGAGAAGGAAGAGTAGATGAATTGAAGTGGAAGGGGGAGGTGATTGAGAGGGTGAAAGAATTTAAATATTTGGGCTTCATATTTAAAGCAACAGGTGGTTACGGGGAGCACGCCAAATGGGTACAAGGGAAAGCCAGGAAAGCATGGGGTATGGTAAGGAAGAAGTGGGGAAAATGGTTCGCTGGCAACTTCCAATTGGCGTGCAAACTGTGGGATGCGTGTGTGAAGCCCATTTTGTTGTATGGAGTGGAAGCATGGGGTATAAATGAGTATGAATGCATTGAAAGAGAGCAGATGTGGTTCCTGAAGCAGATTCTGGGGTTGGAAAGGTCAACCCCTGGATACATTCTGCTTCAGGAAACAAATAGAATGAGTATACATGGTGAGGCAATGGAGAGAGTGGTGAAGTATGAGATGAAGTTGTGTGAATTGGAAAGTGAGAGACTGGTGAAAGAGGTATGGAGAACGTGCAAGGGATTAGGGAGGAGTGAGTGGAGTAGGAAACGCAGAGAGATGTATGAAAGGGCAGGAGAGTCTGAGGATAGTGTAAATGAATGGTTAGAGAAGGGGGTGAATGTGGCAGCTTGGATGAAAGAGAAGTGGAAAGAGGTGGAGATGCAGGAGAGGCAGGGGTGTATCGGGAGGAGCGGCTACAACCCAATGTACGAAAGGTGGCAAGTGCATGGGAGCGTGCCAGAGTACCTATCCAATAATGACTTGTCGAAAGAGGATAAGATAACCCTGGCAAGAGCTAGATGTGGTTCGGAGGAGAGAGGAAGGAAGGTCTGGATGGGGAAGGGTATGGTAAATGTGTGTTGTGCGCAAGTGGACGAGATACATGGAGTCATTTGGGAGAGGAGTGTGAAGGGGTGAATGTGGAATGGCTGGGGGGGAAAAGGAGTGTAATGGAATGGATGAGAGAGGACGGAGCTGGCGTAAAGATGGTAACGGTACTGGGGTGGCGGAGGGCGGAAAAAAGAAAGGAGTTGATATAATTTTGTGTTCTATTATTATTTTTTATTTGTAATTTTATTTTTTTATATGCCAATAAAGGTCTTTTTTATTTTTTTTTATTATTATTATTTTTTTTTTTTATTAACATTGGCTCCGTCTTCATTTTAAAAAAAGTATGGGTCAATGTAGTAGTACGAGCTCGTCTTGGGTTTAAAATTGTCCATAAGTGTATACATAGCCATAGATCAAGCCATCATATTTTGTATATGCTGCTAAGATGGTCGATTATGAGCATCACGAAATGGGCAAACTTTATAAGTTTCACGCACAGAGCGCGCCTTTTGGAAATAAATTTCCACAATTTGTAAACGTTGCTCGACTGTGAGCTTTGGCATGATAATTTGCCAAAGCTTACCGAACAAAATTGCCATTAATAGCTTTCCATTCTGAAATTGGTTTGACAGATATCCATGGTTTGACAGATATCCATCATTGAAGTAGAGGTAAGCTAGAAAAAACACCTCGTACATACTAGATGTTCGATAAAAAATACGCTTAACGCCATAACTCTGTTATTTATTGACCGATTTGAATGAACTAAAAAAAATGTCAATGGCTGTTTCAATACTATAAATTGATAGTAATTATATATATTTTAAAAATTAACTTCATTGCCATATACTAGTCAACTTTAAATTTTTAAATGGCTGCATATATGTTTCTTATTTTATTATATTAGACATTGTTTTTCTGAATCCAATTATGCCTGATTTGTTGACTTTAATGAATTTTTTATGCCAGAAAAAAATTATAATAAATCTTTTTCACATGATTTTTTGGCAATAAATGTAGTGTGCCTTGAAACAAAATTAGCCTTTTAATACTGTTAAAATTGTTTATTACTTTATACATAATCCATGTGTTCCGTTAACTAAACTATTATACATACAGAGTTCGTTATTATTTTAAATATAACTTTAATATTTATTTAATACTTTTTTTCTAGGAATAGAATATTAACCCATTAACGGCAAGGAAATTTTAAAGTTAACTTTAAAAGTTGATTTTAGGTGAAATTCTGCAGTTTTTTTTCAATGAATGATTTATTATATTACATACGGCGATTTTATAAAAGCGTTCAATTTAAAGTTCGAACGAGTGTTTCCACTCCCAGATTAAGCATGAAGTAAAATTTCGAGTTTAGAAAAGTATTAAAATTTGGTTTGGTTGCGTAGCGCGTAGCGCTACGCGACCATACCAAATTTTCAGGTTTTTCTAAACTCGAAATTTTACTTCATGCGCCACGCGTATAAAACACTGAAATATAGAGTTAGAAATACACTTTTCAAATGAGTAATAATAAAAATATTCAAATAACAAAATATTTACACTTCTTCGCACACATTCTCAAGTCAGGTCCAATAATACAATGTATCAAATTATCTTATTTAGTTAGTACTTAAAAAATAATATAATAATGTTGCGCATCAATGGCGATTAATGGGTAAAATTAATACTAGCTTTATTCTACATTAAGTTATTCATGTTTGACATAACCTCACAATAAATGACACTTTTTGTTACAAGGCACAGTAAGTATAATTTTGAAAATATATTTTTTTTTTACAAACATATTGAAAATAACAATAAATTGGGCATTATTAGATTCAGAAAAAATAATTTCTGATGTAATAAAATTAAAAAACTATAGGCAGCCATTTAAAAATCCTAGGTTAATTATTATTTGGCAATGACGTTGTTATTGAAATAAATCAATATTGATCTAATTTTTTAGTATTCAAACGGTCAAACTGAAATGTTGTCCCCTGATTGATTATGGATCCATCCTATTTTTCACATCCCAAAATCCTACCCTCCACCACATTGTTAGTGAGCGAGCATCCCTAAGAATCCTTACCAAAATTCGTCACCCCCTAAATCCGCTATACCGGGTGTTGACTTAGCGGACGCAACATCGCATGTTAATTTTGAAGTGTTCAAATATTGGCTTCCCTACTTATTTTAGAGACAAAATGTATTATACTTTTTTGTAGATGGAAAAATTCTAAATTTATGAATGTTCACACTTAACACTTTACGTTTCTCTAAGTTAAAATAATGAAGAAAAAGTAATGTGATTTTATAAAAATAATGACATACCATGGAATTGATACAACAATTGCAGATATTCCTGGTTTTTTGAAGTTTAATTTAAAGCTTTAAACTAGTGTTTTCCACTCCCAGACTAAGCATAAAGTAAAATTTCGAGTTTAGAAAAGCCCCGTGAAAATTTGGGCTTTTCTGGGCTTTTCTAAACTCGAAATTTTACTTCATGCGCCACTGCATAAAACACTATAATATTGTCAAATTTATGTATATTCGAACTTCACTTAAAATCTGTGTTTTATACGCGTGGCGCATGAAGTAAAATTTCGAGTTTAGAAAAGCCCAGAAAATTTGTCTCGGGTCGCTGCGCGACCCTCGACAAATTTTCACGGGGCTTTTCTAAACTCGAAATTTTACTTCATGCTTAGTCTGGGAGTGGAAACACTCGTTTAAAGCTTCAAATTTAACTCTTAAAAATCAACGAATGTCAGAAAATTTACAGCTAAAATAATTATAAAAAGGTAATGTGATTTTATAAAAATAAGACATACCATGGAATTGAACAACAATTGCGGATATTCTCTGTTTTTTTTAAGTTTAATTTAAAGCTTTAAACAAGTGTTTTCCAATCCCAGACTAAGCATGAAGTAAAATTTCGAGTTTAGAAAAGCCCCGTGAAAATTTGTCGAGGGTCGCGCAGCGACCCGAGACAAATTTTCTGGGCTTTTCTAAACTCGAAATTTTACTTCATGCGCCACGCGTATAAAACACTATAATATTGTCAAATTTATGTATATTCGAACTTCACTTAAAATCTGTGTCTTATACGCGTGGCGCATGAAGTAAAATTTCGAGTTTAGAAAAGCCCAGAAAATTTGTCTCGGGTCGCGGCGCGACCCGAGACAATTTTCACGGGGCTTTTCTAAACTCGAAATTTTACTTCATGCTTAGTCTGGGAGTGGAAAACACTCGTTTAAAGTTTCAAATTAAACTCTTTTAAAAATCGCCGAATGTCAGAAAATTTACAGAAAGAGTAATGTGATTTTATAAAAATAATGACATACTATGGAATTGATACAAGAATTGCGGAAATTCATTGTTTTTTTTAAAGTTCAATTTAAAGCTTTAAACAAGTGCTTCCACTCCAAGACTAAGCATGAAGTAAAATTTCGAGTTTAGAAAAGCCCCGTCAAAATTTGTCGAGGGTCGCGCAGCGACCCGAGACAAATTTTCTGGGCTTTTCTAAACTCAAAATTTTACTTCACACACCACGCGTATAAATCACTAAAATATTGTCAAATTTGTGTATATTCGAACTTGACTTAAAATCTGTGTTTTATACGCGTGGCGCATGAAGTAAAATTTCGAGTTTAGAAAAGCCCAGAAAATTTGTCTCGGGTCGCTGCGCGACCCTCGACAAATTTTCACGGGGCTTTTCTAAACTCGAAATTTTACTTCATGCTTAGTCTGGGAGTGGAAAACACTCGTTTAAAGTTTCAAATTAAACTCTTTTAAAAATCACCGAATGTCAGAAAATTTACAGAAAGAGTAATGTGATTTTATAAAAATAATGACATACCATGGAATTGATACAACAATTGCGGATGTCAAAATAGCACAAGATATTGCTGTTACTTACTTAACCACAAAAAATCATAACGCAAACATCGTGATAACTGTGGTCTACATAATACCACTTTATTAGGAGAATTTTTTCTTGTATAGTGTAAATCATTTCGAAAACATTTACTTTAATCAAGATATCTTTTGCCATTTTGACATCCGCAATTGTTGTTTCAATTCCATGGCATGTCATTATTTTTATAAAATCATATTACTTTTTCTTAATTATTGTAACTTAGAGCAACGTAAAGTGATAAACGTTAACACGAATGAATTCAGAATTTTTCCCTCTACAAAAAAGGTAAATACATTTTGTGCTAAAATAAATAGGGAAGTCAAAATTTGAACATTTCAAAATTTACATGGGATTTCCTGTGTTGGGTCCGCCAAGTCAACACTCCAACCAATTCCTCTACGATACAACCCAGATAACCCCCATCGAAGAACGCCTCCAATTCTTTTTCGAAACATTTTCTATAAATCATTTTAATTACCGTACCATTTCCCATTACTGTTTCCATCGAAATCCCACTATACTTCTCAAATATAAAAAGTTCTTAACAACCATATTTGAATCTATTTCATCATTTCACCCATACACTCATTATGGACTGACATACGACACTAATATTAATCTAGACAGAAAGACCTCAGATCAATAGCCATTTGACAGTGACAGTGACAGTGACAGTTACACCTTAACATATATTTAAAATAAAATATTGATGTTGGATTCTACAAAGAATATATTGAGGATACATAAATTATGAATTGTATGCAGGGTGTAATTCAAATTGTGAATTCTCTGCCATATACCGGGTGTTCGATAAAAAACGCCCAACGCCATAACTTTGTTATTTATTGACCAATTTTATTGAACTAAAAACCTATGTCAATCACAGTAAAATTAATAATAATATCTTTGTTGACAGTTGATATTTACAGTATATTTTCAGTAATTTGAGATGTGATTAATTCATTTAAACAACACATCTCAAATTACTGAAAATATACTGTAAATATCAACTGTCAACAAAGATACTATTATTAATTTTACGGTCATTGACATTGGTTTTTAGTTCAATAAAATCGGTCAATAAATAACAGAGTTATGACGTTGGGCGTTTTTTATCGAACACCCGGTATATGGCAGAGAATTCACAATTTGAATTACACCCTGCATAAAATTCATAATTTATGTATCCTCAATATATTCTTTGTAGAATCCAACATCAATATTTTATTTTAAATATATGTACACCTTTAAATGACTTGTCTGTGCCGTGACTAATATCATTTCAAGTATATCCGTAATTACATTCAAGAGAGCGTATTAATAATTCGGCATATTGTTAAAAAAAAGGTACGACAACATGTTCCGAAACTTCCAACCCTCGGAAATTTTATAATGGCCCCAAAAAATCACTTCCTGTTGTTTGGGGATTACAAGCGTGGAATTTCGGCGTTCACCTGCCCCGAAAAATGGTCATTACGGTCGCTCGTTTCGGGCAGACGTGAAATTTGTTCCGAAAGAAGAAAACTACTTAATCAATCTCTAAGAAAGAGATAGATAACTGAATGTAATTTTTAATCCTGAGCAGTAGTTGTTAATATAAATATTCAGTGAATCATTTTAATTGTAATTTTAACTTATTGTATTTCATATTAACATTAAGTAATTTTATATAAGTGTTTTTCTCCTTTGATAATTGTAATACATGTTAAACCCATGTCTTCTACAAATAAACTTAAAAAAAATAAACAGTGTTTTAAGATAAAGTGTTTCGTTAAAGTTTGTATATCAATGAAAAATTAAAAAAGGTAACTAAGATGAGAGAAAAAAAAAGATTTGTACCTACGTTTAAAGTTGAGCAGGATTCGAATTCTGTTAGAATAGGGCTGGCCAATCCAAACTGCTTGGAGGGCCAAAATAACCACTTAAAGTGTTTCAAGAGCCGCACTTCAGAAATGTATACAGGGAATTTTTCTTTTAGGTAAACATATCTGTAAATTTTCTGACGTCCGTTGTTTTTTTTAAAAAGTTTAATTCGAAGCTTTAAACGAGTGGTTTCCACTCCCAGACTAAGCATGAAGTAAAATTTCGAGTTTAGAAAAGCCCCGTGAAAATTTGTCGAGGGTCGCGCAGCGACCCGAGACAAATTTTCTGGGCTTTTCTAAACTCGAAATTTTACTTCATGCTTAGTCTGGGAGTGGAAACCACTCGTTTAAAGCTTCGAATTAAACTAAGATAGGATCGAGTCTCTCAGAGGCCAAAATAATTAATATTGGAATACCACAAGGCAGTATTTTAGGTTCATTTCTTTTTACAGTCTATGTCAATGATTTGCCTAAAATTATCGAAAATTTTATTGTTTGTATAACTACATACGCCGACGATACGAATTTATTAATATCTGAACTAAATAGTTCTCATTTAACTGAAAAAACCAATATTATATTTAATACCACTAAAGAATGGATGGAAATGAATAAATTACTCTTAAACACAAGCAAAACTAACATCTTAATATTTAGAACGAAAAACTCAAAAAATATCCCAGAAAACATATTGTTGCAGGATGAAAACTTCGAAAGGCAAAATAAAACAAACTTCTTGGGAATGCTAATAGATAGCAGCTTTAGTTGGTATTATAATTGTGAGAAATTAATAGCTAAATTGAACTCTGCCTGCTATGCTCTGAGAGCATTAAAACAAGTTTTGGATACTTCCACCCTAATAACAGTATATCACGCAAATTTTGAAAGTATATTGAGATACGGACTAATCCACTACGGCTCATCTACTCATGCGAAAAATCTGTTTATAATTAAAAACGGGCATTACGAATAATCTTTAATTTAAAATATACTGAAAGTTGCAAAGGATTATTTAAGAGGGCTAATATACTTACATTTTATAGTTTGTACGCGTACGAAGTGTTACTATTCAATTTTAAATATAAAGTCAAATTTCATTCCCATAAAGCGAAACATATGTATAATACACGCAATACAGATAAGTACGTATTCCCCCGGCAAACATCACCATTATATGTCGCACTGAAGATGTTCAATGGACTGCCAACCAGACTACAAACACTCACAAGTGAATACTCATTCAAAACTCAAATTAGATTATCTAATCCGAAAGGAGTATTACTCAATGTCAGAAACTATCAATATTCAATAAACTGTGTCTTTCTTTCGTCTGACGTGTTCAATTAGCAGTAACATATAATTTATTGTAACTTTATTTATAGTATGTATATGTATTATTTCTAAATTGAATAAAGGAAAAAAAAGTACAGTGAGTAGGAACAGACACACCAAAACGGATATTTCCACTAAAAACATTGATTCGAATCGTTGATTACTGAGGCATTATTTTTTGAAAATCCATGATTACTTTAAATGAAATATATCTGATTTGCAACTTTTTGTATTTATTTTCAGTAGAAATATTTACAAAAACAATATTTTCCCTTCGTAAATATGATATACGGGGAAACTAAAAACATGCTTGTGAAGATACTCGTATATTGGGGGATGATCTGTTCTATCATAAGGTAATCGCACGTTTCGATGAGAGTGCAAAGTACCTCCCTCCACACCGGATCTGGATTAAAAAATTGCCTCTCTATGTGCTTTTTAAGCCCACATAAATGTGCGTACATGTACATAAAATACGCAGTATATACGCGTACGCATATGTATAGGGGAGTCGATGGACCGGTTTATTTCGCAATTGCGAATTTAGTTTGCGATGGCGAAGCGACTTTGCGAATTATTGCGGAGATAATTGACGGCCGCTTTCCAATTAACAATAAAACCAATGCGATCATTTCAAACGAACACGGAATTTCGTTTTTTTTTTAGTCAAAAAGAGACAGAATTCGGGAACATAGGGGATGGTTTAATTGAAAAAAAAAACACCCACTCACGCAGAATACGTAGGAACAGTGTTTGCGCGATGAATGGGAGTTATATGGCATTAAATGGGAAACCCATGTGAATTTCAAAACTAAATATACGAAAGAATTAGAGGACCTCAAAACGTATATTTTTAACCCTTTCAGTCCTGGATTTTTTCTGGTGTACAAAAAAATGTTTTGTACATTGCATATTATTTATTACTATCTCAGATATACAGAGAGATTTTCTTTTAAGTATACATATCACAATATACTGTATACGCTGTAAATTTTCAGATATTCGTTGTTTTTAGAAATATTTTAAATTGAACTTTCAAACGAGTGTTTTTTATTCCCAAGTTAAGCATGAAGTAAAATTTCGAGTTTAGAAAAGCCTGAAAATTTGGTTTCAGGCTTTTAGCCAGCTACATTTTTTGAACATGATAAATAACACTCTAAAACTCTACTTCTTAAGCATGAAGTAAAATTTCGAGTTTAGAAAAGCCTGAAAATTTGGTTTCAGGCTTTTAGCCAGCTACATTTTTTGAACATGATAAATAACACTCTAAAAAGCCCGTAGCTAGGTGGAGGAATATGGAGGTTCAATGGTCCATAACTCCTTTATTTTCAATTTTAGAATAATCATTTATGTATTAAAAGTATACATAAATTATTATTCTAAAATTAAAAATAAATAATAATAAATAATTTATGTATTTTTTCTCTTTCTAAATATGTCAAAATATACAGGACATCTTCTTTAAAAAAGTGTTGTTTTTGGGAATAAATCAAAAACATGAGGTTAACTCATTTTTCTGTCTACACCATCGCAATGCACGTAAAAAATACTACTAGTTTGTTAATTTAACCGACTTCATAGCTCCAAAGATAAAAAAGTTACCAATTAAAACACCCTGTATATTTTATTTTGTACAGGGTAGTGCATTTTGGAGAGGCCACATATAGAAAACTTTTTTATTTAAAGAGATAGTGCAAAACCGATTTCGCAAACCAGGGTCACTTTTCTGTGTTTTAATCAATGGTGAAAAGAAAATTGAGGTATCTCTAACCGTTTCCGCTTTATAATCGGAAGTTGATAAAGTGTAATTTTTATAAAGTTACTGTAACCTATTTGTTTTAAAAGTTAAAACCAAAATGTAAACACTTTCTTATAGCAATTATTTACGCTCATTAAAATGACCTACGTTATTTTATTTCAAGGATGTTTCGTTTTTATTTTTCTACACCAAATTCACTTTTTTCTTATGGGCGCACATGGAGATATGCAGATCATTGAATCATTGAATTTTTGATGCCGATTTCAACGATGTGGCACTTATGTACCTTTGTGAAAAAAATATTTTTTTGTTATATACGACAAGTCAAAGTAGCAGTTTATGTCAATCAAAGGTGCTTATTTAAAAAACAAAATTTTCGTCAAGAGACAGTATTCAATTATTAACTTGTGACAGTTTTAAATTACATTACACAATCATTATCGATTGGTTTCATTCACCTGGACCACATCGGACTTCTCAAAAATATAAATATTCCACATCGATAGTAGTCGTATTTTCAAACAAATTACAAGCATCACCTAGCAACGAAATTGTTTACCGGTTGTCATGGCAACTTTGTCAATAACTTTTTTTGACAAAAGTAGGCATCATTAAAATCCGGGTTGAAAATGCTGGTTAATGATATGCATATCTCCATATGCGCCCATTAGAAAAATGTGATTTTGATATAATAAAACAAAAACGAAATGTCCTGGAAATAAACCAGATGCGTCATTTTAATAGGCGCAAAAAGTTGCCACAAGAAAGTTTTTACAGTTTGGTTATAACTTTTAAAACAACTGAGTTACAGTAACTTCATAAAAACGAATTTTTACCATTTATAGAGCGGAAACGGTTAGAGATAGATCAATTTTCTTTTCACCATTGAGTAAAACACGTAACAGTGACAAACGAAAAACGATATTTCAATATCTCTTCAAATAAAAAAGTTTTCCATATGTGGCACCTCCAAAATGCACCTGTATATAAAAACATTCGTTTCTTTTATGAAAGTGTTAAATTTAAAAGAAATTTTCCTGTATATTATACAGGGTTTGATAATTTAAAACACCCTGTATATTTTCACATATTATTTATATATACAGAGAGTTTTATGCAACACCAAACATTTTCACAGCGAGAATTTTTTTTTGAAGTATCCATATGCATACGTTGCACATTTTCTGATGCTCGGTTTATTAAAAGAATTCAATTTGAAGCTTTAAGCGAGTGTTTTCCACTCCCAGACTAAGCATGAAGTAAAATTTCGAGTTTAGAAAAGCCTGAAAATTTGGTTTGGCCGCGTAGCGCGAAGCGCGGAGCGGCCAAACCAAATTTTCAGGCTTTTCTAAACTCGAAATTTTACTTCATGCGCCACCGGTACAAAACACTGATTCAATGTAAAGTTTAGCGGTGTGTTTTAAACTTCGTAATATGTCAGTGTTTTGTACCGGTGGCGCATGAAGTAAAATTTCGAGTTTAGAAAAGCCTGAAAATTAGCCTGGGAGTGGAAAACACTCGCTTAAAGCTTTACATTAAATTCTCTTAATAAACCGAGCATCGAAAAATGTACAACGTATGCATATGGATACTTAGAAACAAATCTCGTTATGAAAATGTTCGGTGTTACATAAAACTGTTTCGAAATATTGTACCTATCCTGTATTATATATATATATATATATATATATAAACATGCGTTTTTTTATGAAAGTGTTAAATTTGAAAGAAATCTTCCTGTATATTATATAGGGTAGGTGCAATGTTTTGAAGTAGGTCCATGCAATTTGGCATCCTTCCAGAATTATTTAAATTCTACCATCCGAAAACATTTGTAAGTTCCTGTTTTTATTTATTTTTAAGATGCCATGTTAACTTCTTTCATTAAAAAAGCCAACAGATGCCCCACGTTAACCCTTTCGGCCCTGACATTTGCCACCACTAAAATTTGGTAAACATACTGGGAATTTTTCTTTTAAATATGCATCTATGCATGAGCTGTAACTTTACCGATAACCGTTTGTATTTTAAAATAATTTAATTTGAAGTTTTAAACGAGTGATTTCCACTCCCAGATTAAGCATGAAGTAAAACTTCGAGTTTAGATAAGCCTGAAAATTTGGTAAGGTCGCGTAGCGCGAAGCGCGGAGCGGCCAAACCAAATTTTCAGGCTTTTCTAAACTCGAAATTTTATATCATGCGCCACGCATATAAAACACTCAAATATTGTGAAGTTCGCGATATGCTACTTAAGCAGTATTCAAGAGGCGTATATTCTGAACTTCACTTCAATTCTCAGGCTTTTCAAAACTCGAAATGTTACTTCATGGAGACGCGTATTAAACAGTGAAAACACTGAAATATTGTAAACAAGTGAACTTCTTCATTCACTTAAAATCAGTGTCTTGCACGCGTAAAATCTTCTTTGATTTGACGCTTAAATGATGATTGTTATTTTTTTTTGTTACACACTCGCGCATAAATAACACTGATTTACTGACAATTTTTCATCCTTTTTCTGTTTTCAAGCGAATACATTAAAGTTAAATACAGATACCTGAGTCTTAAAAAATAAGAGAATGAAACAAAAGGCTATTTTTCTTTCCGATTTATTTTGTTATAGTTTTTGTTTTATTATTACATTTCCGTCATTTCTAAAAAAAACCTAACGTAGTACGGATTTTTAAAGGTCATTTTCGGAAGCTGTGCAAAACATCCATTCCAATACATGTATTGGAATGGATGTTTTGCACAGCTTCCGAAAATGACCTTTAAAAATCCGTACCACGTTAGGTTTTTTTTAGAAATGACGGAAATGTAATAATAAAACAAAAACTATAACAAAATAAATCGGAAAGAAAAATAGCCTTTTATTTCATTCTCTTATTTTTTAAGACTCAGGTATCTGTGTTTAACTTTAATTTGAGCCAAAACATTGTGGATATTTTAAACATTGTACAAAACTATGTTTTTGTTTCAACTTTTTTGAGCGGTGCCAAAATTTCAATTCTTTATCTGAAAGCTCAACAAAGTGTGCTAAAATCAACCGTATTATCATTGAGTAAGTAACTTTCTTCGTATTTTTTAATTATTATTATTTTCTAGATGTACAGGGTGGCCCAAATTCGATGTTTTTATAAGGTATCTCATGACCTCTTTTTTAGAGAAAATAACAATATGATTAACAGATCATAGCTAGCTTGATTAGTTTTCGAGATATCGGGCGTTTTTCAATTGTTGGCTACTTTTAAATACATCTTTTTCTCAATAACTATAAGATATACAAATAAATAGTTTAATAGGTATTTGTGTAGTTTTCAACGTAGAATTCAGTGGGGTACTTATTTTTTTATTTCAACTTTTAATTTTAGAGTTATGATTCAAAGTTGCATTTTTATAAATGGAACACCCTGTATGTTTTTATGTTATTAAATATCATTTTAAATTTGCTTTACATTGATGTACATATTTAACAAAACTTCGTAAAAATACGCAAAAAACGATTATATTAAAAACTAAGTTAGTTTGAATATTAATTTTATAATTCTTGAAGACTTTTGCGATCGTTTACTGAGTCTACAGATCTCTTCATTATTAATAAATAATATTAACATTTCTGTGATTATAATAGTATGTATTATCAAATATTTATCTAAAAGCTTCAGAGTTAAAAACACACTTTTTCAATAAAAAAAAAATATATAGAAAAATGTAAAGCTAATTTCATATGCTATTCAATAACATAAATATAAATAGGGTGTTCTATTTAAAAAAATGCAACTTTATATCATAACTCGGAAATTAAAAGTCCGAATAAAAAAATAAGTACGCCACTGCATTCTACGCTGAAAACCACATAAATAATTAATAAAGTGTTTTTTTGTATATCTTATAGTTATTGAGATAAAGACATATTTTAAAATAACCAACAATTGAAAAAGGCCTGTTATCTTCCAAACTAATTAAGTTAGCCATGATCTATTTACTAATGTCTCGTAAAAAGAGGTCATGACGTTTATATTATTTTTTTTCTAACCCTTCAGGTTATCGAGATACCCTATGAAAACATCGAATTTCGGCCACCCTGTACATTTCCAGTGCTATGTACTCAATATCAGTAGTTTCCAAGTTAGTTGAAATCTTCACGTAAATCAAACCATATTGCTTTAATTAAGTAAGTAATTTATTACATTACTTACTAAATTGTACTATATTCTCTTTCTGATATTCAGGCTTCTGTGTTTTATTTTTATATATCTTTCATTAGTCAACTTCCAAGGGCAGTGCTCAGAATATGATTTTTTCATCTGGGTGTCCAGAATGTGGTGAATGTGATAAACAAATGGAACTTTATGATACATTTTCCCCAACATAAAAATGAATGCAAACGAGTAAATTATAAAAACCTAAAAAACAAATAGGCGTTATTGTTCTAGTTAAACCTAACTAATTACCAAATGGAAATTAGTTAGGTTTAACTAGACCCATAATGTCAATAATGCAAATGGAAATATAATTACTAATGAACTGTAGTAAGTAAAGTATCAGCTGTGTTACATTAACGATTACACTTTTGTGAAAAATTGTGACGTTTTTATTACACCTGCTGGCGATCAGTCTGGGGTCTTCAATTTATAATTAATACACTCATTAAATCTTTTCGATAACTAATAAATTAGGCTTTGTTGTTCATCATTTCTGTGTATTCTTATCTATGACTAATAAATCTTTGTATAAATAGAAAAAACACATGCCCTTTAATTAATACTGATTTATAATATAACTGCCAATAAATTGTAAACCGAAATATGTAAGATAACAACACGCCAACAGATTTTAATTTGATTCTTGATGTTAATGTACAGGGAATTTGTATTTTAAGTATGCATATCCCGTTGTTTACGCTGTAAATTTTCAAGCATTCTTTGATTTTAAAAAGCGTCCAATGTAAAGCCTCTAACGAGTGTTTCCACTCCTTAGTTAAGCATGAAGTAAAGTTTCGAGTATTGAAAAGCCTGAAAACTAACCTAAATTTCCACCAATTTTTTCACAAGAAAAAAAATGCTGAGGTAGTCTCTAAGTTTCGAAAAATTCACAAATAAACATATCTATACTTGAAACAATGTTTAGCTACTCATTTTCTCTTCACATATTGGCGGACGCAACATAGGAAATCGCATGTTAATTTTAAAGTGTTCAAATATTGGCTTTACTATTTATTTTAGAGACAAAATGTATTTCACTTTTTTGTAGAGGGAAACATTCTAAATTTATGATTGTTCACACTTCACTGTACGTTTTTCTAAGTTAAAATAATTAAGAAAAAGTAATGTGATTTTATAAAAATAATGACATAACATATCATGGAATCGATACAACAATTGTGGATATTCCCTGTTTATTTTTAAAGATTTAAATTTAAAGCTTTAAACAAGTGTTTTCCACTCCCACACTAAGCATGAAGTAAAATTTCGAGTTTAGAAAAGCCCCGTGAAAATTTGTCGAGGGTCGCGCAGCGACCCAAGACAAATTTTTTGGGCTTTTCTAAACTCGAAATTTTACTTCATGCCCCACGCGTACAAAACACAGATTTTAAGTGAAGTACGAATATACATAAATTTGACAATATTATAGTGTTTTATACGCGTAGCACATGAAGTAAAATTTCGAGTTTAGAAAAGCCTAGAAAATTTGTCTCGGGTCGCTGCGCGACCCTCGACAAATTTTCACGGGGCTTTTCTAAACTCGAAATTTTACTTCATGCTTAGTCTGGGAGTGGAAAATACTTGTTTAAAGCTTTAAATTGAACTTAAAAAAAAAACAGGCAATATCCACACGATTGTTGTATCAATTCCATGGTATATCATTATTTTTATAATATCACATTACTCTTTCTTAATTATATTAGCTGTAAATTTTTTGACATTCGTTGATTTTTAAAAGAGTTTAATTTAAAGCTTTAAACGAGTATTTTCTACTCCCAGACTAAGCATGAAGTAAAATTTCGAGTTTAGAAAAGCCCCGTGAAAATTTGGCGAGGTTCGCGCGGCGACCCGAGACAAATTTTCTGGGCTTTTCTAAACTCGAAATTTTACTTCATGCGCCACGCGTATAAAACATAGATTTTAAGTGAAGTACGAATATACATAAATTTGACAATATTATAGTGTTTTATACGCGTGGCGCATGAAGTAAAATTTCGAGTTTAGAAAAGCCCAAAAAATTTGTCTGGGGTCGCTGCGCGACCCGAGACAAATTTTCACGGGGCTTTTCTGAACTCGAAATTTTACTTTATGCTTAGTGTGGAAGTGGAAAACACTTGTTTAAAGCTTTACATTGAAATCTTTAAAAATAAAGAGGGAATATCCACAATTGTTGTATCAATTCCATGGTGTCATTATTTTTATAAAATCACATTACTTTTTCTTAATTATTTTAACTTAGAAAAACGTACAGTGAAGTGTGAACAATCATAAATTTAGAATGTTTCCCTCTACAAAAAAGTGAAATACATTTTGTCTCTAAAATAAATAGTAAAGCCAATATTTGAACACTTTAAAATTAACATGCGATTTCCTATGTTGCGTCCGCCAATTTAACACCCGGTATATCTGAAGAGAAAATGAGGAGCTAAACATTGTTTCAAGTATAGATAAGTTTATTTGTGAATTTTTCGAAGCTTAAAGACTACCTCGGCATTTTTTTTCTTGTGAAGAAATTGGTGGAAATTTAAGTTAGTTTTCAGGCTTTTCAATACTCGAAACTTTACTTCATGCTTAACTAAGGAGTGGAAACACTCGTTAGAAGCTTTACATTGGACGCTTTTTAAAATCAAAGAATGCTTGAAAATTTACAGCGTAAACAACGGGATATGCATACTTAAAATACAAATTCCCTATCATCAAGAATCAAATCAAAATCTGTTGGCGTGTTGTTATCTTACATATTTCTGTTTGCAATTTATTGGCAGTTATATTATAAATCAGTATTAATTAAAGGGCATGTGTTTTTTTTTCTATTTATACAAAGATTTATTAGTCATAGATAAGAAGACACAGAAATGATGAACAACAAAGCCTAATTTATTAGTTATCGAAAAGATTTAATGACTGTATTAATTATAAATTGAAGACCCTAGACTAATAGCCAGCAGGTGTAATAAAAACGTCATAATTTTTCACAAAAGTCTAATCGCTAATGTAACACAGCTGCTGATACTTTACTTACTACAGTTCATTAGTAATTATATTTCCATTTGCATTATTGGCATTATGGGTCTAGTTAAACCTAACAAATTTCCATTTGGTAATTAGTTAGGTTTAACTAGAACAATAACGCCTATTTGTTTTTTAGGTTTTTATAATTTACTCGTTTGCATTTATTTTTATGTTGGGGAAAATGTATCATAAAGTTCCATTTGATTATCACATTCAACACATTCTGGACACCCAGATAAAAAAATCATATTCTAATAATAAAACACAGAAGCCTGAATATCAGAAAGAGAATATAGTATAATATAGTAGAGAATATCAGAAAGAGAATATAGTACAATTGAGTAAGTAATATAATAAATTACTTACTTAATTAAAGCAATATGGTTTGATTTACGTGAAGATTTCAACTAACTTGGAAGCTACTGATATTGAGTACATAGCACTGGAAATGTACAGGGTGGCCCAAATTCGCCCAAATGTTTTCATAGAGTATCTTGATAACCTGAAGGGTTAGAAAAAAATTAATATAAACGTCATGACCTCTTTTTACGAGACATTAGTAAATAGATCATGGCTAACTTAATTAGTTTGGAAGATAACAGGCGTCTTTTAATTGTTGGCTATTTTAAAATATGTCTTTATCTTAATAACTATAAGATATACAAAAAAACACTTCAATAATTTAACATAATAAAACACTTTTAACTTTGTATAACACAATTTATTTTTATGTGACTGCAGTTTCGGCAAATTCAGCTTGCCATTATCAAACATGATTATCATGTTTGATAATGGCAAGCTGAATTTGCCGAAACTGCAGTCACATAAAAATAAATTGTGTTATACAAACAAAGTTAAAAGTGTTTTATTGTGTTAAATTAACATGTATAACGAAGTAGAAGCCTCCACAATTCAAAATACTTCAATAATTATTTATGTAGTTTTCAGCGTAGAATGCAGTGGCGTACTTATTTTTTTATTCGGACTTTTAATTTCCGAGTTATGATATAAAGTTGCATTTATATAAATGGAACACCCTATTTATATTTATGTTATTGAATAGCATATGAAATTAGCTTTATTATTATACATTTTTCTATATATTTTTTTTTATTGAAAAAGTGTGTTTTTAACTCTGAAGCTTTTAGATAAATATTTGATAATACATACTATTATAATCACAGAAATGTTAATATTATTTATTAATAATGAAGAGATCTGTAGACTCAGTAATTTATCGCAAAAATCTTCAAGAATTATAAAATTAATATTTAAGCTAACTTAGTTTTTAATATAATCGTTTTTTTGCGTATTTTTACGAAGTTTTGTTAAATATGTACATCAATGTAAAGCAAATTTAAAATGATATTTAATAACATAGAAACATGCAGGGTGTTCCATTTATAAAAATGCAACTTTGAATCATAACTCTAAAATTAAAAGTTTTAATAAAAAAATAAGTACCCCACTGAATTCTACGTTGAAAACTACACAAAGAACTATTAAACTATTTATTTGTATTTCTTATAGTTATTGAGAAAAAGATGTATTTAAAAGTAGCCACCAATTGAAAAACGCCCGATATCTTGAAAACTAATCATCATAGCTAGGATCTGTTAATCATATTGTTATTTTCTCTAAAAAAGAGGTCATGACATGTATATCAGATTTTGTCTAACTATTCGGGTTACTGAGATATCTTATAAAAACATCGAATTTAGGCCACCCTGTACATCTAGAAAATAATAATAATTAAAAAAATACGAAGAAAGTTACTTACTCAATGATAATACGGTTGATTTTAGCACACTTTGTTGGGCGTTCAGATAAAGAAATGAAATTTTGGCACCGCTCAAGAAAGTTGAAATAAAAACATAGTTTTCGAGTTTAGAAAAGCCCAGAAAATTTGTCTCGGGTCGCTGCGCGACCCTCGACAAATTTTCACGGGGCTTTTCTAAACTCGAAATTTTACTTTATGCTTAGTCTGGGAGTCGAAAACACTCGTTTAAAGCTTCAAGTTGAACTGTCTTAAAAACCAACGAATGTCAGAAAATTTACAGCTAAAATAATTAAGAGAAAGTAATGTGATTTTATAAAAATAATGACATACCATGAAATTGATACAACAATTGCGGATATCAAAATAGCACAAGATATTGCTGTTACTTAATAAACGACAAAAAACATAACGCAAACATCTCGATAACTGTGGTCTGCATAATACCACTTTATTGGGAGGATTTTTTCTTGTATAGTGTAAGTCATTTCGAAAACATTTACTTTAATCAACTGACTGCGATATCTTTTGCCATTTTGATATCCGCAATTGTTTCAATTCCATCGCATGTCATTATTTTTATAAAATCACATTATTTTTTCTTAATTATTTTAACTTAGAGAGACGTAAAGTGATAAACGTTAACGCGAGTGAATTCAGAATTTTTCCCTCTACAAAAAAGGGAAATATATTTTGTTTCTAAAATAAATAAAGGAGCCAAAATTTGAACATTTCAAAATTTACATGGGATTTCCTATGTTGCGTCCGCCAAGTCAACACCCGGTATTTATTTTCATCAACGTTCTCCAGTTTAAAAACATCAAAAATATTATAAATCCTACAAAAAACAACTTTGAGCACTTGTCGTAAACAGTGCCCTTTCTTGACTATGCCCATACGCCAATCTTTAAAGACATTTTTAGAGATTACAGAAACATAATCTAAATGTATTAAGATTGTTTAAAGGAATCGCGTTTTCATGCTGAAAGAAAAAGGATTCAATAAAATAAAAATATAGGTTTGAGGTGAATATAATTCACGTTTTATACCTTCGCTCAAGAAACGTTTCATTTTTGTAATTTAAAAACTGAAAATACATACTAAAATCAACAATCATTAAGCAAAAAAGAACAAATATAACCATTACTTTCTATTTATTTCCATTACGATGTCGAACGTTTCTGATTCTTATGAATCATCATGAAATATTGGGGGATGTATTGGAAAAGTTTCTGGGAATCGAGTATCTGCGATTATGTAATATAAAGTAGGCTGTGAAATGGGGATGGGGGATGGAAATGTAGGGGAGAATAGATCAGAGAGCAGCTGTTCAGAACTGAATAGAAGTTTCTATGAAACGTATATAGTCTATCATTTACTAGTATATACCGTACGCACGCAGGGAGTTTCGAATTTATTATTGATAATGGGTCACATCTGTACCTGATATAAATGACACATTAAAATATATATATATTTTTAGAAAGAAGTATAGGGTCTCATATTAAGAATAGATGTATATAATCAATGGGAAATTTCATGGACTTATATTTACCCACCAAACGAAATTATATAATAAATATACCGGGTGTTGACTTGGCGGACGCAACATAGGAAATCCCATGTGAATTTTGAAATGTTCAAATTTTGGCTCCCCTATTTATTTTAGCAGCAAAATATATTTACCTTTTTTGTAGAGGGAAATGTTCTGAATTCATTCGCGTTAACGTTTATCACTTTACGTTCCCTAAGTTAAAATAATTAAGAAAAAGTAATGTGATTTTATAAAAATAATGACTACCATGGAGTTGAAATAATTGCGGATGTCAAAATGGCGAAAGATATCGCAGTCACTTAATTAAATGTTTTCAAAATGATTTACACTATACAAGAAAAATCCTTCCAATAAAGTGGTATTATGCAGACCACAGTTATCACGATGTTTGCGTTATGTTTTTTGTCGTTAATTAAGTAACAGCAATATCTTGTGCTATTTTGATATCCGCAACTGTTGTATCAATTCCATGGTATGTCATTATTTTTATAAAATCATATAACTTTTTCTTAATTATTTTAGCTGTAAATTTTCTGACATTAGTTGATTTTTCAATGAGTTCAATTTAAAGCTTTAAACGAGTGTTTTCCACTCCCAGACTAAGCATGAAGTAAAATTTCGAGTTTAGAAAAGCCCCGTGAAAATTTGTCGAGGGTCGCGCAGCGACCCGAGACAAATTTTCTGGGCTCTTCTTAACTCGAAATTTTACTTCATGCGCCACGCGTATAAAAAAACAGATTTTAAGTGAAGTTCAAATATACATAAAATTGAAAATATTATAGTGCATTATACGCGTGGCGCATGAAGTAAAATTTCGAGTTTAGAAAAGCCCAGAAAATTTGTCTCGGGTCGCTACGCGACCCTCGACAAATTTTCACGGGGCTTTTCTAAACTCGAAATTTTACTTCATGCTTAGTCTGGGAGTGGAAAATACTTGTTTAAGGTTTTAAATTGAACTTAAAAAAACAGGCAATATCCGCAATTGTTGTATCAATTTCATGGTATGTCATTATTTTTATAAAATCACATTACTCTTTCTTAATTATTTCAGCTGTAAATTTTCTGACATTGCTTGATTTTTAAAACAGTTCAACTTGAAGCTTTAAACGAGTGTTTTCCACTCCCAGACTAAGCATGAAGTAAAATTTCGAGTTTAGAAAAGCCCCGTGAAAATTTGTGAGGGTCGCGCAGCGACCCTCGACAAATTTTCTGGGCTTTACTAATCTCGAAATATTACTTCATGCGCCACGCGTATAAATCACAGATTTTAAGTGAAGTTCGAATATACGTAAATTTGACAATATTATAGTGTTTTATACGCGTGGCGCATGAAATAAAATTTCGAGTTTAGAAAAGCCCAGAAAATTTGTCTCGGGTCGCTGCGCGACCCTCGACAAATTTTCACGGGGCTTTTCTAAACTCGAAATTTTACTTCATGCTTAGTCTGGGAGTGGAAAACACATGTTTAAAGCTTTAAATTGAACTTTAAAAATTAACAAGAAATATCCGCAATTGTCATTATTTTTATAAAATCACATTACTTCTTCTTAAATATTTTAACTTAAAGAAACGTAAAGTGTTATGTGTAAACATTCATAAATTTAGAATTTTTCCCTCTACAAAAAAGTGAAATACATTTTGTTTCTAAAATAATTAGTGAAGCCAATATTTGAACACTATAAAATTAACATGCGATTTCCTATGTTGCGTCCGCCAAGTCAACTCCCGGTATATAGTGTTAATGTAATATCTTATAATACTATTTGATATCTGGAGAAAATCTCTACGCGTCCAAATCCAAACGCTTAGGCTTTTCTAAGTTCGAAATTTTACTTAATGCATAGCCTGCGAGTGGAAGACACTCGTCAATCCTAAATTGCGTACTTTTTTAATAAATAAAATCAGCTGGGTATTTTAATAAATCAGATCACTTAATAAAAATCTTGATATTTTCCAAATTGATAATTTTTAATGTTTTTTAAATCTAAAAAAATTACAGACTCTCTGTAGAAATAGCTTGGTCTATTCTTTTTTCTAGGGAAAAAAATCATAAAAATTACTGTTATTTTAAAATCATTTAAACGCTAAAAAACAGAAATTCCAACTTTTCGCATAGACAATGAACACAATTTTTATGATAGAAATAACTAATTAACATCAATTTAAAGCTTATTTAATTCCAAATACAATCAGGTAAACCAATTTTTATTAAATTTAACGTTACACAAACATTTTATGCGAAAAAGCATATGTCTCGATTTTTCACTTATATTTTAGCAATATAAGTGAAAAATCGAGGCATATGCTTTTTCGCATAAAATGTTTGTGTAACGTTAAATTTAATAAAAATTTGTTTACCTGATTGTATTTGGAATTAAATAAGCTTTAAATTGATGTTAATTAGTTATTTCTATCATAAAAATTGTGTTCATTGTCTATGCGAAAAGTTGGAATTTCTGTTTTTTAGCGTTTAAATGATTTTAAAATAACAGTAATTTTTATGATTTTTTTCCCTAGAAAAAAGAATAGACCAAGCTATTTCTACAGAGAGTCTGTAATTTTTTTAGTTTTAAAAAACAAAAACATTAAAAATTATCAATATGGAAAATATCAAGATTTTTATTAAAAACAATAATTTTAAAAAATTCCAAAAATGTACCGGGTGGGCAAATAAGCGAGGTAAGCGGCTGTATCTCAGAAACTAACGATCGTAGAGAGTTAGAGTAAAATATTTTATAGGTAAAGTGGGCTAGGGAAAATGATGGAAATTATTTTCAAGTTTCCAAGATGGCTGCCAGTGAGCGTTTCCACCATCTTGAATTACATAAAGTTACGTTACTCGCGATTTTCCCCAATAAATATAACAAAAAAGTATTTGCGTTTTAATGTTAACTTAAAGTGGAACATTTTTTGTTCAAACAATTTTTCTCTATCTTTCGAAATAAAGTGGTGGAGGGTATTTGAATGTTGTTTTAAATAAATGCCTGTAACTTCGAAACGGCTTAATGGATTTGGATAAATTTGGTATCATTGAAAAGAGCATTTCTTGAGCTTTTAGGTTTCTCGTAATTATGACAGTTGTGACCTACACGACCGCCGATAGAGGGCGTTATTCAATATTATAACCAATATATTGGATTTTCTCAAAAAATTTAAATGCGATGATATGATTTTTTTTAGACTAGAAAATAGACAAATGACTAACCAATAAGATAAATTCAAATTCAAAACTATTTGAATTCGAGAAAATAAGCTTACGCTTCTTATTGTTAGTTGGTTTGAAGAGAATTTGACCTAAACGTTACATATACTTTAATAGAGCGTTGTAACAAATCAAATTAAATAAGATTTTAAATATTTCATTGTATAATTCAATATCCGGAGGTGTATTTGCACGGGAAGTAGTTGTTTCAATGGATATTTATCGTCTTAAATTGTCTTATAAATTAAGACACTGTTTGCATTTTCACGAATAGTTTTTTTGTAATTTTATATATTATGACTAACCAATAAGCCTGCGCAAACCGCATCTTAATATCTAATAATAATAATAATCTTAATAATAAAGATATTAAAATGCGTTTTGCACAGGCTTATTGATTGGTCATTTGTCTATTTTCTAGTCTAAAAAAAGTCATATCATCGCATTTAAATATTTTGGTTATAATATCAAATAACGCCCTCTATCGGCGGCCGTGTAGGTCACAACTGTCATGATTACGAGAAAACTAAAAGCCCAAGAAATGCTCTTTTCAATGATACCAAATTTATCTAAATCCATTAAGCCGTTTCGAAGTTACAGGCATTTATTTAAAACAACATTCAAATACCCCCTACCACTTTATTTCGAAAGATAGAGAAAAATTGTTTTTACAAAAAATGGTCCACTTTAGGTTAGCATTAAAACGCAAATACTTTTTTGTTACATTCATTGAGGAAAATCGCGAGAAACGTAACTTTATGTAATTCAAGAAGGTGGAAACGCCCACTGGCAGTCATCTTGGAAACTTGAAAATAATTTCCAGCATTTTCCCTTGCCTACTTTCCCCATAAATTTTTTTACCGTAACTCTCTACTATCATTAGTTTCTGAGATACAGCCGCTTACCTCGCTTATTTGCCCACCCGGTACAGACACTCTTACTAACGTTAGGAACAATACAAACTATTTATTTCCCCACGAAAAAAATCTTTTATCAAATTTTTCTACTTTCAAAAATATAAGAAAATCAATAGACTTTCCCTAGAAAAAAAAAAAAAAAATAGCCCAAGCTATTTCTAGAGAGAGTCTGTAATTTTTTTAGATTTTTAAAAAAATAAAAAAATCATCAAAACATCAATTTGGAAAATATCAAGATTTTTATTAAAAAAAATAATTTTAAAAAATTCCAACAAATGAACAGTCACTCTTACTAACGTTAGAAACAATACAAACTATTTATTTCCCCACAAAAAAAACTTTTATCAAATGTTTCTACTTTCAAAAATATAAGAAAATCAATAAATCAAATAAAATTTTTATTAAAAAAAATAATTTAAAAAAAATCCAAAAAATGTACAGACACTCTTACTAACGTTAGAAACAATCACAAACTATTTATTTCTCCACGAAAAAAATCTTTTATCAAATTTTTCTACTTTCAAAAATATAAGGAAATTAATAAACTCACCAAAAATTACTTTTGAGCGCTCTCATACTTTGCACAATTTCAATATTAGAAAAATTGTTTGTACATTAAAGCACCATTGAAACGTCAAATAATCAAAAAAGACATTACGCGTACAAGACACTGATTTTAGGTGAATGAAGAACTTCACTTGTTAACAATATTTCAGTGTTTTCAGTGGTTAATACGCGTCTCCACGAAGTAAAATTTCGAGTTTAGAAAAGCCTGAAAATTTGGTTTGGTCACTCCGTTTCGCTACGCGACCAAACCAAATTTTCAGGATTTTCTAATCTCAAAATTTTACTTCATGCTTAATCTGGGAGTAGAAAACGCTCGTTTAAAGCTTCCAATTGAATTCATTTAAAAAGCGTATGCATATGTATAGTTAAAAGAAAAACCCCCTGTATTTAATTTTAAGACGTTACCTTAATCTGTCTACGTTTTTAATGTTTTGTGTTCAATTGAAGATGCCGACATAAAAAAAAATAAAAATACAAAAAATGTCAAATAGAAAATCTACTATTTTATTTCAACAATCCCGACTTTAGAAATAAAAATAACATGATTTTTTGGATTAGATATCTTGATGATATATTTTGTATTTGGACTGGTGCTAATCGACAACTAAATTTAATTGAAAAATATTTAAATTCAATAAATACCAAAACCCAATTTACATCAGAAATAGAAATTAATAATAGCCTAAACTTTCTAGATTTGACAATAGAGAGAAACAATAATCATTTAAATTTAAAAATTTATAGAAAAGAAACGTTTACAGACACGATAATCCCTAATACATCAAACCATCCAAATCAAATTAAATTTAGCACATTTAATTCTTGTATTAACCGCTTACTAAATATCCCTTTAAATAGCCAGGCATATAATAATGAATTAAATATAATTAAAACAATAGCCCAAAATAATGGTTACAAAATAGAAATAATCGATGCAATTTTGGAAAATTAAAAAAAAAACCAACTAATGAAATATTTCTACATTCAAGATATTAAAGAAACAAAATGGATCTAATTAAATTACGTGAAAGATTTGTCAAATAGAATAATTAATACTGTGAAGGTTAACGAGTTTAGTATCATATGTACAAACCAAACTAATTTAGTGAAACTTCTAATAAACAATAAATCTCCCGTGGACAAAAGAACAAAGTGCGGAGTGTACGAAATTAAGTGAAGTGAATGTGACGCAATATATATAGGACAGAAGGGACGATCATTTCATACACGATTAGAAGAACATAAGAAATCAATTTTAAATAATAAACATAATACAGGAATTGCTAAACACTGTATTAACAACAATCATTTTATAGATACCAATAATTTTAAGATTTTGCGCTCAGGTAATAAGGGACGAATTTTAAATCTCAGAGAGGGCTTAGAAATTAATAGAGCCATAAAATGTGGAAAACACCTCGTCAACGACAACGAGGAGAATTGGAATTCCCCAATTGCAAAATCCCTTATTACCTGATTATACATATATAAGCCAGTCGATTTCTTCTGTAATCGACTCTTGACAATGCCGTAAAAAGCGAAACTAGTCGAGTAAATAGAAACAAATAGTGAAACAAACCAAGTGTTTTTAATTTATCCTTTATTATTATTTCAAAATGTTTCACCAAGTGATAAATGAGAAAGTTATTCAAGAAATACTACTATTTTTATTTATGCAAATCTACTTTAGGGTCTCATAACTTTAAGACGTGAAAAAGTTATATATTTTTTTGTGTCAAATGTTAAAATATCCGTATTTCTTAGTAGATCTTGGGAATTTTAAATAAATTCGACTATCGATACGTTTTTGGTAAGCCTTTGAATTAAAGTGTTCAATTTGTGGGTTTCATTACTTTAATTTACGATACTATATTATCGGTTTTTGGACTAGATAATAAAAAATGGTAATTTTTAACAAATTTTGGATTTTCAGTTACATTATGTAATAATAAAATATCTTATTCTGAAAAAAAAATCAACTAAACTTCACATTAAAAATTAGTCAAACTGGAAGGAAAATCGTGTATGCCAAAAGTTGACTAAATCATCAACACTATTTATTTTAGTCATACATTTTACAATAAAAAAACTGCAAAATAAGTTTTTGATTAATCGTCTAACGAGTGTTTCCAATCCTAGATTAAGCATGAACTAAAATTTCAAGTTTAGAAAAGCCTGAAAATTTGGCTCGGTCGCGTAGCGAAGCGGAGCGCCCGAGCCAAATTAGGCTTTTCTAAACTTGAAATTTTACTTCATGCGCCACGCGTATAAAACGCTGGTTTAATGTGTGTTTAACAAGTGAAATACGTTTAGTATATGAATCATCAATTGTTTAAATGACGGGGAAAGTGCTATGGTAGACGCATCATAATTGTTTGTAATTGTTTTTGTATAACTTTAAAGAAATAAATTTATGTAAAAATTCAAAAAAACACTAACTCGAATCCCCCATTACAAAAAGCTATCAAACTGACCTGAATTGGTGGGACATTGAAAATAAAAATTTGATTAGATGCAGCACAACATTATCAATGTTACCGAAACCATCTATTTAACTAGGGAGAAATGCACACATATTTTTATATTTTTTAGTTTCAAACAATAATTAGTCGATTGATTGAGTTACGTGAAGATCAAATTAATGTAACGAATAAAGCACTAATAACCTTTCTTCATACGTTTATTTAAATTAGCAAATGTACAGGGTGGCCCAAATTCGATGTTTTTATAGGGTATCTCGGTAACCTAGAGTTAGAAAAAGATTGATATAAACGTCATGATCTCTTTTTCTGAGATACTAATAATGACGTAAACAGATCATGGTTAACTTGATTAGTTTGGAAGATATCAGGCGTTTTTCAATTGTTGGCTATTTTAAAATATGTCTTTATCTCAATAACTATAAGATATACAAAAAAAAATTATGTAGTTTTCGTAGTGGCGTACTTATTTTTTTATTCGGACTTATAGTATCCAAGTTATGATATGAAGTTGCATTTTTTTAAATGGAACACTCCATATATTTGTATGTCATTGAATAGCATAATAAATTAGCTTTACATTTTTATACAAAATTTTGTTTTTTTTTAGTGAAAAATTGTGTTTCTAGCTCTGAAGCTTTTAGATAAATATTTGATAATACACACTATTATAATTACAGAGATGTTAGTATTATTTTTTTAAAATGTAGGGATCCGTAGACTCAGTAATTGATCGCAAAAGTCTTCACAAATTATAAAATTAATATTTAAACTAACTTAGTTTTAAACATAATGGTTTTTTTCTGGGTATTTTTACGAATTTTTGTTAAATATGTATATCAATGTAAAGCTAATTTAAAATGATATTTAATAACATACAAATATACAGAGTGTTCCATTTAAAAAAATGCAACTTTGTGTCATAACTCTGGAATTAAAACTTAAAATAATAAAATGAGTACGCCACTGAATTCTACTTTGAAAACTGCACAAATAACTATTTAACTATTTATTTGTATATCTTATAGTTATTGCGAAAAAGATGTATGTTAAAATAGCCAACAATTGAAAAACGCCCGATATCTCCCAAACTAATCAAGCTAGCCATGATCTGCTAATGACATGGTTATTTTCTCTGAAAAAGTGGTCATGACATGTATGTCAAATTTTATCTAACTATTCGGGTTACTGAGATACCCTATAAAAACATCGAATTTAGGTTACCCTGTACATACATTTCGGACACAAATTGACCATTATCAATGGATTAACACTGGTAATTTAAACGTATGAAGAAAGGTTATTAGTGCTTTATTTGTTCAAATAATTAGTCACAAATAATTCGCCTAAAAATCGATACCGTAATTCATTTTTTATTACTTAAATAAGTCTCTATTTAAAATTTTTGATTTTATGTGCACTAAATAAATGTGTTCTAATTTCTTGCCTAGTTAAATACAATGAGCTTTATACCATGATCATGTCTTGTACAGGGATAGTACTATGATGGATACATCATTATTTTTATTCTAAAATAACAGTGTACATTCTTGTGTACAAAATAAATTGAAAACGATGAATAAAGTTTATATAACCTGATGGTAGGTAATAAAATAATGCTTGCACAAAACGATCAGCCATAATAATTCGTCGCGTTATTTAACACAAAATTATCCCCCCATTACCGCAAATAGCCCACTCATTTATTAAAGCCTCATGAGCATTTATCACTTAAATAAAGAACACTATGAAACTCAAACCAGTAGCGGATTTATACTTTAGCCTCTTCGAAAAAATCGCTGAGGTATTTATTAAACATAATATACAAAATTACAAAAATGCTCGTGCAAAATGCAAACAGTACGTCTTAATTAAAAAGACAACTTAAGAAAATAAATACCCATTGAAACAATTATTTCCCGTGCGAATACATCCGAATATTGAATTATACAATGACATATTTAAAATCTTATTTGATTTGTTACAACGCTCTATCAAAGTATATGTAACATTTAGGTCGAATTCTCTTAGAAACCAACTAACAACTAAAAATGAAAAATGAAAGATGAAATGACAAGAAATTAAAAATGAATGGACTTTATTTCTCTTCAATATAGCTTTGCTTATGACTCAAAAAAAAGGTTATTTAGGAATAAATTTAAAATAAACTTTCTTGAAAAAAAGTGTTGTGTGTGGTATGAACAGGTACACAGAATCATCAAAATTTGATTGATCTTCAGGTTTTGAGTTCTAAAAACCCATTGTTTGAATTATGTCTGTCTGTGTGTTAATTAACACAATAACTCAAAAACGCAATGACACAATTACTTGACCACAATAATTAAGCGTTTTGAGAATAAGAATTCAACCTAAAAGGTGTATTGCAGGTGATTTTCTTATAAATAGGAATTACTGACCTCAAACATATTGCATTGTAGGTACAATTTTGCAGAAATTCGGATTACTGAGAAATGGGCAGATGTTTGGACGACAGACAAATAGATTACGAAATGAATGACCAAGCTGGTTGGGTGGATTAGTTCCTAGAACACGGCCGTTTCTTGCGGTAACAGAAATACCGCCCTATTGATATTGAATAGGCATATGGTTGCAGTATATTTTGGCGCAGATGGGCCAACTGCCGGTAATTTTGTATACATCTATTCACAATTATTCTCTCAAAATATTTATTTAACAGATAATACTTGTTTCTGGAATCAATTTGAAGTTACGAACGAGTATGCCCACTCTTTGGTTAAGCATGAAGTAAAATTTCGAGTTTAGAAAAGCCTGAAAATTTGGTTACGCGAGTAAACCAAATTTTCAGGCTTTTCTAAACTCAAGCAGGCGTAAGCAGGGTTAACAATATACTGCTAAACACGAATATTTTGAACTTTGCAACAATTGAGAGCCTGGCGCATGAAGTAAAATTTCGATATTTGGTCGATATTAAATAAAATACAAATGGTATTAATTTTCAAATAATTAAATAAGAAATTACAAATAAAAAATATTCAGGTCTTCTATGGCAATTATATATATTTATACCAGGGTTGTTAAGAAAATATGTTTTTTTTCATTTTAATTAAAACAAACAGTATTTTTTAACAAAAGGTGGTTCTTTCATTGAAACAGCGTTTAAAACATCAACGATTAAAATCATGTTTAAAACATGTTTAAAACTTGTTTAAACGTTTAACGTTTAAAACAAAACATACAGGGCATTTTTCTTTTGAGTATTATATATACAGGGTGAGTCACTAAGCGGAAATCGGTTTATAGTGGGCGTATTGTTGAAAATAGCAAAAAAGTTTCAAATAAAAGTTGTTTAGAATCAAGTTTTTCATAACCCAAAATTATTGCTAAATATGGCGGCCTTGCGGTTATACCGGAAGTAAACACCAACTTCCTTATTTCAAATAGAACACCCTATATATTTTTACATTTTGGGATTGCTCGTTAAAAATAAACATAAGTTTATTCATACAACATTGGGTCTCAGTTGAACCGTTTTCGAGTTATATTATTTTTTTGATAAATTTGACGATTTCAGAGCTTGACGCCATTAACAATATCTTCAAAACAAAATAAGTCAAAGTTGTGCGGCTTACGGTTTTGGATTCGGGAAGAAATGTAGTATTTGTTTAAGTTTTTGCCATTAGTCAGATTTTCTAAATTGAACCGAGTCCGTCGACGGTATTCTTCAGTACTTCAAACATGCATAACTTCATTTTTTTAAATGAAACCATCTATCTTGTGACAGTTTATCGAAATTAAATTTCCTTTTTATTGATACCGGGTTGTTGCCATATCCTTCCAACAGTTTTTGAGAAATTTGCGATTTTGTAAAAATTTTAATACATTTCGTATTATCGTGTTAGCCCTGGATACTGATGATGTTTGGCGATTTTGTTTTGACTCGCTTGTCCGACAAATGTTAGTTTATTTTACATTATTTTGGCGAGATCTTGCAATAAAAAAACCGAACATGTTTTCTCAAGAAGAACTGATTGGTATGGTCTACACCTTGGGCAGTGCTGATGGAAATGCATTACTTGCTTCAAGAATGTATGCCCAACGTTTTGCCGATCGGAGACATCCAAATTCAGCGGCATTCGCCATTTTGAGAGAAACATTTGAGCGAACTGGTAGTGTGAAATACGAGAAAAAGGAGCGTTAAAAATTAGCAATGCATGAGAAAAACCAAGTGTTAGTAGCTGCTGCTGTTGTCCAAGATCCCCATTTAAGTACCAGAAGAATAAGTCTCGAATTGCAAATAAGCCAAACTTCGGTTTCGAGGATGTTGCGTAAAAACAAGTTTCATCCATATCACGTTCAGCTAGTCCAGGAACTAAATGAAGCTGACTCTAACAATCGGATGCAGTTTTGTGAATGGGCCTTGCTTAAACTGCAGGAACAAAATGACTTTTTTGACAATGTACTATTTACCGACGAATGTACATTTCATAAGAACGGCTTCGTGGGAAGACACAATTGCAATTACTACCATACTGAAAATCCTCATTGGATAAGACCTTTAGACAATCAGCACAGGTGGTCTTTTAATGTATGCGGTGGTATCATTGGAAGATACGTTATCGGACCACACTTCTTCCATGAAACTTTGAATGAAGATAATTATTTGCATTTTTTACAAAATGATTTGCCTGAAATGATTGACAATTTGCCACTTGCTATAATTCGACAGATGTGGTACCAACATGATGGAGCACACGCTCATTACGAGAGGGACGTAAGGGAGTACCTCGATGGCGATTTTCCAAACAAGTGGTTTGGAAGAGGAGGTCCAGTACCATGGCCCGGACTTAACAAAGCCTGACTTCTTCTTGTGGGGTCATGTTAAGCAGCTTGTTTACCAGGAACCCCCAACTACACGAGAAGATATGGACAGAGTGCATGATGCTTTTCAGCATCAACGAAAACGTGTTGATCAATGTGAACAGTTTTTTGCTAAAGCGATTGCGCGTTTGTCATCGTGAGGCTCGTGGTTATACAGAACACCTAATTTAATAATATTTTCATTATCCACTTTTCTTGATAGAATTTGTTATTACTTGTTGTTTCTTATTAATTGTTTAATTAGTTTGTTTCATTCCATACTGAAATCCAATAAGAATTTTTAGTATCGTAGTGTATCGTTTCTTCCCACGAAGCCATTCTCATCAAATGTACATTTGTCGGTAAATAGTGCATTGTCAATAGTCACTTTGTTCCTGCAGTTTACGTAACGCCCATTCATAAAACTGCATCTGATTGTTGAAGTCAGCTTCATTTAGTTCATGGACTAGCTGAACATGATACGGATAAAACTTGTTTTTACGCAACATTCTCAAAACCGAAGTTTGGCTTATTTGCAATACGAGACTTATTCTTCTGGTACCTAAATGGCGATCTTGGACAACAGCAGCAGCTACTAATACTTGGTTTTCTTTATGTGCCGCTGATCTTGTACGTTCCTGTTTCTCGTATTTTGTACTCCCAGTTCGTTAAAAGTTCTCAAACTGATGCATGCTGTTGGGCACACATGTAACTAACTTCAATAAAGCTGTATTTTATTGAATTTGGCTCTTAAGAGATAATCTAGTTAACTTTAACCAGTTACGTAGTGTGAATATGTAATTTTCTTTTAAAAACTTAAAATCCATAGAAGACGTAAAATAAATATTTGAGTCAAGTAATGTTATTATCATAATCATTATCCAAGGTGCAAACCATCAACCCATTCTTATTAAAAAAAACATTTTCTGACAGTTGTCGGACTAGCGAGTCAAAAAAAAATCACCAAACGTCATCAGTATCCAGGGCTAACGCGATAATACGAAATGTATTAACATTTTTACAAAATCGCAAATTTCTCAATAACTGTTGGAAGGATATGACAACAACCCGGTATCAATAAAAAGGAAATTTAATTTCGCATCAGATAAAGTGTCACGAGGTAGATAGTTCCATTTTAAAAAATAAAGTTATGCATGTTTGAAGTACTGAAGAATACCATTGACGGACTCGGTTCAATTTAGAAAATTTGATTAATGGCAAAAACTTAAACAAACACTACATTTCTTCCCGAATCCAAAACCGTAAGCCGTTCAACTCTGACTTATTTCGTTTTGAAGATATTGTTAATGGCGTCAAGCTCTGAAATCGTCAAATTTATAAAAAAAAATGAAATAACTCGAAAACGGTTCAACTGAGACCGAATGTTGTATGAATAAACTCATGTTTATTTTTAACAAGCAATCCAAAAATATAAAAATATATAGGGTATTCTATTTGAAATAAGGAAGTTGGTGTTTACTTCCGGTATAACCGCAAGGCCGTCATATTTAGCAATAATTTTGGGTTATGAAAAACTTGATTCTGAACAACTTTTATTTGAAACTTTTTTGCTATTTTCAACGATACGCTCACTATAGACCGATTTCCGCTTAGTGACTCACCCTGTATATCCCGATAATTGCAGCGTTTTTTAAATTTGCGGGAATTCGTTGTTTCAAAGCGGTTAATTTGGGGCTTTTAACGAGTGTTTTCCACTCCCAGACTAAACATGAAGTAAAGTTTGGAGTTTAGTAAAGCCTAAGAATTTGGATTGGTCGCGTAGCGAAGCGGACCGGCCAATCCAAATTAGGCTTTTCTAAACTCGAAATTTTACTTCATGCGCCACGCTTAAAAACACTGATTTACAGTAAAGTTCAAAAACAGACACATACAACAACATTTATAGGCAACCTAATATACGTTAGAGTTATTTTGTTGCCTATAATCACTGTTTTAAACAATTTCTTCAAAACAGAATTTTTTCTTACGTTTTATTCACATCTTCATATTAGATTGCTAAAGCCGTATATTATTACGATATTTCAGTGTTTTATACGTGTGGCGCATGAAGTAAAATTTCGAGTTTAGAAAAGCCTAATTTGGATTGGCCGCTCCGCTTCGCTACGCGGCCAATCCAAATTTTCAGGCTTTTCTAAACTCGAAATTTTACTTCATGCTTAGTCTGGGAGTGGAAAACCCTCGTTTAAAGAATCAAATTGAAATCGTAAAAATAAAAACGAATGTCGTAAAACTTACAGTGTATGCATACGTATACCTGAAAGAAAAATTCCTGGTATTTAAAAATCACATTAATGTAAGTAAGTAAGTAAGTAAGAAAGTAAAGTTTAATCATGTATTACATCGGTGTACATAAGTCAGTGAGTATAATTAGTAGTGATTAAACATACAGTAATATTAAGAGATATAAATTAGTGATTAAAACAAAATGTGATCACAGTTTGAATAAATAATAATAAAGACATTAAAAAATAAAATATATGCAAGTACAAACATATTAAAATCGTCATAATAATAAAAATATTAAAATATCAAAAATATAAAAAATATAAAGTATATACAAGTACAAACACATTAAAATCAATATGTGACTATGTGTCACAGAGGTGCTGAAACTCATATGTTAGGCACTCATGAACACTATAGAAGGCTTTCATCTGTAGATATGATTTAATTTTATGTTTAAACTCAAGTGCGGACAACGACTTTATTGCATCAGGAATTGTATTGTATAGTTGTGGTCCATAATAGTTTACGCCATTGTGACATTTAGTTAACCGCATTGATTTTAAACAAATGTCATGCCTGTGTCGGGTTTTATGTCCATGAATCTGAGAATGAGTGCTGTAAGACGCTAGATTCTTTTTTACGTGCATTATACATTCAATTATGTAAATACAGGGCAGGGTAAGAATAGGTTCATCGATAAAAGCATGCTTACAGTCATCTCTAAATCCGAGACCAAGAACTGCTCGTGGTGCACGTCGCTGAAGTCCAAACAATCTATTCATTATGGTTGAGTGTCCCCACGTCAGTATTCCATATGACACATGACTATGAAAGTGTGCGAAGTACGCAGCTTTGACAGCAGTGTGTGGCAGAGTTGTATGTAAGCGCCTTAATAAATAGATTGATTTGCATAATTTCTTAGCTGTCATATTCCCGTGAGCATGCCAATTTAGTTTACTATCCAGCTCAACCCCTAAGAATTTAGTTGAGTTTAATTCTATGTTAGGTTTTAGTGAAAACGTAACATCAATAGTTTTATTGGAATTTAATGTGAGCTTATTGGATAGAAACCAGTCAGAAATAATATTATTGCAAATGTTAGTCTTGTTAAATGCATAGGCCAAGTCACTCGCTCTATTCATGAAGGTTGTATCATCTGCGTATAATATTATTTTAGTCGCCGTACTGATGAACTCGGGTAGGTCGTTGATATAGAGTAAGAAGAGAAATGGGCCCAGAATTGATCCCTGGGGTACCCCGTTTAGTGTATTCACTGGTGATGATACTTTTTGACCAACCATTACTCTCTGTGACCTGTGGCTGAGGTACGAGTTAATCATACGACAACTTTTGGGATGGAAGCTGTAGTAGTACAATTTTCGCAGTAGAATGTCGTGCGAGACACAGTCAAAGGCTTTACTAAGATCTAAAAATGATGCTGTAGTGTACATGTTCTGATTAAAACTTTCTAGAACTTCTTCTACAAAAGCGCTGACTGCATCTTTTGTCGACATTCCCCTTCGAAAACCGTACTGTGAGTTGTTTAATAAGTCATTCCTTTCAACGTAGGCTACCATCTGACTAAGCAGTATTTTTTCCAGCACTTTTGAGATAATAGGTAATAATGAAATCGGGCGGTAGTTGTTAACCTCAGATTTGTTCCCTTTTTTGTGTATTGGTATGATGCAGGCCTCCTTCAAAGTGCGTGGAAACGTTCCTGTATCAATACATAAATTTATTAACTTCGTTAGAGGTGTGATAATTACATTATTTATTGTTTTTAGTATTCCCGAGGTCATACCATATATATCTCGCGATTATGAATTTTTTAGACATTTAATTGCATCACGAACTTCAATTTCACTCACATTATGAAAATGAAAGTATGCATTCACAGTATATTTTGCATTATTACACATTAACCGCACTGCATCAGTAGAGGTTGGATTAAGTTCATCGACTAGTTTTTGCGCTATCGTGCTAAAAAAGGTATTGAAATGATTTGGCAATATATCACAGTTCTTGTCACAGTGGGTAGAATTAGTATTTATTAAAGTCCACATTGCCTTCTGCTTGTTACAACTATTTTGAATGAAATTATTTGCAGCTGCTTTTCGTGTTTCTTTTAAGCAATTCCTATAACTAAGTTTATAATTTAGATAGTTACGCTTTAAGTCCGGATATCGTTCGCTGGCAGCCTTTAGGAGTAGAAGGGTTTCACGCATATTACTAAGATGAGTGTTATACCAGTAGAATTCTTTACTATTCTTAATTTTAATAGTTTTTACAGGAAAGCAACGATCTATAACATCTTCCAAAGAGTGCATGAACATTGAAAACTTTTCTTCAATTCCCAAATCATTGTAATGAATGTATAAAAAGTCCATATTTTCAAGAATATGATGCAAATGAAACTTACCCTGCTCTGTTATTGGTCTTATAGCTTTTGTTTTTTTAATTGCTGGTGGTTGTAAATCAATTTGCAAGTGAATTCCAATGTGGCCGGATAGACCCGAATCCGTGGGATGTACCCTAATAATACTTTTAGGAATATTAGTAAATATGTTATCTAGGCAGTTTTCTTTTCTGGTTGAAAATTGTACCAAACTATACATATCAAATGATGCAAATAGATCATGTAACTGAATAGCTTTCGGATCGTTAACATTGTTAAACTTTACATTGAAGTCCCCGCTAAAAATAACATATCTACAGATGTTTATGCTGTTTAAGAGTTTGCCTACGATATTTATAAAATCATTAAATTCTCCATTAGGCGACCTATATACGACTATTATATATAGATTATATGTTGTTGTATCACAGTTGTGATACTTTATTGTAATAAAATGTTAAGTTTAATAATGTAATTTGAAATATCTTCAACAGTTTAGTTAAAATTTAAAAATATAAACAAAAAATCTTAATGAAGTAGTATAAAATATAATTTAGCAAATTTAAGATAATAAAAATAACGTTTTAAACAAAGTTAACGTTTAAAACATGTTTTAAACAAATTTAAGATTTAAAACATGTTTACAACAAAACCGTTTAGAACACGACGGCTGTTTTTAAACATGTTTAAAACGCTGTTTTAAAACAAAGTATTCTAAACATAACAACCCTGTTTATACTAATGCCCGTTTGCACCCAAGTCGATTAACTTATTCTGTGATTAGTACTTCTTAAAAACACAACAATTTTATTTTCAGATCGCTTACACAATCGCATATTAATAAAAGAGACATGTTTAAGATATCTTACAAATGTATAACATTCTCATATTCTAGAATTTCGACTTAATCAGAGGTTTAATCAATGATAAGTGGATGATTTAAGTTAATCAGTCGGAGTGCAAATGGGGATAAGTCCTATCAATTTCATAAAATGTTAAATTTAAAATATTTTATGATTTTAGTTAGTAGCTAACTTTGTTAAATGTACTAACTTTAAAAGTATTTTGACAGTTTTGGACGTTGTTACTTTTAATTTTAGATGATTTTTTTAATTTTTACGCATTGTGTAATTATTATATTATTATAGTTTGTTGAAGATTTTCTGTATACTTTAAAATGTTATTGCTGTCTGTTCACAATGAAACATAAAAAGCTTAGTAATGAAACCACTACAGGATTCGTTCTGAAATAAATAAAGAAGAGGTTTTCAGATTCTATGATTCTATGAACGTTTCATTTATCTCTAGCTGTTTTTCTCAAAGTAGTCTTAATCGACACGCTTTCACAAATGACATACAATATAGCGTTTTAAATATTGAACATAAAGTATATAATCATTTTTATTCACATCATAATCATCCTTGCCTGTAACCCACCTTTGCTATCGTATTTTCCCCGCATCGTAAAACTTTCCCGTAACCGAATCTCGGATTAAGCGACTCCTTGCACATTTCATGGGAATCCTTCGAACTTTCTCGACCCCAAAGGTCTCGAGTTCATCAACTGCTCCGAGCTTACATCGACCCGTTTGGGAATACATCCATAATAATTCTCATAGGGACTTATCAACCCTATACTATTACTTAGGGTTGCCAGGTGTCCCGATTAATCGGGATTGCGCCGGTACCCGGCCAGATCCTTGGAATATTAAAATATCCCGATTTCTAGTTTTTATTTTCAATTATTACCGGTTATCATGAGGATACAAATAAATCATTCAACTTGGAATTAAACAGTTTCTTCACAATAATTTTTATTTTGCTAGATGTATATTTCGAGAACTACGTACTCATTATTAAAAGCTTACTGCTATTGACAATGAGTAGGTGGTACTCGTCTGGGAATGGAAAATACTCGTTCAAAGCTTCGGATTGAACTCTTAAAAAAAAACCAAGAATAACTAAAGATTTAAAGAAAATAAGCTGAATTTGGAATACGTATACTTTAAAGAAAAACTCCCTGTACATCAAAGAAATGTCATTTGGTTGAACGAGTGTTTTCCACTCCCAGACTAAAAAAAAAATTCCCCAAATTTTCTGGGCTTTTCTAAACTCGAAATTTTACTTCATGCGCCACGCATATAAAACACTAAAATATTGTGAACTCTATGTATATTTGAACCTCACTTGAAATCAGTGTTTTTTACGCGTGGCGCATGAAGTAAAATTTCGAAAATTTGTCTCGGGTCGCTGCGCGGAATTTGGTTTGTTGGATTACGTGAAGATTTGAAATAAACTTAGAATTAAACGCTAACACACACACACTAACGCACAACCAAATGACTTTATTTGATGTACAGGGAGTTTTTCTTTAAAATATACGTATTCCATATTCAGCTTATTTTCTTTAAATCATTAGTTATTCGTTGTTTTTTTTTTAAGAGTTCAATCTGACGCCTTGAACGAGTGTTTCCACTCCCAGACTAAGCATGAAGTAAAATTTCGAGTTTAGAAAAGCCCCGTGAAAATTTGTCGAGGGTCGCGCAGCGACCCGAGACAAATTTTCTGGGCTTTTCTAAACTCGAAATTTTACTTCATGCGCCACGCTTAAAAAACACTGATTTCAAGTGAGGTTCAAATATACATAGAGTTCACAATATTTTAGTGTTTTATATGCGTGGCGCATGAAGTAAAATTTCGAGTTTAGAAAAGCCAGAAAATTTGTCTCGGGTTGCTGCGCGACCCTCGACAAATTTTCACGGGGCTTTTCTAAACTCGAAATTTTACTTTATTCTTAGTCTGGGAGTGGAAACACTCGTTCAAGGCTTCAGATTGAACTCTTAAAAAAAATATAACGAATAACTAATGATTTAAAGAAAATAAGCTAAATATGGAATACGTATATTTTAAAGAAAAACTCCCTGTACATCAAATAAAGTCATTTGGTTGTGCGTTAGTGTGTGTGTGAGTGTTTAATTCTAAGTTTATTTCAAATCTTCACGTAATCCAACAAACCAAATTCCTATAAGATCTTTCAACATTAATTTTACTAAATTCACATGAAAACACCATGCGATCAGAGTTATTTTGTCTAGATTTACTAAACGAATTTGTGAAATGTATATATTCACCGGAAAATATACACATTTACCAATTGTCTATTTTTTCCATAACCTACGCTGAATAAAATATACGAGCCTGCCTAGTAACGTGTTTACATTAGGGATATTCCGATCCCAAAAAAGTATCGATATTGAGTTTCGATTATAACGTATATAGTTCATTTGATTTTTATATTAATTGTCAATGTCAAAATTTCAGTGAAAAATCATCAGGTATAATAAATACATTTTATTAAATTACCCTTATAAGTTACTAGATTCTGACATATTAATGTAAGGTTAGAGCGGCCATTACTTTTTTTAAACTTTAACTTCATCGCTAAGCTCGATTTTTTTTAAAATTACAAAAATTGTAATAGTTGATATCTGCAAATTCATTTATTTGTTTTTTTCTCAGTGGGTAACGTCCTTAACACAGTAATCTAAAACAAATTTACTGCGATCAATAAAAAAGCATATTCGCAATAATTAAGGAGAATATTAATAAATTTTAAAGAAATTGCAAATATATTCTCCCCATTTGATACACCATTGAAAAGAGAAATAAATAACCTATTTGTTTATAGCAAAGCCAACTTTGTCTTTTATTTAAAAAAAACTTAATATTATGTTGTAGTTCGTTTATTATTGAAGATATGAATATTCTGTTAATCCCATTCAATTCTGAAAAAAGTTTCTAAAGAGCATGCAGCTCTTATTTTAGTATAATAATAAATAACTGAGTTAATAATAAAAATCGAATATACAAAATAATGATTTTTTAGCTATAATTCAAAAACAAAAGACGATGGCAGTTTTACGTTTTCGTTGTTGAATTTGTCTTTAATAGACCAAGGATGCGATCCGTTTTTTTCTATCTCTTCTACTAACCGAGATTTTCTATAATAACACCCAAATATCACCAGCCTATACATATTAGTTCACTATTAAATGTTTTAAATAATAACGATAATTATTTTGATATGTGTGTGGTATACATATTAATTTACTGTTAATGAATTTTTTTAAATAACGAATAATAATTAAAGTAAACACCCGCGGGGAGAATTACAATTTTACCGAAAACTTCAGAATGCATAATTTTATTTTTTCGAGCAGCTGCAGGGATTCCAGAACCCCTACAAACGTGCACCTGAATTTTACGGTCACACTTTATGGTATTAATAAAATTATCTACGTTTATTTTTTGCTCTGCGGTATTAATTTTACGGTACGAAGCAATAATTTCGATTTTAATGATCATTTCTTTTTGTACATTGGCATGTCATACATAATTTATTTTTATATGCACGCTTTCTGAATTTCAACAGTGAATCTCTTAAATACGTGTGTGGAAATTGAATATTTCATGAGGACAACAACGAATTTTATAGTGTAAATTATTAATTTGCAGAATTTAATATGATGAAATAATTATTTTTAATGAGTTTCTCAAAAACACGCGTATTTCATTTTGTTTGTCTATCCCTCGGGGAGGGTAGAGGGCAGAGGCAAGGGTAGACAATGCTTATGGGAGAACTGGATTCCGAGTTTTCGAGGATAGAAAAGGAGAGACTGTGGTAGGGAAGTGGGTCCATCTACTTATGAATAGAGTAAAGGTAGAAGTATTCTAGAGAAAACTGCTCCGGTTGCGTCTACACACACACACACATGTAATTTGATCCCGTCTACACCACTTGTAGGATGATAAATTTGATGACCTTCGGAAAAAATAAACTGTTCCGAAACATTTCTTTTATTTTCGGATTTCCAGCGTGTTCAAAATTATGGACTTAGGGAATCAGATATATTTAAAAAGCTCCTAAATAAACCTAAAATTTAACTAAAAATCAAAAAATAAAATTCAATGAGTTTACATTAAAGAATTCATTTGATATTATTTTTATCTTGATTGTTTTTTTTCTTCATAAATTCAATTAAAACTTTGGTATGTACCAAGTTTGGCAAATAATTTATATTATTGATTAATTATACAGACAGTTTTTTAAGTATAAATAACTCAATATACAGAATACACATTTTTCTGGGATTTTCTAAACTCGAAATTATACTTCATGCGCCCCGCGAACAAAACACTGATTTTACGTGAGGTTCAAATATACTTAAATTTCACAATATTTTAGTGTTTTATACGCGTGGCGCATGAAGTAAAATTTCGAGTTTAGAAAAGCCCCGAAAATTTTCACGGGGCTTTTCTAAACTCGAAATTTTACTTCATGCTTAGTCTGGGAGAGGAAAACACTCGTTTAAAGCATCAAATTGAACTCTTTTAAAAACACAACGAATATCTACAGATTTAAAGAAAATAAGGTGAATTTGAAATATGTATACTTTAACGGAAAACTTCCTGTATATGAACTGTGGTAGACGAATAATAAAATTTATTATCACCACAAAAAGTCTATTCGAAAATATTTCTTTTATTTTGAGATTTCAAGCGTGTTCCAAATTATGAAATTCGGGAATATATTTTATAAAAACAAATTTACAATGAAATTAACAATTCTAAAATATATTTTCAACGTTTTTAGTTATTTTATATATTTTTAATAAAAAAATTGTTAAAATTATTAGATTAATAGATTATTGTTTCAAATATTCATAATTTGTATAAATAAACAAAGTCATTTTACAATGAAAAAATGTAAAATATATTTCCAACATTTTTAGTTATTATATATATTTTTAATAAAAACGTGTTTAAAAATTAATAGATTTTTAATATATTTATGTTATTAAACATTTTTTATTTAAAAGTTAGATAAATACAAAAATCTTTTTACAATGAAAAAATCAATTTGAAAAATGTTTGATGGGTATTTTAATTGGAATTGATAATAAAAAAACAGAAATTATTTCAATAAAATAGATAAATTATTTACAAATACACAAAACTAAAAACATAGCAATATAGATTCATATAAAAATTCATATATACAAAAAACTAACAAACTTAAAAAACTATATTAAATATGCATATAACTGTTTTCTTATTTATTAACGATATTTTAGAAGCAGTTTTTTCGTTTATTTTTTATTCAGTAATAATTATACAGAATTGATCGAAGTGTAACACAAAATCAACAGAATATATTTTAAATAAAAAGCCAACAAATCAACACCTCATCATTTGCTTGTTTAATTTCATGACACTCCGGTTATTAAAAATGCAATAAATAGCAAAGCTCGGTGTGTATATTTTTACTCTAACCAAATGAATATCATAATTTCCCTGAAATAATTAGGGAAGATAATATTTTAATTTTGAGAAATTAACATTAAAAATGCTACGTTCCGTTTCATCCATTTACACTCTGAATAACGTGTATGAATATCGAATTAACTCTTTTCCTTGACTATTTTCTTTTTGGACAATATTCATTATTTTAGTGGGGATAGTTTTATAGAAGGGATGAAAAATCAAATTCTTCGAAGTGATCTATCTGTTTTTACCTATTTGTAGGCATTTTTTCGACCACGTTTTTATTATGGTGTATACCCTCAAGTATTGCGCGACCAGAACAATACCACTGCAACTTACAGATAATCCGCAACCTTCTAAAACCCATAAATATTTTAGGATTTAAAAAGATTATTTACTGTTGACACATTTAATCCATATCCGCAGAATCCAATTCAGTAATTTCTTATCATGTTTTTCACTAACCGATATTTTAGTTAGACACTTTTTGATCGGGTTTTCTTAAATCATTTTGAATTATTTTTACTTACCTATTTAGTCTGTAACATAATCCCATCGGTACCTTTTGTAAATGTAATCTGACTAAGAATAAAACCATTGAAATAATTGAATTAACCTGACATACAAAAAATTGTAAACTGGAAATAGAGTATTCAATTATTTTTTAAATTACACTTCTCAGAGAATAACTATTATACTTATTCTATTAAAAGACATCTTGTTGTTTTCTAAATGTTTTTGATTATCATCACTTAACGAGACTTTTCAACATATTTCAATATTTGAGCCAATTATCTCAAATATTATCGATAACACTTGTTTCTGATTCCTGGGACCCTAAAACGTATATTTCCGTACAAAAAAAGATAGCCATGAGGTCGGTAACAATTATTAAAATGTAAAATTTATAATGTTATTAATGTGACTAATTACTTGATTTAACAAGTTTGTTTGTTTCGCAGTTTTTGATAATATTCTCAATTATAAAGTTTCATGATTTTTATATAATTTGTACTTTCTCTATATAACATTTCGTGTATCTCGGGAAGTATTGAGAATATCGAAAAATATTTCTGCTTATTCTTTTTTAAATTATCCCCATGCAGCCGCACGACGGATGCCCTAAATTTTAATCCAAAAATTAGGTAACATTTTAGTGTCCGCTGAGTGTTATCGGTGTTGGTCAAATGGCACACAATACGCGTTTATAAAATTTCAATCGGAAAAGTACAAGTTAATCATGTAACAATCGTTCAAAGTAAACGGATAATTAAAGTAGTCAGTGCAAAAACCACAAATTTCTGAAACTGTTAATATTTATTAAAAGTATGGTTCATTTAATAAAATACGCATCGTGATTAAAATATATACTAAGTCTATTTTGGGATCTGATTTTTTTCTTTTGCAGAATAAACACTCATGTTGAATTGAATTATTGCTTTGTGTTTTAATAAATTTGATGCCAAACACTGACTTTTCGTAGCAACTACTGTTTTGACGATTTTATTTTCGTATAATCGTTCACTATTTTCAAGCTATATTTCAAATGAAACTGAGGAGAACTCAAAAATAATACCTCGAAAATACTGCTAGTAGGTAAACAAATGATTTTAATTTTATTGTAATCGTTTTGGTTCAATAAGCGATACAAACTCAAATTTCAATTACATTGGAAATCTTTACATGAAACATACAATGCGCCTTGAAACGGGACACATAGTATATTTAAAACTATTTTAACCCATTAACGGCCAAGCAATTTTAACTCTAAAAGTTAATTTTAATTAAAATTCTACACTTCTTTTTATGATTTCTATGAATGACTTATTGCATTACATACTGTAAATTTTTTCTTTAAATACACATAATGTATACGTGAATTTAATAAAAAGTTAAAAATCATAAATAATAATATTATTATTATTATATTAAAGTGATAATGGATTTTCAAAAAAATAGTGCCTCAACAATGTAATGTATACGCTGTCAATGTTCAGGCATTTGTCGATTTTATATAAAAACGTGCAATATGAAGTTAAGAACGACTGTATCCACTCCCAGACTAAGCATGGAGTAAAATTTCGAGTTTAGAAAAGCCTGAAAATTTGGCTCGGGCGCGTAGCGAAGCGGAGCGACCGAGCCAAATTAGGCTTTTCTAAACTCGAAATTTTACTTCATGCGCCACGCGTATAAAACATTGCAATATTGTGAAGTATTTATAATACACTTTAAATAACAAAATATTTAAATTTTTCTTGGTACACTTTCAATTCAGGTCAAATAATATAATATATCAAATAAACTTATTTAGTAACTTAATTATCAAAAAATAATAATGTTGCGTGTATGCATCAACGGCGCTTAATGGGTTAAAAACTTCAAACGGTAATAATTCAAAATCTAAAAAAAAAAAATGACAACTGCATTTTGCACTGACCCCTTTAATTAAAAAAGAAACCCCTATCGATCAGTAGATTTGATCTGATCAATAGGATTGATCTGATTAGTTAATAAAATGATAAGTTGATGTATTTGTTTTACTTTTTATCAAAATTTAAATAGTATTGTATTTTAAGTTTTTTGTACAAAATAAATAATACTTAATGAATTTTACAACGTTCACATATAATTTCATAAAATCTATTCTCTAATAACGCAGAAAATAAAATTGCATCCTTAGCTCGTCAAAAGAAAAAAAGAAACGTGTTTTCAAGATTGAAAAATCAACATCTGGAATATGATACAATGAGAAGCGCGGAATAGAGGAAGAAAGAAATTGTCTCTCTCTCATTCTCTCTCTGAGACTTGATTTCGCGACATCTGGAGTAAAATAGTCGTAACCGACCGACCGCAGGAAGCCAGACTGGTGTATATAGGCAGCCATATACACCAATTTGGCATCCAGCGCTCTGCTCCCATTCGCGTGTACCCAAAATTTATATGGGGACTGGCTAACTGGATATATATGAACTGTGGCAGAGGGCAGAGGAGCAGCAATAGTTGTTTAAGTCTGTCCAGATTTTAATCTATATTTAAGATTTCATCCACTCGTCCTTTCGTTTAAATATTTATCTAGTTGATACAATAAACAAAATGAAATAATAAATTCATAATTACTATTTATACAAATAAGACAATTAACTTTGTTTGTATAACTGAGGATTTTATTGTGACTATAGTTTCGACAACTTTAACTTGTCATTATCAAACATAAAGTAATTTAAAACAAACAATTCGTCAGGTATATATACGAAAAAATTACGGTTACAAAACGGCTTTAAAAATGGGGGTGTATTATTACGGGAATTTCCGGTCGATTATTACGGGAATTTCCGGATTAGCGCGTGCTTTGTGAATTTCCAGAGACTCCAGGAGGTCCATCTTACGACCCTTTTCGGCTAAATGCATTATTGACAGTACATCCTCGCCAAAAGTATGTTTGTTTTCAATCATATGTCTAGCGAATGACGACTTATCAATTAAAATTACGACCAGATTGACCAATATATACTCCTTTACAATCGCTACAAGTTAGTTTATATATCCCTGATCTGTGAGCACTGGGTATTTTTGTTTTCGGATTAAAAATACTGTATCTAATTTTTGTAAAAGGTTTAAAGGCTATTGAAATGTTATGTTTAGATAAAATGCTTTTAATTTGTAATTTTAATTTGTAATTTTGTTTAAAATCAGACTCAAGGAGCATCTTAGCTCTTTTCGGCTTAATTTGATTGATAAGTCGTCATTCGCTAGACATATGATTGAAAACAATCATACTTTTGGCGAGGATGTACTGTCAATAATACATTTAGTCGAAAAGGGTCGTAAGATGGACCTCCTGGAGTCTCTGGAAATTCACAGAGCACGCGCTAATCCGGAAATTCCCGTAATAAACGACCAGCTTGACCTAATATACACCCCCATTTTTAAAGCCGTTTTGTAACCGTAATTTTTTCGTATAAATACCTGACGAATTGTTTGTTTTAAATTACTTTGTGTTTGATAATGACAAGTTAAAGTTGTCGAAACTATAGTCACAATAAAATCCTCAGTTATACAAACAAAGTTAATTGTCTTATTTGTGTAAATAATGATGTATAACGAAGTAGAAGCCTCCACAGTGAACAGTTTAATTACTATTTATGTCTGGTCAACAAAATCCGCAGAAAAGTAAAGAGCGGAAACCGGAAAGCCGGAAAGTAATCTATTTCTACAAAACTGCAAAAGTGAGGGACCTTGTTTTGGCTCTTTACTTTTTGCAAATTTTTCTTTCCCCCATATGCAAAACAAAGGGAACGTATTGTTTTCGCTAACATTTTCAAATCAAACATTTTAGTGGATATATCCATTTTGAGGTTCTCCTAGTTGATTAAGATCATTTTTGAAAATTGTTAGTAATTCTGTCCTGTCCGCCACGATAAAGTCTAAACCGATTGAGCTATTAAGATGATACTATTAACTGAAGCTTAAAAAGATAATTGAAAATAGTGCACCCTGTACATTATCTATAACTCGCCGGGTGCCCATTGCTTTGGCATATACAGGAGCGTATTGACTGAACTTATGTTCACATAAGTTCAGTCAAGCACATAGGCGTTTATACGCCTATGTGCTTTCCGCACTTGCATTGAATGCGTTCAATGCAAGTGTATGTGCATAAAAACAGCATTTCCATTGGCCGTCGCGTGCACGAGCTGCAATGTGCGACCAATGGGCCATTATGTAGAATGCATTTACGGTGCATATAATCACCACTGAAAAGGGGAATTAATGCTCACTTAAACTAGGGGACAGTTTCCGCTTTTAATTGGACAACACTCATTTATGGAGTAAAATGAATTAATTACAAATTATATAGCGTGTCTTAATACAGCGTATTCGGACGATACATCTTGTTAGAAATAGAAAAAAAGGGTCTGAATCAAAGTTAATGAATTTTAAAATATTTGCCTTATCAAAAATGAATATCAGTTTATTTTTATTATTATTATTATTCTATATTTTTCTAACAGACACATACAAATATCCAATTACAGGGAACTTAATATTATAAAGGGTGTCCCAAAATTAACACAAGATTTGAATTAAATAGAAAACACAGTTTTTAGTCTTTAGATTGTTATTTTTTTTATTGAATCATAAAGTACATAGGATAGGGTTTTTTTTTGAATAACACATCGGGCAAATTGTCTCCACGGCTTTGCTGGCACATACGCACTCTTTTGTCGAAATTTTCCATGACCATTCTGCATAAATTGTGGCGGAATTTCGTTGATGCGGCGTTTAATTTCCTCCTGTAATGCATAGATGGTTGTGTGCTTGTTGACATAAACCTTTGACTTCAAATAACCCCATAAAAATAAATTTAATGGTGTTAAATAACACGATCTAGGGAGGCAATTTTGATCACCGAAACGAGAGAGTACACGGCCAGGAAATGTCTTATGCAGTAATTGAATTGTTTCACGGACTGTATGGCATGTGGCACCGTATTGTTGAAACCACATATTGGCCACATCAATATCATCTAATTTTGGCAAAAAGAGCTGTGTTATCATGTCGCGATATCAAGCATCAATGACAGTTACTGCTTGACCAGCCTCATTTTCAAAAAAGTATGGTCCAATGATACCTCCAGCCCAAAATCGGCACCAAACAGTGACACGTTGTGGATGCATTTGTTTTTCTACAATCACATGTTGGTTCTCCGAGCCCCAAACACGCAATTTTGGCGATTAACAAAACCATCAAGGTAAAAATATGCTTCATCGCTTAGGATGATTTTGCTCGTTAAATCAGCATCCACTGGTTGATATTCAATAATCCATTCAACGAACTCTCTTCGCTGTGCATGGTCAATAGGCTTCAGTTTTTGTGTTAATTGAATTTTGTAAGCATGGAGACACAGATCTTTTGTGAGTGAACGCTGTAGAGAGCTTCTTGAAATTTGCAATTCTTGTCCACGACACCGAATTGATGTTCTGGGATTTTCACCAACACACTCACGCACTGACTAACTAATTAAAGAAGCAAATAAACATATTGTGATGTGTTTATTTATAATATAAACATGTTTAAACTGATGATCTTTAACTTCTTCTAATTATTTCAGTGCTTTATTAAAGATTATATTTTTTCATTTTGAATTCTTAACTACTCTATTTCGAATTAAAAATAATATTTTATTTTGAATTAATTGACCACATAAATTGTAGAAGTATATGATTTCAAAATAAAGGGAATTTTTATTTTAAGTAAATATAATAATAATAATAATAAATTTGTGACTTTTCATACATTCGATATTTTTAAAAAGCGTTTAATTTGAAAATTCTAACGAGTGTTTCAACTCCCAAATTAAGCATGAAGTAATACTTTGAGTTTAGAAAAGTCTTATAAGGCTTCTAAACGCGACGACACAAAAATATCTAAAATCTTCCGGTTTCTATCTCTTTCCTAAAATGTTGGAGGGTATGGGAAAAGAGACCGAGCACTCATTATGAACACCAACCGCATTTTTGTATGTCAATGCAAACCGATATTAGCAGGTATAGTAGTTCCAGCGCTATATGAAAAAAATGACATCAGTTTGCGGTTAACTTGTAAATGATAATTGGGGGCTTAAGACCATAACCGCAATAAAACTAACCTGCGCTAGCCAGATGATTTGCATAGAAAATTCATGACCGAAATGAACAGGGCCGCTACAAGGTGTGTTGTCCCCGGGGCGCGAGGCAAACAGCGGAAGAAAAAATGTACAGAGATGTTGAGATTAAAAATGTTGATTGTTTAACCGAGTTCATTTAAGTGTAAGAATGAAAAGTTCAAAACATTTATGCTCTTTTAACATTAACTAATATTAAATTGTGTGATTTATCAAACCATCCAACATGTGAAAATACCTACATCCATTTCAAAATGTGAGGCGCTTCACTTTGAAGTGCTGTATTTTCAAAACAAAAAATCTTTAAAATTATCCGAGCACGTTTCTGTAATCCTGAGTGTTATTTTATTATTATTGAAGAAATCAGATTTTTATCATAATTATTTTTTCGACGGATTTTTACTAACTCTTTATAAATCCTAATCAGTTAAGTATAAAAATTTGAAATAAATACTGGTAAAAGATTAAATCTTTATTTATAGAGTGGTGCAAGAAAGAAATGCATATCTGAACCCTTTCAACCCCTACTATATCAAAATCCTATTTCAACGTTCTCGGTAATTAAGTATCCGGTTTTTTAATTATAGTTAATTGTTAGAAATTGTTCATAACGTAAAATATATAATTTAATTTCCAATAATTTAATTATTTGATGTTTCGTCGATTGAAAACCTCATTGAGAGATTGAAGATGCGCGATGGTTATGGTTTTTAATCCACGAAAAATCAAATATTTATATGATTGAAAATTAAATTATATATTTTGCAGGTCAATCTGATTTTTTTCAATAATAATAAAAAACACTCTCAGTATTACAGAAACGTGCTCAGATATTTTTCTAAGATTTTTTGTTTTTAAAATACAGCACTTCAAAGTGAGGCGCATCGCATTTTGAAATGGATCATTAAATAAATTAAAATTTCAATAAAATCGTGTTAGTTATAATAAAGCTACGATTAAATTGGTACAGCAAATTTTGCTTAAACAAAAATTATACGATTCTAAAAATAATGTTATTTTAGAAATTTTCAGGCGCAAGTTTTTACACCACTAATATCAAATTCCATAGTTGAGTTGAATTTTTTTAAGAAGAATAATTATACGATTTAATTAATTTATAAATATTTAAAATTAAATTTCGGCAGAATTGTTTAACTCAACTTATTTCTTCTGACAATCTTTTATTTGAAATTTAAACAAACATTATGTAATTAAATGAAAATTTACACTTTATACATACATAATTACACTTTATACATAAATACACTTTATACAAAAATACACTTTATACATAAATTAATTATCAGATTCGTCTGAGTCACTCTCCAAAATATTTATAATAAGCGGTTCCACATGTTTGGAAAAGTATTTATTTTCAATTTCGATGACATGTCGAATGATGTTCGTCCACTGTCCTTAGAAATTTTAGAAATTTCATTTTTAACTACATTTACAGTTCCTTCACTAAACTTAGGATTTGTGTTATTATTTATTTGAGGTTTTAGTATGCCCCAAATCAATTCAATAGGGTTTAATTCACAATGGTACGGAGGTAAACGTAGCACTTGATGACCCGACTTTTTGGCTTCTTCGTCTATGAAGTGTTTTTTCTTATGTTCTTTTATTTTTAATACTTCGAGCAATTCTTTTTTTGTGTAGGTCGGCTCGAAGTATAACTCATATTCATATAAAAAATCTGAAATTTCTTTTTTACTCGAATTGGCATTTGGTACTTTTTCAATCTGAACCGAATGGTAGCTAGCATTATCTAGTACAATAACGCTATTCTGCGGTATATTGGGTAGAAGAGATGTCACAAACCACTCAAAAAACACTTTTCCTGACGTATCATCGTGGTAGTCCACATTAGCTTTTTATATTTTTTGCTGATAAAAATAACGCATCATTCACCCATCCTTCTTGATATCCTGCATGGAGAATAATAAGACGTTGTCCCCTTGAAGCTGGTACATTTAGTGAGCAGTTATCATCTATCCAACCTTTCTTCACTGTATCGTGTGTGTCATACCACGTTTCATCCAAGTATATAATTGGTTTATTTGTATTTCCAATTCTTCTTATTTCTTCTATATATTTATACCTCCACTCACAAATCCGTTGACTTTCTTTGAGCACCTTCCTTTTGTCGATAGTGCGATATTTAAAACCAATTAATGACAAAAAATTGTGATATTGTTGTTAAACTGCATTTAACATCAAGCTGTTCTTTCTATTTATATTGAAGCCAGTTTAGAGTTGGATCAAAATAATTTTTAAAACTGTTATAAATTATTCTTCTCACTCCACGGCCGTGATCTTTCACAGTTAATTTTTTTAGGACTCCTTTATCTGTCCTAATTTTCCTCGGTATAATTCCGTTGGTAACTAGTCGCCACACTGTCGTTTTAGAAATTTTTGTTAAATTTTCAGTCTCGGAGATTAGATAGTCTTCGGTGCCAAATTTTCCTTGTTGTTTTAAACTATCGTATAAATTTAAGATAATCTTTTTTGCGTCTTCAGATAAAACAATTCTATTGTTGGATTTTGATAAAACTTCTTCTCTATTTTCATCAGCATTTATTAAATTTTCTTCGTTTTCATGTTGGTGAAAATGATGTTGATCGTGTTCGCTATTCCACGGTCTCCACATGATAGTTGTTTGCAATAACTGCCTAAAGTCTGGTATAATATTGGAACAGATCACTTAACTAATGTGCACGATTAACTGGACTATTACCTGGGGTTGACGCGTATTTATCATAAAGTTAGGACACCCCATCCACCACCCCCGAGAGTTCTTAAAGTGGGGCATGTATGTGTTATTTTTCCATAAGAACGAACAACGGCTCATCTTTGATAATAAAGAAAATTAAGATTTGAGATTTACACACATTATACATTGAAGGTATGTGAATAATTTAAAATGTTTTTACGTAAAAGGAATTATAACTAAAATAAATATAAATTTAATTGTGACACACTAAAAAGATGTCATATAAATGTTGAGATATTGTATAGACGAATTGGTTTACCTGTGTGATATTACTTTAATTTATTGAAATACTTGTTATAAATAGGGTGTAGGAATTAGATTATTCTAAGTTAAATATTAAATAAAATGAGCTGTCGTTTCAAAACCTCCATAAGAGCAATAAACATTTTAGTTTTACTTTTGTTTAAAAGATGGCAAAAAAATACATTTAGAAATAAGTTATATCATTTAATTGATAGAATTTGTTTGTATAGTGTTGGATGCCGAGACTCACCTCAAAAGTAGTAAAAAATATTTTGTGGGTGATTTAATTAAAATCATGAAAGCAATAATCAAAAAAATAAAAATGAAAAAAAAAACAACTCTAAATATGTATTATAAATCACACGAAAAAGTATACTTTTAGTAGAAATTGTTATGAACAATCATTTTGTCGGGAAGTCCAGAATTTGAGTTAATCTGGGATATCCCCAATACCTTTTAATCCTGGGCCTCTTGGTTCCTTATTGCATTATTAATAAGATGTAAATTGATAGAGAAGTGTTAAGAAACAGAACTTCATGCTAATAAGAGTATGAAACAATTTATCGACTAGAAAACAAGTTGCAACCGTCATTTAACTTTCAATCAGATAACTGACGTTTGTATCGTAAGAGCTGCAAATTAAAGTGTTTTCCTTGGTATACATTTATTGGACTATCTATCTCGAAAACGTTAAAATTTAATTATTGATATCCGCGTTAAAATAAATGGTGACAACTGGTGTAAATTAAATTATAAGTTCAACAAAAACTATTAAAATGATAGGGAATTTAATCAATTTCCATTTATTTTAGACTAGATTTAACTCTGCTGTCAAACGTTAAATTTAACGTTTTCGATAGAGAATACCACCGAATGTGCATTTTTACATATCTACGTCAGTCATTGGAATGAAATGTTCTAATACGGACCTGAAATTATACAGCCGACTCCCGGCCGAGCATGCAATAAGCTGTTTGCTGAGGGATACTTTTATTGAGGATTATGGTTTATGGTGTTATAAAAATATAAAAATTTATTGCAAATTTGAAGTCATTTTTTTCATATAGCGCTGGAAGATCTATAGTAAGAAGTCCATTTGTTTTCAGCCGGCGCGTAGCGTTATCTTTTGTCCGACTTGAGGTGGTTTTGATAGGAATATTTATTTTATATTTATGAAATTATTTAAAATGTAATAATAATTAATACGACATTTGTAAAATAAAGTCGAAATTATGTCTACGTGTACAATTTTGGGTCAATAGCATTTTTTAAAACGTATCTGACGTTTACATCTCGGTAAATATTAATCATCACATCTAAACGTTATAAATTTTAACTTTACTGTAAATCAGTGGTTTACACGCGTGGCTCATGAAGTAAAATTTCGAGTTTAGAAAAGCCCCGTGAAAATTTGTCGAGGGACGCTGCGCGACCCTCGACAAATTTTCTACACGGGGCTTTTCTAAACTCGAAATTTTACTTCATGCTTAGTCTGGGAGTGGACAACACTCGTTCTTAGAAGTTTCAAATTGAAGGATCACTCTACTAAGTTTACTAAGTTTATTACCATTTTACAAAGGTTACAGCTCGAAGGACCAATCATGGTCTTCGGAGACCAAAGGACTACAGGGAATCGAAGTTTTTTTACAAGAAAACAACGAAAATCTGAAGATCTTCAGCATGGATAGGAAAGAACACATCTAATTTTGAAAAAATATCGAAGTTGGGTTGGTTTTCAGTGCATTTTTAACTTCACATTAAATCAGTGTTTTATACGCGTGGCGCATGAAGTAAAATTTCGAGTTTAGAAAAGCCCCGTGAAAATTTGTCTCGGGTCGCTGCGCGACCCTCGACAAATTTTCTACGCGGGGCTTTTCTAAACTCGAAATTTTACTTCATGCTTAGTCTGGGAGTGGAAGACACTCGTTAGTTTAAAATACATCAAAATTGGTAAAATATGGATCGTTGGATGCCCGTCTTCAGGGGTGATATGTAAGCAAATTATGGGTCTTAGGAGTTGTCAAATAAGTAAGTTACTCAACTGTTTCCAAGGCATTCTTTACGAAAACAAAAGATTAAAATTGTACATATAAAATGTACAAGATGAGAGACTCGATGTCTCAGCTCTATTAAGAGAGGAGGAAAACCGATAGAAAAAATCTGAAAAGAGGTTCATAAATGGGATTGAGTAAGGTTCATTTTAATCCGAAATTGCATATTTTTCTAAATTTTAAAAGTGAAGTAATGATGTCATCGAATATTTTTTCCCGAGAAACATACCTAAGTATATTTTTGGATATTTCAAAAGAGCTAATTTTTCTATACTTTGTAGAGACAAAAATTTGCTATCTTTTTTCGTTAAAAAATTAAAAGCAAACTTAAAAAATAGTATTATCAAAAATTTTAAATTGTCACAACTTAAACAAGTAGCTTTTGGAAGCAAATAACAAAATAAAATCAAAAATTAAACTAATGGTTGACAAATATTGTTTTGTTGTCATTTGATTTTAGATTTCAGATTTTTCTATCGTTTTTCATTTTCATATAATAGAGCTGAGACATCGAGTTTCGCTCACCCTGTACAATAAACTATAAGTGTGATACATCATTGAATTCAGGAAAAAATATTCTTACAAAAAATATGAAAATCCAAAAGAAAATCCAGAAAATGTGAACACCATCTACTCCCAATAGCATTGTCGATGGTACTCACAGAATGACTATTATAAATGTCAATTGATTGTGCATTTTAAAATCCAGAAAAAAAACTAAACAACTATAACCATTTTAGTAGTCATGTGTAATTTACATATAAATTGACGATGTGAACGGCATCTGCTGCCAAATTTTGAGCAGTGCTATTGACAGTAGATGGTGTTCACGCCGTTAATATATTTTTATATATACAGAGAGTTTTATGTAACACCGAACATTTTCATAACGAGAATTTTTCTTTGAAGTATCTATATGCATACGTTGCATATTTTCCGATGCTCAGTTTATTAAAAGAATCCAATTTGAGGCTCTAAGCGAGTGTTTTATAGTCCCAGGCTGAGCATGAAGTAAAATTTCGAGTTTAGAAAAGCCTGAAAATTTGGTTTGGGCGCGTAGCGCGAAGCGCGGAGCGGCCAAACCAAATTTTCAGGCTTTTCTAAACTCGAAATTTTACTTCATGCGCCACCGATACAAAACACTGATTCAATGTAAAGCTAAGCGGTGTATTTTAAATTTTGTAATATGTCAGTGTTTTGTACCGGTGGCGCATGAAGTAAAATTTCGAGTTTAGAAAAGCCTGAAAATTTGGTTTGGCCGCTCCGCGCTTTGCGCTACGCGACCAAACCAAATTTTCAGGCTTTTCTAAACTCGAAATTTTACTTCATGCTTAGCCTGGGAGTGGAAAACCCTCGCTCAAAGCTTCAAATTAAATTCTTTTAATAAACCGAGCATCGAAAAATGTGCAACGTATGCATATGGATACTTAAATGAAAAATTCTCGTTATAAAAATGTTCGGTGTTACATAAAACTCTCTGTATATGTTCATTATAGCACTTTTTCCGTCATTTAAAGAATTGATGATTCTCGTACTAAACGTATTTCACTTGCTAATTGGTTGGTCGCACATGAAGTAAAATTTCGAGTTTAGAAAAGCTTAATTTGTCTTAGTCAGTCTGCTGCGCTACGCCCGAGCCAAATGTTCAGGCTTTTCTAAATTCAAAATTTTACTTCATGCTTAATATGGGATTGGAAACACTCGTTAGATGATCAATCATAACCAGGGTTGTTATGTTTAAAACACTTTGTTTTAAAACAGTGTCTTAAACATATTTAAAAACAGCCGTCGTGTTTTAAACGGTTTTGTTTTAAACATGTTTTAAATCTTAGATTTGTTTAAAACATGTTTTAAACGTTGGATTTGTTTAAAACCGTTTTTTATTATCTTAACTGCTAAAAATAAATATTTGCTAAATTATATTTTATATTACTTCATTAAAGTTTCTTGTTTGTTTTAAAATTCTGGCTAAATTGTTGAAGATATTTCAAATTACATCATCAAACATAACATTTTATTACAATAAAACTGTGTGTGCATAAATGTGGTTTTTAAATACCGTGATTTTTTCTTTCAGGTATACATAAGCATACACTGTAAATTTTTCGACGTTCTTTGTTTTTTGTTCAAGATTTCAATTTGAATCTTTAAACGAGGGTCTTCCACTCCCAGACTAAGCATGAAGTAAAATTTCGAGTTTAGAAAAGCCTGAAAATTTGGATTGGCCGCGTAGCGAAGCGGAGCGGCCAATCCAAATTAGGCTTTTCTAAACTCGAAATTTTACTTCATGCGCCACGCGTATAAAACACTGAAATATCATAAACTTTAAAATATACGGCTTTAGCAATCTAATATGTAAACGTGGATAAAACGTGAGTCAAATTCTGCGCTGAAAAAATTGTTTAAAGCAGTGATTATACGCAACCCAATAACTCGTAACTTTTATTAGGTTGCCTATAACTGTTGTTGTAAGTGTGTGTTTTTTTAACTTCACTGTAAATCAGTGTTTTTAATCGTGGCGCATGAAGTAAAATGTCTACTTTAGAAAAGCCTAATTTGGATTGGCCGCTCTGCTTCGCTACGCGGCCAATCCAAATTCTTAGGCTTTTCTAAACTCGAAATTTTACTTCATGCTTAGTCTGGGAGTGGAAAACACTCGTTTAAAGCTTCAAATTAACCGCAGTAAAACAACGATTTTCCACAACTTTAAAAAACGCTGTAATTATCGGGATATGTATACTCAAATGAAAAATGCCCTGTATATTCTGTTTTAAACACGTTTTAAACGTGTTTTAAACATGTTTTGAACACGTTTTAAACCCAGATCATAACCTTATATTGTATTTTTTTTATTGCTAGATTAGCGTGCTCTATTTAACCGATTTGATAGAACGCTTTAAAAAGCGAAAAAGGGAAACTACCTGCTATTCTAACAGATAAAGTCATAAATTGTAACCTAAACCACACCATAAATTGTGGTTTCTTTTCTTCCGTTATACTCCTGCGCTTGTAGAGGGTGTCTCTCTTCAAAATTTGCTGGTTTAGATATTTTGGAGAGGCCCTTTCTAAACTCAAAATGTTACTTCATGCGCCACGCGCAGTAACCACTGATTTATAGTAAAATTCAAAATATACTTCTTAAGAGGGGCAAAGTCGGGTATCAAATTTCAGAGCTAGTAGACTTCTCCTTCCTTGGCGTGCGGGCGAACAGGCCATAAATTACGACTCGGCATGCAAGGGCAATCCAAACAAGCATTTTTATATTTTACGAAATTTTACTTCATGCTTAATCTAGGAGTGGAAACATTTCGTTAGAAACTTTAAATTGCTTCTAGGAAAACAACAAATTACTGAAAATATATTTATAAGAAATCTATGTTCTACAATTGATTAATAAATGGAATAAGTAAGTTTAGTTTAATATTATTTGAAGTGGCACTGATACTGATAATAATAATAATTATTATTAAACCAGGGTTTCCACTAAAAAATTAAGCACGAAGTAAAATTTCGAGTTTACAAAAATCTGAAAATTTGATTTGGTCGCGTAGCGCGTATATCATTTAATTACAAATCATTCCTTTAACATATTACTATCACATATCTTTATTATTCAACAATCATCTTTGTAATCGTCGGGATTCTTCCTGGCATACGAATCATGCAATGACTCGATTTGCTGGTATACCAAGTAACCAAGGGCCAAAGGTGGTAGAAAGTAAGGGATGGATTCCGTAGCGACCAAACCAAATTTTCAGGTTTTTCTAAAGTCGAAATTTTACTTCATGCGCCAGGCGTATTAAACATTGTTTTATCGTAAAGTTTAACAAAACATTCATCCTATTAAATGAACATGACACGGATCAGATATTTATATAGTCTATTATCAATGATGTTAAGTGTTAATAAAAAATAATTAGGTTTTAAACATTTTTGTTAATAAAAACTGGCAGCGATATTAAAAATCTTATTGGTTGCCGAAAAAAAAAAAAAAATTGTATCCAGTTGTTCGAATTGCTGATATACATTCTGATCGTTAATTTGAATGACATTTTTCTCTTACGAATCCTTTGAATGAATAAAATATAGTATATACTACTGTAAAATTGCGTTCGCTTAGTACCGATTTATTTACACCTTTTTTAACATTAAAAAACGTGGATTTATTACAATTTTAGTATCATTTAATATTATCTGTAGCCTAACTTCAGGGTCGGCCACAGCGCCAAGGTACACTTTGAGGTTGGGATCGCGCTTTAGAAATACAAGGAATTCCACAACAAAGTCACCTTTCAATAACGGATGCATATTACCTTGGGTCTCTGGCCTACCCTGAAGTTAGGCTGCTAGCCGCCGCTGATCTGTAGTAATATTGGAATTGTTAATCAAGAAATAACATATTAGATATAGTTTAGCAAGTAATACATGTGTAATATCTACGTTCAAGAGTATTATTTATAAAAATGTAATATATAAAATAATAACGTAAAATCCCGCTCCATCATTCTAAATGGCGACACAAAACTGGTCAAATTTTGTGTTGCAAATTTCTCAAAAACTAAAGGGTTAATATTTTGTTTGTTTGTAGGATTGGTCTCATTAAGGCTATAAGCATCTGTTCAATTAATGCAAATTGCAAATAAAACGTTGTTAATTCTAAAAATGGATTTTCTTCGTTATTAATAAACATTTTTTCTTGAACATTTTTCATTATATGCAGTAAGTCATGGCAAAAATGATACAGAAAATATATTTTATTTATCTTGGGTTGTTTTCGATAAATTTGCTACACGAAATTTCAGACACGAATTTGCCCCTTTTAATAGTGAGTCAAGCTACGGAACTAAATACATATTTCAATTTCAATTTCAATTTCACTTTTAATTTCAATTTCAATTTCAATTTCAATTTCAATTTCAATTTCAATTTCAATTTCAATTTCAATTTCAATTTCAATTTCAATTTCAATTTCAATTTCAATTTCAATTTCAATTTCAATTTCAATTTCAATTTCAATTTCAATTTCAATTTCAATTTCAATTTCAATTTCAATTTCAATTTCAATTTCAATTTCAATTTCAATTTCAATTTCAATTTCAATTTCAATTTCAATTTCAATTTCAATTTCAATTTCAATTTCAATTTAGTGTTAAAAGCATAGCTGTACACACGTCAAAACATACATGTAATAGTATAAAATCAGGTAATTACAAGACATAGAAGCACAGACATTTTTTACATGATCAGCGCATAATAGTATTTTTACGAAACACAAGACAAAAATTAAATATATAATAAAATTACTAATATTATACATATGTTTATATTAACAAGTCACCGTTCAGAAAGTCATTAACACTGTAATAGGACCCTGAACACAGTAATCGTTTCAATTGTGATTTAAACATTTTTATGTTTAAAGATTTTATATGATTTGGCAATTTGTTGTAAAATAGTGGAGCGTAATAATTTTCACTATTCCTTGTTCTATAAATACGAGTATATTTTATCTTAACGTTGTCAGAAATTTTTGTATTATAACTGTGATGTTCCTTTGTAATTGTGTACATATGTAGATTCGTTTTCACAAATAGCAGGCACCTTAAAATATATAATGACGGAACTGCTAAGATGTTTAAGTTTTTAAAGTTATTTTTAATGTCTTGGCGAAAATGTAATTGGAGTAGGGCTCGTATACATTTTCGTTGAAGCCCAAATATACGTTTAATATGTGTGGTATGGCCCCATGACAAGATGGAGTAATTTATTTGTGATTGTACCAGCGAGTAATAGCAATTTAACATGGTTGTTAAATTATTTAATTTAGTTAAACTGCGGATCAAGTACACATATTTTGAAATCTTTTTACAAATAAATTCAGCTTGATTACTCCACGTTAATCCCGGGTCCAGCAAAACCCCTAAAAATTTGGTTTCGTTTTTGTTGACAATACCTGAGCAGTCCTTTAGACTGAAGATCATATTAGATGTTTTATTTTCATTCAGCAACAAACGATTGCTGATTAACCATTCTTTAACCTTCGATTGTGTATCCCCGAGACCATCCAGCAATAGAAAAATAAACCTCCCTTATTCAAATATAATCTATAATCCTGGCTACGTCCATGGCATAGTTATTCTGACATATATCGTAAATCAATTAGAAGCAATCCAAGTAAATACAGGAATTTTTTTTTTAGCTATAAGTAATTTTTCCGATATTCGTTGTTTTTTTAAAGAGTTCAATTTGAAGCTATAAATGCGTGTTTTCTACTCCCAGATTAAGTATGAAGTAAAATACCGAGTTTAGAAAAGTCTGAAAATTTGGTTTGATCGCGTTGCCACGCGTATAAACGTTGAAATATTGTTAAACTTATATATTTTGAACTTGACTTAAAATCAGTGTTTAATACGCGTGGCGCATGAAGTAAAATTTCGAGTTTAGAAAAGCCTGAAAATTTGGTTTGGCCGCTCCGCGCTTCGCGCTACGCGACCAAACCAAATTTTCAGGCTCTTCTAAACTCGAAATTTTACTTTATGCTTAATCTAGGAGTGGAAAACCCTTGTTTAAAGATTTAAAATCGACTCTTAAAAAGCAATTATCTGAAGATTTACAGCATATAATTGGGATATGTATACTTAACAGAAAAACTCCCTGTATGTACACTTACAAAAAAAATCCCTGTATTCTCTACGTTCAAGAAATAAAAATAATGTAATCAGAATTAATTATACTCACTAACAAATTAATAAAGACGTATCTAACGAAGGCGTTGATGATTTATGGAGCAGGGTATTCATTCACATTCGGTATCCTAAATTAATGAACGTGTGGCCAGCACAGTGCCGTGTTCCCAATTAGTGATTAATAAAGATACCCGACGGAAGGATAATCGATGGGCATAATTGGTCAACAGATTGGGTGGGAGATTAGAGAACGATGGTTGTGAGATAAGCATTCGCATTATTTCCCATGAAATATAAATTTAGGTTTAAACTACATAATTTTGACTGGTAGTCAGATCTGATATCATAGTTATACAACTTTGCTTGTAATGAAAATGATTTAGGTTTCAATTGCAACGACTAAAATTGTAAATACCAATTTTAGTTTTATACACATAATAATAGATAGTTCATTGGTTGATTTTGTCATATATGGGGTAGTGATTTAAAGAACAATCACAAGAACAATCACTTCAATTGAAAAAAAGCAACACGGTTGTGGTTTCTGATATATGTGCGCATATTTATTTAACCGATATTAGAAACAGTGTCTTTCGTCGCTGATAAACAGTAGATTATCATAACAAATAATATATATGCATGTTTATTTCAAATAAAAAATAAATATTACGAATTTAAGAAACAGCCCATTTAATACAGACATTTGATTTCAAAAATTCGAGTAATCAAGCACAAATACCGTGCGATCATTTAAATAATGATTTAGAGTAGGCGGCATTTTTTTCTGCAGTTTCCCAAAATGCTAATTGAATGATAGAATAAATTTGAGGTTATGGTAAACTATGCATTAAAAGTCAGTAGTGCCAATTCAAAGCCTACTCTAAACCGTGTTATAAACGATCACACGGTACTATAATGTTACACTGTCTTAGTAATAAGGCTCGGATAATATGCAAATTGCATATTTGTTATCAATAATCATTAGATATGCATAGAAAACTTACAATTTTGCTGATATACCTTTTAATAACAAATATACATTTTGCATATAATAATCCGAGCCTTGCTTATAAATATACAATAGACAGTTTTAAGACTTCACTAACATAACTGATATATCAACAGATATGTTAGTACAGTTTATTGTATACCGGGTGTTGACTTGGCGGCCCAACATAGGAAATCCCATGTACATTTTGGCTCCCCTATTTATTTTAGAAACAAAATGTATTTACCTTTTTTATAGAGAGAAAAATTCGGAATTCATTCGTGTTAACGTTTATCACTTTACTTTAAGTTAAAATAATTAAGAAAAAGTAATGTGATTTTATAAAAATAATGACATGCCATGGAATTGAAACAATTGCGGATGTCAAAATGGCAAAAGATATCGCAGTCACTTGATTAAAGTAAATTTTTTTGAAATAATTTACACTATACAAGAAAAATCCTCCTAATAAAGTGGTATTATGCAGACCACAGCTGTCACGATGTTTGCGTTATGTTTTTTGTCGTTAATTAAGTAACTGCAATATCTTGTGCTATTGTGACATTCGCAATTGTTGTATCAATTCCATGGTATGTTATTATTTTTATAAAATCACATTAATTTTTCTTAATTAATTAGCTGTACATTTTTTGACATACGTTGATTTTTAAAAGAGTTCAATTTGAAGCTTTAAACGAGTGTTTTCCACTCCCAGACTAAGCATGAAGTAAAATTTCGAGTTTAGAAAACCCCCTGGAAAATTTGTCGAGGGTCGCGCAGCGACCCGAGACAAATTTTCTGGGCTTTTCTAAACTCGAAATTTTACTTCATGCGGCACGCGTATAAAACACGGATTTTAAGTGAAGTTCGAATATACATAAATCTGACAATATTATAGTGTTTTAACGCGTGACGCATGAAGTAAAATTTAGAGTTCAGAAAAGCCCAGAAAATTTGTCTCGGGTCGCTGCGCGACCCTCGACAAATTTTCACGGGGCTTATCTAAACTCGAAATTTTACTTCATGCTTAGTTTGGGAGTGGAAAACACTTGTTTAAAGCTTTAAATTGAACTCTTTAAAAAAAAACAGGGAATATCCGCAATTGTTGTATCAATTCCATGATATGACATCATTTTTATAAAATCACATTACTTTTTCTTAATTATTTTAACTTAGAAAAATGTAAAGTGTTAACCGTGAACATTAATAAATTTAGAATTTTTCTCTCTACAAAAAAGTAAATAAATTTTGTCTCTAAAATAAATAGGGAAGCCAATATTTGAACACTTTAAAATTAAAATGCGATTTCCTATGTTGCGTCCGCCAAGTCAACACCCGGTATAAAGAAGACAGTATAACATTATGGTATTTATACTCTTATTCTTTTTTGACAAGATATAATTCGAATTAGATACGCTAGCACAAAATGAAACAACATCAATCAAACATCTGTTACGTTTAACGAAGGCCACCAACTTCTAAGAATATGAAACGCCGTTTAATTTAAAATTCATAATAAGGTCATAAATAACGTCCCGTATTTTCCTTTTTTATTGGGGGCAATTACGTGAAATGGAAATCATTGGCGGAGAAATACAAGAAACGTTCGTATTTGATAATCAAGTATAAATAGGTATATACTTTGATTTATAGAGGGTGACTGTTATGTAATAAAACCTGTATTATATTAACTTGGACTGCTTCCAATTGTTTTACGATATTATGTATGATTAAGTCATGGACGTAGTCAGGATTATAGATTACATTTGAATGGGGGAGGTTTATTTTCTAGAAATTTAAATTCGTAGCTTCACTCACTATTAAGCAGTATATTTTGAGCTTTACTATAAATCTGTGGCCCTTAGGTGTAGCGTATGAAGTAACATTTAGAGTTTAGATAAGAAAGAAATGAATATTTCGCTTCGCGGAGCGACCAAACCAAATTTTTAGGCTGTCCTGAACTCGAAATTTTACTTCACTCTTAATCAAGGAGTGGAAACAATCGATAAAAGCTTTAAATTGATCCCTTTTATAAAAACATCTAATTCCTGTAAATTTTCTAATGGCCTGCCTAAACCCTGCTATTAGGTATGATAAATATTCTTGTTCATTAATATTAAAATGTACATTATTTATTAGTTATGTGATACACAGACTGTATTTATTTTATTATCATTTAATGGAAAAAATCTGCTGTGGCCAGCATAGGTATAGTCAATACATTGGTGCCGTTCAGCAAATACAAGAATTTTGGGGAATTCTCTGTTGACCGGATTGTTAATCGTGAACGTGTTTGGGATTTTTGCAATCGTACGAAATAGACCGACCAAAGAACCGTTCATTAGATACCAACATATATCAAAACCCAATCCAAACATGATGAATGTTGAACATTTTAATGAACGAGCCCATTACCTTTCTACCCTGAGGTCATGAATTTTTTCCTATGTTTGCTTAATGAAGGTTAGTCGAAACAGGGATTCATTGCAAATCGATTTACTATGATTTTTTAAATTCTGAAAATGGAATCAGGGTAAAGGTGTATGGGAATAATCTTGAATCAGGGAAAAGTCAGGCAAATTTATTATTTCAGATTAGTCGGCACTATGACAAAGATTGCTGAGTATTTCTACAAAGTAAAAGCAGCTTAAATGTTATATTTTTTTAAATATTTTGTAACCAACTCTGTTTTTTACCGACCGCACTACTGTGTAAGGTATTGTGATCGGCCAAAAGTTGACCCCCTATTTTTTTTACGGAAATATCCGTTTCGGGGTCCCAGGAATCCGAATCAAGTGTTATGTCAATGATGTCAGTTTGTCGGTCGGTCGGTCTGTGGCACGATTTAGCGAAAATGGCTTATGGGATTGTCATCAAATTTTGTATTTGGGTTCTATTCTATAATATCTGGCGCCCAGTGAAAAATGAGTGAAGATCGGAAACTAGATGTGGATATTTACTCTTAGCGTTTTCTTTGTATCTCGTAGATCAGTGGTATCCAAACTACGGCCCGCGGGCCAAATCCGGCCCGCGATTGTTTGTAATTTTTTTTTGTAAATGTCATATCTTAAAATATTGTAACAATTGTTCCTTAAATTTTTCATAATTTTATAAAATTAATCGGATCTTGGGCCGACTTTATTATGTAGAATTGTATTTGTGGCCCGCGAAGAAGATAGTTTGGAGACCCAGGTCGTAGATGATTAATATAGTCGCAAAATCTTTGAAATAAAAGTTGTAGAGAATAAAATAATAAACATTTCAATAATATATACTTTTTGTCGTAGCTCTTTCCGTTTTTTGAAAATGGTAAATTTGATTTTTTTAAACATCGTTTAACCGCTTTTTTTAAGCCAAAAGTGGTCATGGTACCAAATAAAAATTCTCCACTCCTCTTATAATTATAACGAATCAACAACATAAATTTCATTGAGCTGGCTCAATTATAACAGGAGACATCATTTTTTTTAGTTTTTCCTATTTTCAGAAATTTACGATTTTCAAGAATCGGAAACACGTTAGTGGGAGTGAGATTGACTTATGCAGGATTCAATAAAAAATGTTGATTAAGGCCTACTACCCCTTGCGATTTTTGGTCAAAAAATATGTTTTTTCAATGCTACCAAAAAATTATTTTGTCTACGGTGTATATCACGACGGGATGTATTTTTTTAAGTAACAAAGTTGAAAAAAAATTTACCAGTAGCGGACATTTTGTTGTAAAAATTAACTTTAATAAGTAATTGGAATAATGAATTTAATAATCCTATATTATTTTAACTTGCTGTCGGTATTGTCAACACATTGCCCTTTTACAGTGACGTTACAAAAAGCAAAATAAAGCGACAAAAGCGCATGTCTCTGCCTATTTTTTTTACAAATCTGTCAGTAAGAAGTAACATTTTTGTAAAGTTATATACCGGGTGATGATTTGGCGGACGCAACATAGGAAATCGTATGTTAATTTTAAAGTGTTCAAATATTGGCTTCACTATTTATTTTAGAGACAAAATGTATTTGACTTTTTTGTAGAGGGAAAAATTTTAAATTTATAAATGTTGACACTTAACACTTTACGTTTCTCTAAATTAAAATAATTAAGAAAAAGTAATGTTATTTTATAAAAATAATAACATGCCATGGAATTGACACAACAATTGCGGATATTCCCTGTTTTTTCCAATTTAAAGCTTTAAGCAAGTGTTTTCCACTCCCAGACTAAGCATAAAGTAAAATTTCGAGTTTAGAAAAGCCACGTGAAAATTTGTCTCGGGCGAAGCGACCCGAGACAAATTTTCTGGGCTTTTCTAAACTCGAAATTTTACTTTATGCACCACGCGTATAAAACACTATAATATTGTCAAACTTATGTATATTCGAACTTCACTTAAAATCTGTGTTTTATACGCGTGGCGCATGAAGTAAAATTTCGAGTTTAGAAAAGCCCAGAGAATTTGTCTCGGGGCTTTTCTAAATTCGAAATTTTACTTCATGCTTAGTCTAGGAGTGGAAAACACTCGTTTAAAATTGAACTCTTTTAAAAATCAACGAATGTCAGAAAATTTACAGCTAAAATAATTAAGAAAAAGTAATGTGATTTTATAAAAATAATGACATACCATGGAATTGATACAACAATTGCCAATATTTCCTGTTTTTTTTAAAGTTCAATTTAAAGCTTTAAGCAAGTGTTTTCCACTCCCAGACTAAGCATGAAGTAAAATTTCGAGTTTAGAAAAACCCCGTGAAAATTTGTCGAGGGTCGCGCAGCGACCCGAGACAAATTTTCTGGGCTTTTCTAAACTCGAAATTTTACTTCATGCGCCACGCGTATAAAACACTATAATATTGTCAAATTTATATATATTTTAACTTCACTTAAATCTGTGTTTTATACGCGTGTCGCATGAAGTAAAATTTCGAGTTTAGAAAAGCCCAGAAAATTTGTCTCGGGTCGCTGCGCGACCCTCGACAAATTTTCACAGGGCTTTTCTAAACCCGAAATTTTACTTCATGCTTAGTCTGGGTGTGGAAAACACTCGTTTTAAGCTTCAAATTAAACTTTTTAAAAATTCAACGAATGTCAGAAAATTTACAGCTAAAATTATTAAGAAAAAGTAATGTGATTTTATAAAAATAATGACATACCATGGAATTGATACAACAATTGAAAATATTTCCTGTTTTTTTTAAAGTTCAATTTAAAGCTTTAAGCAAGTGTTTTTCACTCCCAGACTAAGCATGAAGTAAAATTCCGAGTTTAGAAAAACCCCGTGAAAATTTGTCGAGGGTCCCGCAGCGACCCGAGACAAATTTTATGGGCTTTTCTAAACTCGAAATTTTAATTCATGCGCCACGCGTATAAAACACTATAATATTGTCAAATTTATATATATTTTAACTTCACTTAAATCTGAGTTTTATACTCGTGTCGCATGAAGTAAAATTTCGAGTTTAGAAAAGCCCAGAAAATTTGTCTCGGGTCGCTGCGCGACCCTTAACAAATTTTCACAGGGCTTTTCTAAACCCGAAATTTTACTTCATGCTTAGTCTGGGTGTGGAAAACACTTGTTTTAAGCTTCAAATTAAACTTTTTAAAAATTCAACGAATGTCAGAAAATTTACAGCTAAAATAATTAAGAAAAAGTAATGGGATTTTATAAAAATAATGACATACCATGGAATTGATACAACAATTGCCGATGTCAAAAGAGCACAAGATATTGCTGTTACTTAATTAACGACAAAAAAACATAACACAGACATCGTGATAACTGTGGTCTGCATAATACTCCTTTATTAGGAGGATTTTTTCTTGTATAGTGTAAATCATTACGAAAACATTTACTTTAATCAAGTGACTGCGATATCTTTTGCTATTTTGACATCCGCAATTGTTGATCCATTCCATGGCATGTCATTATTTTAATAAAATCACATTACTTTTTCTAAATTATTTTAATTTAGAGACACGTAAAGTGATAAACGTTAACACGAATGAATTCAGAATTTTTCCCTCTACAAAAAAGGTAAATACATTTTGTTTCTAAAATAAATAGGGGAGCCAAAATTTGAACATTTCAAAATGTACATGGGATTTCCTATGTTGCGCCCGCCAAGTCAACACCCGGTATATTATAATGCATGTTATTCCACGGGGTGTAAAGTAAAGTCGGGGTGTAAAGTAAAGTCGAGCCTTATTATTTATTCAGATAATAATAAATTAGCTCAATTTTTATGGTTTTCTGCATTCCATAATTATGAGTTTATAAATATCGATAAATATCATCTTAAACAATGTGATAGAAATCTGATGATTTATATCGCCGACAATGCTTAAAAGAAAAATTCCCTGTATGTAATATACAAAGCTTTACATTAAACTTACTAGTTAATAGACTAAAACTGTGCTGGCGCTATGATAATATTTACTAAAAGAGTTCGTAAATTGATAAAAGTTTGAGACGTCCTGCTACACAGCGAGTGTTGTCAAAAGCGAAAAAATGACAAACGTTCCCCTTTTATGCACAGGTCCCCGGAGGTCAAATATGCGGAACAGGAACAGCCCAAACACAATGCCTCCACCGAAAAATCAAAACAAGTTCCAAATCTTGGACTCCTCATTCACTACAATTTTTTTGCACCCGTTTGTTAAATCCCCCGATCTTATCTTACTTAGCCTTGTGCAAACATTGGGGTCGGATTTTCTCTCGCAAGAAATTACATTTATTTGCGGATTACCGCACTGTGTCGCCATTGTGCATTGTCGTGTTCAATAAACGTTAGAAATTTGGGCACGAAATGCTTTGTGTGCTAGGTGTAAAAGAGCAGATGTTATTATTTTCGGAGTATGAGGATCAAAATTTCAGCGTATTGTTGTTTATCAAGGACGGATTTCTGGATGTTGACAAATACAAAAAAATGGTTATGGTGGAATGTAATTTGGCTATTATGTGTGGAGAGAAAACACGTTGTTTATCCGTGAGAATTGCGCAATTTATGGTTTGAGGAAGGATTGTGTTTGATACAACATACACAGTTCAATTGGCCAGATTTAAAAAAAAAATTGTTTATATACCGTTCGATTATTATTATGCTCACCATTAGAATATCGTAAAATATCGTTAAATTAGACGAAAGTCTCATTTTTGGTACAAAAATGTAACTCTAAAAGTTGATTTTAGGTAAAACTCTGCATCAATTATTATGATTTCTATGAAGGCCTTATTATATTTCATACTAGCATTTTTTCTTTAAAATATCACAATGTATATGATGTCAATTTTCAGGCATTCTTCGATTTTATAAATGTGTTAAATTTAAAGTTTCGAACGAGTGTTTCCACTCCCAGATTAAGCATGAAGTAAAATTTCGAGTTTAGAAAAACCTGAAAATTTGGTTTGGTCGCTCCGCGAAGCGGAGCGGCCAAACTAAATTTTCAGGTTTTTCTAAACTCGAAATTTTACTTCATGCGCCACGCGTATAAAACACTGAAATATTGTGAAGTTAGAAATACACTTAAAAGTACTTTTTTAAAATGAGTAATAATCAAAATATTTAAATAAAAAAATATTTACCTTATTTTACACATTCTCAAGTCGGGTCAAATAATACAATGTATCAAATTGACTTATTGCCAATTAACTTTAACTTTAAGTACGGAATTTCCTTTATAATTACAATTAATTTACAATAATTTACATATTTGTATATAACAATCTTATAATTTTTTTGCTAATTTAGTATACGAATACTTATGTATTCGTATACTAAGTTAGCAAAAAATAATTATGTTTCGTTGTTGCATCAATAGCGCTTAATGGGTTAATTAGACCAAAGTTTCTATTTTTGGTACAAAATAAAACCATTTTAAAATACAGTGTTTGGTTTTCGCTGTTTTTAAGAAAGAATTGTTTTTATGAAAGCGCTCAATTGCAAACCATATATACCTGTAATTTTTCAAAAAATTCGATTTTTTTTATTCGATAAATTGAAAGAGTGAACATTTAACATTGTTTTCCAAAAAAGTTCAAGTTGATCCGATGAAAATTGACGAGCATATGCGGAATATAAAAATACCGCTTTGAGGCCCATTTCGCAGCAGGTAGCGCGCGCCTGCTGCGCGCGGAACAAAAGCGGCGCATGCGCGTTCCGAGTTGCACGTCAACGAGTTCTGAACACGTAAAAATACTGACTAGCATAACCTCAAAAATTAGAAGTCATAGATTAAATTAGATTGATAACTCCTACAGGGCGCCATGTATCATGATTTTAGTTGACCGACCCACTCGATTGGGCGGCGCTGCAATCGTAAATAACGTCATTGGTGGCGGGGAGCGGGCGGGCTTCTTGCTGAGCGGGGTGCAGGGGGTCATAACATTGAATGGAGGGTGCGGTGCGGGGAACACCGCACGGTATTAAATTACCAAGCGATGCGAGAAATAACAAATACATAATTAATGTTAAATTAAATTACATGTTAAATGGATATTTTCAAAAGTGTTAATTAAATTTAAGGCATTACTGTATGTTCTGGGATCGTACTTTGTGACTAGATATCGTCAGAATTGCTCGATCCAACAGCAACGGGTGCATTCTCCATGGAACGTCCGTGGCTGTTGCAGAGTACTTGAAGATCATTTACGAATGTTACAAAGAAAAAAAGAGAAATAGCGTAGACATCCTGGTTTTAAATTTGTTTGACTGGTTCTGGTTCTTTGGGGAGTGCGCATTTCTGCACTGCACTTAGGCCTCATTAGGTCCATTTTGCTTCCTCCTGTCGATTACCCAGCCTCAGTTCAGCCAGCCTTCCTGGGTTAGGTAGTCTAGCAAAGCCGAGGTGTGTTATGTAGGCCATTGTAGGCCATATTTCACCCAATAAGAAGCAGTCTTGTCTTCCATGTTACACCCTCGCCAGGATGGAGAAATTTGCTTGACTGCAGAATTAATTAAAATAATACATAATAGCTTAAAAACTTGAAATATATAAACTTACAGTTTTAATTATTTATGTTATCGCCTATTCCCAAAGATTCAGAATTGCTGAATCCAACAACAACGGGAAACTACTCCATGAAAAAATGCTCCTAGCCCAGTATGATGAAAATATCCACGATCATGGGTATTTCGTATACTTGAAGATCAGCCACATGTGCTACAAAGAAATAGAGAGAAATAATGTAGTACCACCCTGGTTTTAAATTTGACTGTAGACTTGTTTAAAATAATACACAACAGCTTAAAATTTAAAAATATTATATATACTTACGGTGCAATTATTTATATTTATTAATACTCATCTTGAGGCGATTTCGTCTTTTCGGCATTTTTATGCCGTCAGATCTGACAGCTGTTGAATGAAAACTAGGGCCCACATGTTCGAAATTGCGGGAAATTTGAAATTCCGACATATGCGCCCTCCCATCGAGTGGGTCGGTCAACTATATATGTGAACTTACAGAATTATATGGAGTCGACGGGGTCTGCTAGAAGTGCCGTGCGCGAAACGAGGTTGCGTTTGAGTTGATTTTTTGTCCGAGCGAAATGAGTCCTCGCAACACCAAAGATAAAGGATCGCGAGAATTGCGGTCTTCGCGGAACTTTCGCAAAAGTTTATCAAAAAAAAGACATCCGGTGAACCCGAAATTAATTGAAAGCAATCCTGCCAGTTTCGGCGCCTCAGCAAAAAAGTTTAAACTGGCCTCTGATGTGCCGGAAAATGCATCCGTAGAATACCGCGTAATAAATTTCATCACTGTTTTTGCTACGATTGCAACATTCGTGAAGTGCAAAGACTGTGGGCAAAAAGTGGATTTCGGGACCGCCAGCACTCGTGGACTCGGATTTAAAATCACATTGTCGTGTGATAATTGCCCAACTCGATACGTCACGTCTTGTGGAAAGACGGGTGCTCTGAATTCAGTTGATCTAGTCGTTTCTGGGGATGGAACGTGGAAGAAACGAGGCTTCACTTCGTTGTTCGGCGTTACTTCAATCATAGGTTACTACAGTGGCAGAGTTTTGGATGTACTCACCAAAAGTTTGTTCTGTAAAGAGTGCGAGTTTTGGAGGAAAAATCAGGGCACGGCTGAATATGAAGAGTGGGAGGAAACACATGCATCTAAATGTCAGACAAATCATATCGGATCATCTGGCAAAATGGAGGGAGATAGCATGGTCGAAATGTTTCAACGTTCCGAGGAATAATACGGCGTACGGTACAAGTACTACATAGGCGACGGCGATTCCAAAACGTACTCTCAACTCGTCAAATCGGACCCATACCAATCCAACCCATCTGTCGTGAAGATGGAGTGTATCGGACACTTGCAGAAGAGGATGGGCAGTCGACTTCGCGCTTGCAAAAAAGCCAACAAAGGAATCGGTGGAAAGGGGAAGCTCACTGCAAAGATAATTGATAAATTGACTGTTTACTACGGCTTGGCTATAAAACGTAATTCTGACTCCGCCGAGAAAATGAAGAATGACATTTGGGCTACGTTTGATCATTATCGATCCACTGACGAACATCCAGTTCACGACAAGTGTCCAGTGGGATCTGAGTCATGGTGTTCGTGGCAACGCGCGCAGGCTGAGGGAAAGCTCAGCTCACTTCATCACGAGTACAAACCTTTGCCAGCCTCCGTCCTGAAAGTCATAAAACCGATCTATGAGGATCTCAGCAAGAATGAACTTTTGGAGCGGTGTGTCGGAGATTTCGAACAAAATAAAAATGAAAGCCTCAACCAGCTGATTTGGAAACTTAGTCCAAAAATCATTCCATCTGGGAAAGTGAGCGTTGAAATTGCCGCCTATCCAGCGTCTGCGATGTTTAACGAGGGACATGCTGCGTTACTGAAGATGTTTGAGTCAATGGGGGTCAACTGTGGGCGCAACTTGCACCAATTTATCAGGTCTGAGGACATCACCCGGGTCAACGTCAGTAACCAGCGAGCGCAGCAGAACACTCGAGAGGCGAGATCACAGCGCAGACAGCAGCAAATAAAGTTCCTGGAGGCCATACATGAGGTAGAAGGGGAATCATATGGTCCAGGAATCGATAATTCCTTGTAAGTGCCAAAAATGATTTCTTATCATAACGCGAATACAACTTAAAACTTTAGACGCAATTATCTCGAAAAGATATTTTTAAAGTCGATGACAGCAATGTTTCAACATCTACGCATCCGATTTTATTGATTCTTTTTGTTCCTGGTTTAGAACTATTTTATTAAGGCCGCGATCGTTCGCATTTTGCCTATTATGAAAATTCGACTTTATATAGCCTTTTTAATACAGCTTTTTAGCCCCTAAAAATGACGTCTTTGATTTGAAAGGCCGCCATTTTGTTAAAAAAAAATTGATCCAAAAATCTTCGATCGCGGCCTAAATTCATTAATTCTTAACGCAACCTCTTTTGAATTTCTAATTTCAGATGATTCCTGCTCCTGTAGGAGCTGTCACCGCAAGACGCCTTTTTTAAAAGACCTCCTCTTGGGAGCGGCCTCATGGAGTACCCTGACGTAGTGGTCATCAAGTTTAATAAAATTTAAAAGTCTAATGTAAGATTAATAAATGTGTAAAAGCAGATTTGGAATACGTTGTTTACTTCTCAAGAAAAAAAATACCAAAAATTCCGTTTTTTTACAGTCTTGCAGGTAGATATGACCCCTTAACGTCTCCAAACTGAAAGTAGCGAAGCGAATCGACCAAACCAAAGTTTAGAAATCACGTTTGTTGGTAAACTAAATCTGGCGAAAAAAAAAAAAAATTTAAAACCTCATAAAAACCACCCTTTATAAACCGCCTTTTAATTACCATGATATTTATGTTATATAAAAATGGACAAAACGCAACAATTGAATGGAATATGAATGGCGCTGGTCGTGTTTATAAATCGATTTATCATGTTACATCCGAGCAGGCAGGAAGGAAAAAAAATAATGCGAACGCGTGCGTGCAAAACCAGTTTCGCGAATTGACGGGGGGGTTTAAATAAGACGGTCTTCGTTTACAACTTCTTACAACTGTTTAATCGCCGATAATCTCTAATTTGATGTGCCTTATTACGCAGTAACTCAAAATAAGGGGCTCGTTTTTTTTTTAGAAGTGTATCATAAATTTATTTATGACATTATTTCAAAATCAAATTAAAAAGAATCATAAACTGTAAATTCCATCTGTTTGCAGATGAAAACCTCTAGAGTGCCATGATTTAATCTTTGTTTAGTTTTAAGTTGACTACACCCTTCCGAAATTGACATATAATACGTCAGACATAATAATAATAATATATAATTTCAGAGTTGCCGACCTACAATATTTTCAATGGTACTCTAGAGATTTATTTTTATTGATCATTCAATATTATATACAGGGTGTCCGTATTTTGTGTAAAAACGCATGGGGATCTCGGTTACTTAAAGAGATAAAGATTCGGTTAAATTGGATCGTTGCGAATTTTAGGGACCCATAATAATCTAAAAACAAATTTGAAATATCTTCTTCTGCTTTCGAAATATCGTCTTAAGAGGGCCAATTTTTGCTGGTTGTGTGGTTCTGGAATACGAGATGGCGCAGTAATAGCAATATTGCAGAAAGTGGTTTTGACTGTGTATTGGTTTATAGTGACTGCCGAATTTTATCACAACGAATAATAAAAACTATGAGTGCGGAGCGTGTTGTTTGTTTGTTTACATAGCGCCGTGCGAATGAATGAATGGGTATTGAATTACAGAAGACACAAGTAAACTGGATAATTATTCACGATTTTAATTTCTATCGACATACGTACAACTGTATAACGAAACAGATGCCTTTTTAGTTTGATATTCCATATGAGTATATACAGGGAAATTTTCTTTAAAGTATAAGTATCCTAAATTCAAATTATTTTCTTTAAATATTTAGATAGTCGTTGTGTTTTTGAAAGAGTTCAATTTGAAATTTTAAACGAATGTTTTCCACTCCCAGACTAAGCATGAAGTAAAGGGTGTTTTTTTTAGACGTGTGATTTTCAAGTCGGCACTACTTTTTTCGGAGATGGTCTTTTTGACAGTTGTCACTTGATTTATGCTCAGTTTGGTTTGCCATTTCATAATGAATAGACTTACTCCTGAACAACGTTTGCAAATCGTGCAAATTTATTACCAAAATAATGGTTCGGTTCGCGCGACGCATAGCGCGCTGCGTCCAATATTCGGTCGACATAATCGACCAGCAGAGTCGGTAATTCGAGCAACCATAGATCGGTTTCGCACCACGTTTACTCTAGTGGATAGTGCGCATCCTCAGAGACGCCGTACAGTGCGCACCGAAGACGCTATTGCTGCTGTGGAGCAGAGTATCGAAGAAGACCCGAATGAGTCTATCCGCCATCGCGCGCAACAATTCGAGCTGTGTCCATCAACCTTATGGAAGATTTTGGGGAAGGATCTTGGTTTGCGTGCTTACAAAATCCAACTCGTGCAAGTATTGAAGCCAAACGAGATGGCCACCAATCCCGATTTTCACAAGAAAATTTTGTTCAGCGATGAAGCTCACTTTTGGTTAAATGGGTATGTCAATAAGCAAAATTGTCGCTTCTGGAGTAAAGATAATCCACAAGTCATTGTTGAGACACCGTTACATCCTCAAAAAATCACTGTTTGGTGTGCTCTATGGGCAGAGGGAATCATTGGTCCATATTTCTAAAAAATTAAGCCGGCCATAATGTTACAGTCAATGGGGAACGCTATAGAGCCATGATTACTTTTTCGTGCCTGAATTGGAGGGTGTTGATGTGGACGACCTATGGTTCCAACAAGACGGCGCTACATGCCATAAAGCCAACGCAACAATCACTTTGTTGCAGGAAACTTTTGGTGAGCGCATTATCTCGCGTGGTGGACCTGTGGCGTGGCCTCCAAGATCGTGCGATTTAACACCGCTGGACTATTTCTTGTGGGGTTATGTGAAGTCGCTTGTGTACGCAGATAAGCCCGAGACGATTGACGCCTTGGAAGAGAATATTCGGCGCGTTATTGCTGACATACGGCCCCAATTGCTGCAACAAGCCTCTCGGCTGGAATTTATTCGAGCCAGCCGCGGCGCCCACTTGCCCGAAATCATTTTTTAAACATAATGCCAAACCCTTATCTTTATGATAAAGCTAAATTCTTCGCCATAACATTAAATTATGTGCGTTTTATTTCTTCTTGAAAACCACACGTCTAAAAAAAACACCCTTTAAAATTTCGAGTTTAGAAAAGCCCCGTGAAATTTTCTGGGCTTTTCTAAACTCGAAATTTTACTTCACGCGCCACGCGTATAAAACACTAAAATACTGTGAAATTTATGTATATTTAAACCTCACTTGAAATCAGTGTGTTTTATACGCGTGGCGCATGAAGTAAAATTTCGAGTTTAGAAAAGCCCAGAAAATTTGTCTCGGGTCGCTGCGCGACCCTCGACAAATTTTCACAGGGCTTTTCTAAACTCGAAATTTTACTTCATGCTTAGTCTGGGAGTGGAAAACATTCGTTAAAAAATAATCACTGGCTTTTTACAATATTTTCATTAATTTACAAAATCTTTAAGGTTTTCAAGTTTTGGTTCAATTTTTAAAATCTTGTCAATTTTGGTAAATTTCCAAGATTTTAATTAATTTTAAAAAATTTGTCGACTCGGGAATTTTGTAATACGTTTGTTAATTTTTAAACTTTTTATTGATTTCCACAATTTTAACAAAAATAATGCATTTTCCAAGATTTTGTTGATTTTCAAATTCTTGACTGCTTTCGTTCCTTTTTGAAACTTTGACGCCTTTCATGTATTTACTAGATTTTTATCAATTTAAAAAAAATGCCGGTATTCATGAATTTTCAAGAATTTCGTTAGTTTTCGGGTTCGCAAATTTCAAAGAAATTTATTTGGCAAAAAATATGAGGCCTTTCTTTTATTGTAACACTGATATATATTTGTTTGTATTATTTTGTTAAAAAGGTGATTCCGTAATAAATTATTATTATTATTATTATTATTAAAACGTTTATTAATCGTTAACGATAAATATAACGTCTAAATTAATTAATCGATGCTGAAAAATTCATGAAAAATTTGAAAAATTATTAAAAAATGACAATAAATTTTAATAACTTCTTGCAAATTCACACTTGTATGAAAATTTTAAAGATTAACAGAAATCTTGGAATTTACAAAATTATCGAAAATCTTTGGATTTCACGAAAATTTTGAAATTTACGAAAAGCGTTTAGATTTTTAAAATTGAATAAACGTTGAAAGTTCACGAAAAATTTTCATAATTGACTAAAATTGTAGAAATTCATGAAAGAAAAGTTAAGGAAATTCACGAAAATTGCTAACGTTTTAAGTATACAGTCTGTTTGATTTATTGTGACACAGCACATATGTCCGTTATTAGTACAGATAGAAAAAAACGTTAAAGACAAAAGTTTTAGTATTTTTTATGATCTATTCAATCGTAATATCAGAAAAACAGTTGAAAATCAAATAAACACGTGAAAGCTATTAGTTTCATTTTCTTTAATGGAACACCCTGTATATTTTGTTTATTTCAAATAGGCATTAATATTAGCCTTATAATGATATCACATAAGTACCCCTTTATTATAGAAATAACACGACAATTGCCAATAAATGAAATTTATCAGTTGACATGAATAACTATTTAAAGTGTCTGTTCAAAGTGACGTCCGTTGTTTGCAATACATTCTTCACATCTCTTCATTAAATTTCGTCGTGCTTTTTGCAACATCCGTGGTGTTATTTGGCCACATGCCATACGAATACGATTTTTCAGATCGTCTAGATTTTCTGGACGAGTAACATAAACTTTTTGCTTTAAAAATCCCCAAATAAAAAAATCTAAAATAGACAGATCTGGCGATCTTGCTGGCCAGTTTATGGGGCCACCATTTGCAATCAATTTCAAACCAAATTTTCTTTCCAAAATATCTTTGACATTTCTTGCGTTATGGGAAGGAGCTCCATCTTGCTGGAACCACATATCTCGACGTATTTCTAGGGGGATATCAGCTAAATAATCTTCAAATTCTATCGTAAGAAAGTTGGCATATCGCTCCGCATTCAACGTTCCTTGATAAAAAAATGGCCCTATTATGGTATCACCTAACACACCAAGCCACACATTAACTGCAAATCTTTGTTGGAATCTGCATTCTCGAATTTGACGTGGATTCTCAGTATCCCAGTAATGGTCGTTTTTTCGGTTGGAGATTCCGTTGTTGTTGAAATTTGATTCATCACTCCAAAGAATTAAATTTAATAAATGTTGATTGTTGCTAAGCCAATTACAGAATACTATCCTCCTGTCGGAATCACTATCTCTTAAACCTTGTACTAACTTAATTTTATATGGTCTCATTTTATGTTTTCTCAGAATATAAAATATTTTATGCATACTTATTCCTAAATCAGCCACTGCTTCGCGTATTGAATTACGTGGATGTGCTCTAAAATAGGCCAATATCAATACTTCATTATTATCTTCTCTTTCTTGTCTTCTCCTTCGTAATTTATTATTAAAACACCCATTTCTCCGTAAATTTTGTTCAAGTCTTGCAAAAGTGCAATAATATGGTTGTCTTCTTTCTGGATACATGTTTCCATAAGTGATACTAGCTTCTCTAGAATTATCGTTGCATCTAACGAAGACCTTTAGCATATCCATTTTTTCATCATTAGAATAGTAATTATCACCCATCTCTAAAGATTTGAATCAACAACACGAAAGACGGGAAGTTACTACACCACTTTGACATTAAAGCGTTAACAAATTGTTTTATGTCAATTGTTATCCATGGCAACTGATAAATTTTATTTGCAATTGTCGCGTTATTTGTATAATGAAGGGGTACTTATGTGGTATCATTATAAAGCTAAGGTTATTACCTATTTGAAATAAACAAAATATACAGGGTGTTCCATTAAAGAAAATGAAGCTAATAGCTTTCACGTGTTTATTTGATTTTCAATTGTTTTTCTGACAATGCTACTGAATAGATCATGAAAAATACTAAAACTATTGTCCTTAACTTTTTTTTCTATCTGTACTAATAACGGACATATGTGCTGTGTCACAATAAATCAAACAGACTGTATACCCATTTTAATTTATCCACTGGAATATCTTGACAAATATGCATCGTACAAAAAAATGTTTCGAACAAAAGTTTAATGGTTTCGAGAGGGCCATCCGATCCTGTGAAATTTTTGTCACCCCCGCCCCCAAGGAGTGGGGGCAGATTGGAAATCCTAGATAGGAACCCCTATTTTTTATTTCAGATTCGGATTCTACATCAAAAATTATGTAGGTTTTATCCGAAAAAAAAAATTGAATTCGTGATAGATGGCGCTGTAAACCTAAAAAACGGCCTTTACATAGATTTATACGAAAAAGGGTGTGTAAAGTTTATTTCGAGGGTTTTTTAACTCCTGACAGATAGCGGTAGTATCGCCAAAATTAGATTTTTTTTCAAAAATAGCGCATACGATTCCAATTTTAGTAAAAAAAAAAAATGTATTATTTTTAATGCTACCAAAAAATTCCTTATTTTTTTCTACGGTGTGTATGCTATTTTTAATTTTTTTAGGGAGACAAGAAGTATTTTTATTTGAGCGACAAAGTTGAAAAAAATCATTTTACTAGTAGCGGACATTTTATTGTACAAATTAACTTCAATAAGTCATTAGAATGATGAATTTTATAGTCCTATATTATTTTAATTTGCGGTCGGTATCTGATTTGACCTCAGCAGATTTCTTTAGGTTTACCGGGAACGTTTTAATTTCTGCTACTACAACGCCATCTATCACGAATTCAATTTTTTTTTTCGGATAAAACCTATATCATTTTTGGTGTAGAATCCGAATCTTCAATAAAAAAATAGGGGTTCTTATTTAAGATTTCAAAGTTGCCCCTCCCCTCCCCCCTGGGAGGTGGGAGTTAAGAAAATTTCATAGGATTGGATCGAAGCCATTTAACTTTTGTTCGAAACTTTTTTTTGTACGATGCATATTTTTCGAGATATTCCAGTGGATAAATTAAAATGGTTCACCCTATATACAGGGTCCTGCAACAGTGTGTCGGGCTTTCCTAGCGCCATTCCCGTGAAAAAATCAAAAAAATGTTTCGTACAAAAAGTTATTGATTTAAAAATCTTTATGGCGTAAACTTATTTTCAAACATACAGGTTGTCCCAATTTTGCAGTATAACAAAAATATTTGTTTTTTTAATGGAACTCCCTGTATTTATTCAACTTTTCTAATGACATTGTTCAACCTCTACATTGTTGTCCATTTAGTTTTTTATTATGTTATAGTGTTGCCAATTTACAATTTTTTTCTTTAAGTATCATGCATTAGCAAGCTCAACTTTAAAAAATCGTAGCGACCTCGTTTTTTGAAGGTAAGAATAACTTTTAACAAATATTTCAGTGTGGTTAATAAGCAACGTTTTATTAATGAGCAATTTAAATTTAGTACTACAGGGTGTTCAGAGAAACATGCCAAACTTTGCAAATTTCAAAGCGGTATAACCCATTTTTTTTAAATGGAATGCTTCCTATTTTATGTCATTATTCGATAGGTCTTTTTCTTCTCTTCAATTTGATGGAGCATATCTTATGTTTAAACCCCATAGTTGTTGAGATATTCAATATTTTTCACAAAAATACCCATTAATTACATTTCTATGCACTCTAGTAGGCCATGCTGCGACGAAACAACTGTCAAAATGTAATGTAAGTGTCAGTGTAACATTTGATTTTATCGAAATTCGAAACGTTAATTTGTGATTTGTAAAGTGATTCCTCGTTTCGTGGTAAAAGTAGACAGCATATAATTACGATGAATTTCGAAAAAGACGAACTAGTCGATATGATTTTTGTATTAGGGGAGACTGATAGAAATTGTTTATTGGCGGCTAGAATTTACGCGACACGTTATCCCGACAGAAGACATCCGGAAGAGAAAAGTTTTAGGAACCTGCTCAATAAATTTATTGAAATGGGAAGTGTACATTACAGAAAACAAGAAAGAACAAAACCTATCACCAATGAGGAAAACCAATTTTCAGTGCTCTTAACAGCAACTGAGCATCCCAACTTGAGCCAAAAAGACATCTGTGAAGCAACCAGCATAAGCGAGAGGTCAGTACAACGCATTCTGAAGAAAAATCGATATCATGCATATCATATTCAGTTACATCAAGAACTGAATAATACTGATTTTCAGTTTCGTTCCGAATTTTATATTTGGGCAAGACTAAAAATACAGGAGGATCCTGCGTTTTTCCAGTATGTTTTATTCACGGATGAGGCGACGTTCCATAACAGCGGATCTGTCAACAGGCACAATTTTCATTATTATTCAACTGAAAATCCGCATGTTATGAGGCAAGTTGATCATCAGCATCGATGGTCATTAAATGTCTGGGGAGGAATTATTGGAAACCATGTGGTAGGTCCACATTTCTTCGAAGGCCATCTAAATGGGCATATGTATTTGCACTTTATGCGAAATGTATTACCCGGGTTATTAGCGCTTATACCTCAACATACAAGAAACAGGCTGTGGTTTCAACAAGACGGGGCACCTGCGCACTTCTCGCGAGATGTGAGGACATTTCTTGATGGTATTTTCCCCAACCAATGGATTGGTAGGAATGGAGCCACTAGATGGCCTGCTAGATCTCCGGATCTAACAAAAATTGATTTTTTCTTGTGGGGATATGTAAAAGAAATTGTTTATAAGGAAGCACCAACAACCCCAATGAATATGCAGCAACGAATTGTTAATGCTTTTGCAAGTATTTCACCTGAAATGTTAGGAAGAAAATGGAAAACATTTTGAACATTTACTGTAGTATCGTTTCTCTTTTGTATTAATAATTTTGAAGTATTATCTGTATTTATTCATCTCACATTGACTTTTACTTAATTTTGACAGTTGTTTCTTCTCAGCATGGCCTACTAGAGTGCATAGAAATGTAATTCAATGGATACTTTTGTGAAAAATATTGAATATCTCAACAACTATGGGGTTTAGACATAAGATATGCCCCATCAAATTGAAGAGAAGAAATAGACCTTCCGAATAATGACATAAAATAGGGATCATTCCATTTAAAAAAAATGGGTTATACCGCTTTGAAATTTGCAAAGTTTGGCATGTTTCTCTGAACACCCTGTACTACTAAATTTAAATTGCTCATTAATAAAACGTTGCTTATTAACTACACTGAGATATTTGCTAAAAGTTATTATTTCCTTCAAAAAACGAGGTCGCTACGATTTTTTAAAGTTGAGCTTGCTTATGCATGATACTTGGAGAAAAAAATTGTAAATTGGCAACACTGTAACATAATAAAAAACTAAATAGATAACAATGTAGAGGTTGAAAAATGTCATTAGAAAAGTTGAATAAATACAGGGTGTTCCATTAAAAAAACAAATATTTTTCTTATACCGCAAAATTGGGACACCCTGTATGTTTGAAAATAATTTTATGCCATAAAGATTTTTAAATCAATAACTTTTTGTACGAAACATTTTTTTGTTTTTTTCACGGGAAAGGCGCTAGGAAAGCCCGACGCACTGTTGCAGGATCTTGATATTTACTCGAAAAACTCGAGAATTCATGAATAGCATCAACATTTTAAATACTTACAGAATTCACAAAACGGTCAGAAAAAAATTTAAAAATTAACAAAACTCTTGGAATTTTATAACACGTGTCAAAATTTTAAAAATCAAAAAGCCTTAGGGAAATTCACAAAAAACTGGAAAATTGACGAAATATATTAACATTTTTAGAATTAAGAAAAATTTGAACAATTTAGGAATTTTAAAAATTAAAGGGAATCTTGGAAAAGTTACGAAAAGCGTTAAAGATTAACTAAAATTTATTAAAAATTCTCAAAACTTCTAAATTCACAGGGCGCAATTATAATTATTTTATAAAATATAATAAAAATCAGTTAAATTCGTTTAAAATGTCGAAAATAACAAAAATTGAGAAAACCCAAAAAATTTTGCAAATCATCAAAAACATTAAAAATTGTTAACTTTAACGAAAACAAAACAATACAAATAATAATACTACATACAAGTATTTATTTATATATCCAAAAAAATTAAATAAATTATAAAATTTGAATAAATAGGCAAAACTCAACAGCTCACGTCAATTCTAACATAAGTCGTCAAAATTGACAAAAAAAAAGTTTAAATTGCTTAATTTAACAGAAAGGACATAATTCAAAACACATATCATCATCAAAATTGACATTCTCATTGAAAATTCGTTTAAATTGATTAATTCAATATAAAATGATTTGAAACTTCAGAATATAAAAATCTAATGTCAGTTTTAGAAAATTTGATTGTTACAAAGAAATACCTAAATATTAGATTTTAAGATATATTGAAATATGTATACTGTAAATTTTCAAGTATTCGTGATTTTTAAAAGCTTTCAATTTGAAGCTTAAAACGAGTGTTTTCCACTCCCAGATTAAGCATGAAGTAAAATTTCATGCGCCACCCATATAAAATACTGGCTTAAAGTAAAGTACAAAATATTCTTTTAAATCAGTATGATAAAGAACTGTATTTTAAACTTTACGATTATCGAGTACAGTCTTCCAAAATATAAACTTCATCTTTTTCAAAAAGAAAAGCAATACTCATGTTTGAAAATATTTTACACTCTACCTATACATATAAAAACTGCACAATCATATGTAGACATAAAAAAGTTGGTGTTAAAACACTTAATAGAGTTACAGCCGTACAACGTGGATGAATTCCTCAATAAATAACAGAATTAACATTTTATGTCATAGAATATATATTCTTTTGTTGATATCCTGACTTGTTTTTATGCGTTCCGATGTATAAGTATTTAACCAATGTATTAATTTGAACCCAATGAAAATAAATGTAATATTATTATTATTTCAGTGTTTTATATGCGTGGCGCATGAAGTAAAATTTCGAGTTTAGAAAAGCCTGAAAATGTACTTCATGCTTAATCAAGGAGTGGAAACACTCGTTGCAACATCAAATTGAACATTACAAAAAACAACGAAAACCTGAACAATCACAGGGTCTGCATCGGGATGTGTATACCTTAAAGACAACTTCCTTGTACATTTTTGCGCCTTAAAACAAATAAGTTGCGCATCAAATTGGTAGTTGCTTAATTATTGGTTCGGTTAGTTGGTTAGACATGGGCGTGTCAAGAAATCATTAATTTTAAAATTATTGCAGATATGAGATATATATGGTTATTTATTAAATTACGATAAAGCAAAGCGATTGAAATGACACTGTTCTAGTGGTTATTCTTCTATTGTGTTATTTAAATATAAAAAAAAAGTGTACACCCTTCCATATGAAAGAGACACGATAGGCTCCGGGGAGATTCGAACTCCCGATCTCCTGTTTACTAGACAGGCGCTTTAACCAACTAAGCCACGGCGCCGATACGAATTTTTATTTATCTCATATCTAAATTGTTTCACAGTAACATTCTTTCTAACTGTGTGTCTTGTTTTCGGTTAACAATATTAAACTTTTAAAGCAGTCAAGTCATCGTAGATTAAATATGCTTGAATCAATTGAAATGTACAAAAATAAAAATATTTTTCTAAATTTTGATCTTAGTCCCTTAGATAATCCATTGTTAGATTTATTACCCAAAAAGAACCCCACAGAGAATGTAATCCCACCGACCACCATGCCGAACCCTTAGCCCCCGTAACACCTAACTCAATTACTTATTGGTTTTTCCTAAATCTCTTTAGATATACAGACCGCGCAAATATTTGTAAGAATTCAGTTTGTTATTGCTAATGAGCACCTTGTCTCGAAATGTACAAATAAAAAGTGAAGTAAGGAATAACACTCTTTTTTATTGTAATATCCTTTCTAAATAACTAATAAAAATAGTAATAGTATCCCCCTATCCGGCATCCAAACTTGTTTTTCACAGCTAAGTGGTAACAATGGCGAAGTTTAATTTTATATATGGCAACATTAACTCCTTGAAATCCCATCTAGCATCAAATTACCTAACCAACAATCCAATAGATGTCATAATGATGGTTGAAACTTAAACTAAAAAACCATTCTCATTTAACAATTGGTCCTATATACAAATCCCTTTCTCGATTGCCCTACAAAACCAACGATGTGGCTCATTAGTGGCAGCTAGACCAGAAATAAAATTGATGAAATCAAATCCACCTAAACTAAATAATCTTATGAATGAATGTCTGCACTATGCCATTAAGCTGCCTCAATTCACACTCCACATTTTCCTGGTATACATCCATGACTCCTCTCCCATTGAAGATACAATCCTCACAAGGGCTTCCCTGTATAACCACGTTGTCGTAATATGTGATTTTAACATCAATAAAACCAAATCCAAGCACCTCTCCTCCTTTATAGCAAACTCCAACTTTGTGCGTATTCACACCAATCCTACATTCATCATGTCAAAAAACCAATCTACCACTCCCGATATCGTTATTTGTACAAGCAAGCAACATAGAACACCTCATACATAATGTCGCCCTCGTCCCCGATTTATGTTCAGACCACACGTCGATTCAATTCTTCCTCAATGTCTTCTCTCCTCTTCCTTCCCCCCTCTAAGACAATGCCATGCTACAAACACTGCGACATTACGAAAGTGGCTGATGAAATGACTACATTTATCTCCGAAAACCAATCAATTAACCCTAACACGATTTCCCTTTTCCTGGAAACCCTATCTAAATCAATCCAACAAAACACTCCTACCATCACCAAAAAGCCCTACAAATACCCCCTTCCTAAATATATCCTTCGCTTAATAAAGTACAAACGACAGTTATACAGAGACTTTAGACAGACTGACGACATGGTAAGCACTACTGGCAGGAGATAAAAAAGCTAAGTGAATCCTGGAAAACCGATTTCATCCAAAAGATCACTGACTCTACGACAAAAAATACAGTGACGGACGAGATTGACATTACCAATATATTTGCGACCTACTTCAACCAAACATACACAATGACAGAACACACAGACTACGACAACGACTTCCGTGACAATGTTAACTCTTGGTATACGTCGTTTAAAACCACCCAAATTCCCCATCCTCCAAATGATGCTATAGAGGAGGAAGAATACTTCTCCTGGTTACGATAAGATTCCTAGACTCATCCTAAAATCCCTTCCAACAAACATCCACACCTACATAATCCAGATTTTTAACCACATATATTCCACTCAGGTCATTCCATCGGAATGGAAAAGGGGTATAATTACATGCATTCCCTAACCCGGAAATGATCCTTTAGATCCTTGCAACTATCGCCCTATTACCTTTCTCCCTGTCCTTGGAAAGCTATTTGAAACCATTCTAAAAAACAAACTTTCGGCCTGCACAGCTGACCTCATCCCACCCTACCAATTTGGATTTCTTGAAAACCGCTCCACAACTCTACTTTTAACTATCCTCACATCCAACTGCCAAACAGTCTCGAATGTCACAAATCTGCCATTTTATTTTTAGATATCAAAAAAGCGTTCAACTCCGCGTGGCACCGGGTCCTGTTGTTTAAATGCAGCTCCCTGAATGTACCTACTCACCTAATTAACCTCCTAGACAGTTTTCTCCATAATAGATCCTTTCAAGTCAAAATACGCCAGTCAGTCTCCAACTCCTTCACACCGGAACAGGGTTTACCTCAAGGCTCCCCTCTTTCACCTTTACTCTATAAGCTCCTCGTTCATGACATCTACAATCCTGATCCCAACTATATAAACAAATCAGCCTATCCTCTTCTGTATGCCAATGATACTGCACTAGTCGCGCATGCCGCCAGATTCCCTAAAGCTCTTAGCACTCTACAAGGCCTGATCGATTCGATACAAACGTGGTTCGCGAAATAGCGAACATCAATAAATTCCAACAAATCCCAGCTCTTGATTCCTGTTCACCGATCAAACAACTCCCCTTTTACAATTTCCATAAATAATCACATAATACATCCCTCAGCCACGTGTAAATACCTAGGTATCTATTTTGATCCAAAATTCACATTCAAGAACCACTCCATAATCCTAAAAGCAAAAGTCAAGAATCGGGCAGCACATTTCAGAAGTCTGACCTTCAAACAGCAAGGAATAAGTACTAAAACAGCTGTACATATATACAATATGATGTGCCGCCCCCTACTTGATTATGCTGCCATCCTTTCCCATAACCCCCACCCAGTCACCATTAAAAATTTGCAAATAGCGGAACGATCGGCCCTTAGAGTGCTAACTAAAATCCGTCACCCCCAAAACTCACACTACAATCCCCAGAACATACTACATTATGAATTAACCAATGATGTTCCCATCCCATCTAAATTCGCCTCTCCCAACTTTCAGAAAAATTTGCCTTAAATCCTATTCGCCATAATTTCCTAGACCCCCTCTGTATCCCCCGAAATAAAAATATAGTCCCAAAACGCAAACATCCCTCCTCTACCATACTCGATTTCATTTCAACATTTCATGACATTAGCGATCATGACGATTAAAGAACAGTTCCACCTTGACACTACAGACGACATTAACAATCATGACCCTTTTTTACACCAAATATGACAGTTACACACAAGAATAAATTCAGGCGGAAAGACCATTGGTCGATAGCCAATTGACAGATGGATTTTATATTTAATGTTATAGTTATTTGTCCATACTTACTGTTTGTTTGTTGTATTTACTGTTGATATCTATCAATGAAGATATGTATATATATAGTAATAGTACTTCCTATTTTACGTTCTGCAAACAAGTGTAAGCACATTTTTTTGAATTCAAAATAGTTTTGAATTCGAAATATACTTATGGTTAACAGTATCGAAAGGTCAACACTCAGGTCCCATATTCTACTTACCTACTAATGGCGTAATCCCCTTTACCGACCCTAACTTTAACATATTCCATTTTTGCACACCTGTTCATATCAAATACATCAGGTTTTCCAAGGAAGTTTGTTTCAATTTCATTCTCAAATTACTAATTTAAAATGTTGTAGCTTATGGCTGAAGAGAGATAAATCTCGAAACGGGTCTATAGATGGCATAAGATATTGGTTTTAATCTAAATCCTTTTCATTTTCATTTTTCATTTAAATCTTCACTCTTGTCCATTGTTTGTTAGTTGGTTCGAAGAGGATTCGGCCTAAAAGTTACACACAGGGAGTTTTTCTTTAAAGTATACGTATTGTAAATTCAGAATATTTTCTTTAACTCTTTAGATATTCGAAATTTTACTTCATGCTTAGTCTGGGAGTGGAAAACACTCGTTTAAAGCTTCAAATTGAACTAAAAAAAAACAACGGATGTCGTAAAATTTACAGCTTGTGCATATGTTTACCTAAAAGAAAAATTCCCTGTATACTATTTATAGCGTTGTAACAAATCAAATAATATTTATTAAGTGTTCATTGTATAATTCAATATCCGGCGGTGCATTTGCACGTGAAATAGTTGTTTCAATGGATATTTATTGTCTTAATAGTCTTATTAATTAAGACCTACCGATTGCGGTTTATACGAATTTTATCGTCATTTTCCATTTAATAAAAATAGTAAGCTGCATTCACGTCATTTTAACTAATCAATTTAATTTTCATGAACGTCAGTTGATTTAATTTTGGCTGTGCTGTTGTCCTTTCGGTGACGTCGAACGTGTTCGTGCTCCGCAATTAGTAAAGTTTTTCGTTGGAAAAGTTCACTATAAAGACAGTCGTTTCTATGAGTGCGACAACGATAAAGATCGCCCCCGTAACGATGAGCAAATTGTATATTGGGAATCTGCCGGCGGAGACGACCGAGAAGACGTTACGGCAATTGTTTCTCGAACAGAATCTGTCCTGCACGAATATTTTGGTCAAGCGCGGCGGTTATGCGTTCGTAGACTGCTCCGATCAGTCTTCCGCTGATAAGGCCATCGACAAATTAAATGGTGAGTGAGTCGTTCATCTCCAGATTGCAATCATACTCCTAGTTGAGTCACCCAGATGCAAAACCAACCATACGTGTTTTGACAAACTTGTAACAAAATGACAAAAACTGATTTTGCAGCGTCTTTTAAATAAATTTAAACAGTGTTGAATGAGCGTTTGCAGGTTTTGCAACTGAAAAAATATATATCAACAAAAATGTAGCAGATTTTGCAATCGACAGGATTTTTCAAACTTAATTTTAAAAGGTTTTAGGATGAGCTTTGAAGGTCAATTTTTTAAAGTTGAGAGGAGTAGAATCCAGTGACACCAAAACCTCAAAATCAATAAATAAGTGTTTGGCTGGCTTTGTATCTGGGCGACTCAATTCATTTCAACAATTCTGGACGTTAGAGTTGTATTAATTGATTACTAGCTAGAAACCTTAATTATCCGAATATACAATATTTGTTATTCGCAAATACGATTTTATTATTATTATAATTATTATGCAGAACACTTAATAGTACTTTACTATAATTATTACAATCTGATTAAAAATGGATTAATGAGTAATATTATGCTATAATCTGTTTGATAACTAGGAGGAGCGTTTTAAATTTCACGCGCCAAAACCTACAACTCTGTAGTAGACGCAACAGCTGACATAACCTTAATTCGAAGCGTTACCGAGTTGCAACTTTGTCTGTTTCGTAATAACCTTTTGTGCGGTCTTTCTTTACCATAGTTAAAAGTTAGTTTTGTTTATATTATTGTGATGGATTATGGACCCAGTACAAGCTCGGTAATAATATCACCTTCACCTCTAAAAAAGCGCAAGAAGTTGGATTTGGGTCATTTATATTTGTCTGAAAAACAGTGCATAATAAATATGTATAAGCAAATGATAACAGATGATCCACATATGAAAATGACTGCTGTTGTATCAGATATTGTTGGTGCAATAGGTGAGATATCAAATAGCATAAGAATATGCATCAAATAATGGTTAATTTTTAGGAGTTGTAAATTCCACTGTCTATCGTACCATTAGCGAATATAAGAAATCCGGAGAGATTTGTAGCCCTAAACAGCTTGGAGGACATAATTACAAGTTTTGATGACGTAGTGAAGAGATCTGTGCATAGTTTCTTCTATAAAAATGAACTGCTAACTTTAAATAAAGTTCTAAAAGAAGTAAACGATCATGCAGGCATGCCGAAGATGAGTCGTTCTACCTTGTATAGTTTTATGAAACAAATCAATTTTAAGTAAGATAGAGACCAGAGCTGGGCAGGAATCGAATCATTTAAGATTCGAATCCTTTTGGAGGATTCAAAAGAGGCATTCGAATATTTTAGTTCAACTGGATTCGTGATCCGGATTCGTTAAATTTTTTTAAGAGGATTCGTATTCGAGTCTAAATGTGGGTGATTCGAATCCTTATAAAAGGATTCGAATCCTTGTAAAAAGATTCGAATCCTTGTAAAAAGATTCGAACACTTACAAAAGGATTTGAATCGTCAAAAATAATTCGAATTAATTGTGAGGAATAACATGATCCATGTTTTATTGTGTTTTTAAATTTCACGTTAAATTACTGTTTTATGCGCGTGGCGCATGACGTAAAATTTCGAGTTTAGAAAAGCCCAGAAAATTTGTCTCGGGTCGCTGCGCGACCCTCGACAAATTTTCACGGGGCTTTTCTAAACTCGAAATTTTACTTCATGCTTAGTCTGGGAGTGGAAACCCTCGTTCGAAACTTTAAAGTGAATGCTTTGATAAGAACATTAAATGATTGAAAATGTTTTTAAAGATAATTATCTAATTTTCAAAATTTTGTTTAATATTGTTTGAAGTAAAACTGAAATGGTAGCCACAATCTGAAATGTTAAATTTTTCCGACATTTTCCTGACTAAAGATTTTTTCCCTGGCCTTTTAATATAACTATCTTCTGTGGGAATCCCCCATTCTGTTTAATAGTTTTCATTGTTTTTGCCAATATTTAAGTTAATTTTATAAATGTTTACGTGTTTTATAATTTGCCTGCTGATTTTAATAAATTTAATAATATCATATGGCTTTTTTTGTTAGTGTTTTGGTCAATTTGAATATAATTCCATGACATTTCTCTGACTTTTCCGGTTTTAATGATATTCAGTGAATTTTTTATTTATGTAAATTTCAGGCATTAGTCGATTTTATAATAGAGTTCAATTTGAAGTTTTGAACGAGTGATTCCGCTCCCAGGCTAAGCATGAAGTAAAATTTCGAGTTTAGAAAAGCCCCGTGAAAAATTGTCGAGGGTCGCGCAGCGACCCGAGACAATTTTTCGGGCTTTTCTAAACTCGAAATTTTACTTCATGCGCCACGCGTACAAAACACTGATTTGAAGTGGAGTTCAGAATCACACAAATTCATCTTTAACCAGAGTAACAGGGAGTCAGATATTTAGTCTGTTATCAACGATGTTCAGTGGTAATAAAAAATAATTAGGTTTTGAATATTTTTGTTTAAACAACTGGTAACGATATTTATATATTAATGGTTGCAAAGAAAATAAAATCTTATTTATTCTTAAAGAATTTATATTCGTAATTCGAAAAAACAAGATTCGAATCTTCGATTTGAATCATATTTATCTCTTACGAATCCTTTATTCGAGTATTCGTGATTCGAATCATATTAGGAGATTCGGATTCGTGATTCTAATCCTTTTTACGAGGATTCGTCCCAGCTCTGATAGAGACACATTATTATATAAATCCCATATTATATTATGAACACAATGTAAATATGTTTTATTTTACAGATATATGGCGAGATGCCGTATAAGCGTTTTAATTTAACTTGCGATATCGTACGGTGGAAAAGAAAATACTTAACCACGATTAAGAAGTACAAAATGAATATTTGATTTTATTTAAAGAGTAATTATGAAATTATTTAAAATTGAGTGATATTTCTGGTAACTTTTTTTAGTGTAAATTGGGCTTTGGCACTTACTCCTTCTAGTTTTTAAACAGATTATAAGTTAAATAAAGGTTTATTGCTAAGGGCTCACTCATTAGTATCCCTTAGATTCCAGCAACTTAATTACACTAATATTAGTGTCTACACTAGCACTATGCTTTGCTTTTACACTAACACAATATTAAACTAACTCGAATGGTTTAGTTCGCTGTAGTCTTTTGGTAAAATTCATATGATTGAGGAGCTGGATGGCTTCGGCGTTGATGTGTTGAAGAAGTCGCTGTTCATGACTCTTGGCAAATTTGTTTATTGTCTCATTAACAGTGTCCATTTCCAAGTCCCTGTGGAGGTCACTGTTTCGGAAAGTGCATTGACAATGCTTCTTAATACTTTGTTTTGGTGTCGCTGAATTATTTCTATATTGCTCTTTTTAGCACAACCCCACAGCTGGATGCCATATGTCCATATAGGCTTAAAAATTTGTTTATACAGAAGTATTTTATTATACAGGGTGTCTAAAAAGTAACTAGGTATTATAAAATAACTGTAGAATTTTTAAAATCGGTGGAATCATAAGCCCAGACCTGACACCATGTGACTTCTTTTTATGGGGCTGAGCAAAAGATGAGGTGTACCAGAAGAAACCTCGCACACTGAAATAATTAGAAGCACGGATTCAGGACGTTATAAATATTAATACTCATGCGACTTCCTACAGAAGACCGTGGATTTCATACCTGATCGTTTGAGACGATTGGTTGACGCCAATTGAGTTTTAAGCTATGCATCAACATTCTTATGTATAGTATATCCAAGAATCCAGGCAACATGTCAATGGGTTTAAAGTCCCTGCATTGTTGCCAAGAATACATGTAAACATTCAACATAACCTAAAAACCCGTCCGAAAACGTTGAGTTATGAATGGTTAAAAAGTGGTGAATTATGGATAAGCTGTAGCGACGCATCAAGGAGAGGGCCCAGACCCACACCAAATAACATAAAATTGCCATTTATCAATATGAATTTGAACGTGCATTGAAATGTTCTAATAAATTCACTTTTCCTCGGACTCGGAGTTTTCGCCTGGATTTATTACGAGTGGTGAAGCGGCAACGCTGTGGGGTATTACCAACAAAACGTCATATATTTAACGCTTACTTTAACGTTGTGTTTAGGGAGTTTAGAGATCCTGGAATGGCAATGAAAACAACTAGATATTGCTTGCATTCTTGCACGAACTATAGTTGTATCTATGATATTCATTTGAATAAATTAGTGCTGTTAATATAAAATTTATTCGCCTTTATCAATACCTAGTTACCAACCAGTCACCCTGTAGATTGGCAGGGTGGAGTTCCGAGCGAATACGAATGCGTAATATCTATTCGCGAACGAGAATTTGAATAATTTTGTTTTACGTTTCTATATTAGAAATTATTTTTTTCATACGGATTTACTGAAAATTGTTCATTGTTTATTGTTCATTTATCAATGAGTGTTTAAATTCGTCTTTGTAACACCAATTAGTTGTAGATTGCGAAGAGTATAGCATTTTAATAAGTTTTTTTATGAATGTAGTTTTCTTGTGTTTTTTTTTTATAAATATAATGGTCTCTTTTGATTTATAACAAATCACCGGAGATTGTAGTAATTCCGCACTATAAAATTAGCATAAAGAATAACAACCGTATGTCTGCTCATGTTGATATTTGCATAAACACAGCGCTCGTTATTTTGTTTTTCCTTTATGGATCGTTATGTATGTGAACATAAAGTTTTATCGGTGCGTACATTCACGGTCTTTACCTGTAGACCAATGATTACAACAGATTTTTTAGTATTTATTGGTTGGAATATGATAAATGTAATTAAAAGTGGATGAATATTATTAACCAACACTAGCATGTGTGTTGCCCTGTGTAATTATTCTTTCTAAGTATTTTAGTAATTGAATGCCTAAATATTTTTTCCAGTATCCTTAGCAATTCTAATATAAATTTCTCACCACAATATTGTACTACTCGTAATTCACTGCATCACAAAATTCGAGGACATTAATAATCACGACTTCTAATCAATAGACATGACTACAGTGACTTAATTAAACACAGTGGCGACAACTCCCTGTCATCCGCCATCATAAAGCAATATTAATCAAGAGAATAGGTTATAATACAAACACCTGAGATTCAATTGTGACAGCGAGAGTTGTCATCTTTCACTTGAAGCGTCATCCATGGGCGGGAGCTATTCCCTTAATTTTGAAATTAGAACATATAATAGTTAATGTTATTTACCTTTGTGAATTTTTGAGATACGATGTTGGGATAAGTGAAATAAAGCACAACATTTAGACGGAATTTCTGTGACCAACTTTAGGCCTCATAGCTACGCCGCTGTTTGTCCGCCATTTTGGGTCAGAATTACTAACCAATAAAAAAAAAACACACAGTTGTCGCCACTGTGTTTAATCAATGCACTATATACACGATTCCATTTGTTTCTGGATCTCGCCTAGCTATGGAAAAGTGACAGTTTAAGTATTGTAAATGGGGCTGGTTGTGTTTTAAATCAGGGTTTTAAAATGTCACTGTTAGATGTTCGATTTTAAGGTTATAATTTCTGATTATTGTGATCTTACACTGTTGCCTGTTTTACAATTTTTCAGATATAAAAAAATAATAATATGCAGTTTTAAGATTAACAAAATTTACTACTTGGTTTTTGTACATACAAACACAGCAATAATATTGTATATAACAAATATAATGAGTTCGGCTCTGCAAACTTATTTAATTATTATTATTATTTATTTAATTTGAATTTATACCCCATACTTTTAACAACCCTATAAAGTGTTGTTCTACTCCCATGGAACTCATCATTTTCTTTCATATCATTCAAAAGATCTCTCAAAGTAAAATACTGATTTCTAGAGTTATATTGCCAAATTAGTTGTTGCAGATCTTTTCTAGCTAGGTGATTCCAAAAATGGCTGTTTTTAGATCGTTTGCCAGAAGTAGTAGATTACAATTCGTCAGGTCTTTGTCGTAAAATTAATTGTAATGAAGATCTCCCTACCTGAAACGTAATTATCTTTAATTAAATATATATGATAATTAAAATACTAGACATACCCCAAAAATATCTATTAAAATCGTAATAATATTGTGATGCTGTAGATTTGGATTACTTTTCCTAAAATGTTTGTAGGATTTCAGAATTTGTAACCTTTTTGATTCAGAGATAATCTTTGGCATGTTAATATTTAATATGTGCCTGAAATTATGTTTCACTTTGACATTGATACAGCATTGCAACACTAGATTAATTTGATTTAATAATAAAATGCTCGATGAAGCGACCGCGTGGCGAAATAATTGTTGCAAGATTAACAATAAACCTCTTGAAAATTAAAAAGAGGATTACTTATGATATCATAAATTATTGCAACACTGTTAAAATAAGGAATCAGGAGTGCCAATTAATAAAAAATGTAAATGTTGATACTGCAACATAACAACACGAAAGCATGGCTAGGCGAGATCCAGAAACAAATGGAATCGTGTATAGACATGCCTACAGTGACTTAATTAAACACAGTGGCGACCCTGTCATCCGCCATGATGAGGCAATATTAATCAAGAGAATAGGTTATAATACAAACATCTGATATTCAATTGTGACAGCGAGTATTGTCTTTCACTTAAAGCGGCATCCATGGAGCTATTTATTCCCGGAATTTTGAAATAGGAACATATGATAACATATTTCATACCTTGAATTAATGTATTTAGGTTGATTCTATTCAGCTTTGCGAATTTTTGAGCTACGATTTTGGGGCAGGTGAAATAAAGCACAAGCTTTAGACGAGATTGCTGTGACCAACTTTAGACCTCCTAGCTACGCCGCTGTTTGTCCGCCATATTGGGTCAGAATTACTAACAACCAATCAAAAAGAATACTAGAGTTGTCGCCACTGTGTTTAATTAAGTCACTGTGGACATGACTATAGAGAAAGACAGACAGTAAGACCTATGGTAACCATGGTATAATCAATACATTACCTTTCTAGCTGACATCATGAACTTTTTTCTTTGTTTACTTAATGAAGGTTCGTTGAAACAGAATACATGCAATTGTTTGGCATGTCGATATTTAAATAAAAGCTTGCATGATTATTTTGACAAGTGTCATGTAAGTACCTACACTTGTCAAAATAATTAAATATGCCTCCATATAACGAACACGCTTAAACACTTATTTTCAGTGTTTCAAAGTTCTTTGAACAAGAAAAGAATCGAGTTTCTCAAGGGCAAGAGTGTGTTATTTTGTAAAATGTATTATTAAAGTCATCATATGTGCTCCAACTCTTTAGATATTTAGTATAAATGAAATTGCCAATTCTTGGTTGCAGAATACTTCAAACATTAAAAGTGCGATTCTTTTCGCAATCTACAACAAGTTAGTCTTACAAAGACTATATCAAACACTCATTGAAACAACTACTTCCCGGGCTAATACCCCGACGGACATTGAATTATACAACAAGTGTTTGCTGTTACATACAGTAACCTACTGCAAATGTAACAATTTGGGTCAAATTATTCAGGCCATCTATAGACGCGTTTCGAGATTTATCTCTCCTCAGTATAGCTTTGCCATTCCCTCTAAACAATTTGACACCTTAGACTGGCGGTCACGTTACCGCGAAAAGAATCGCACTTTTAATGTTTGAAGTATTCTGCAACCAAGAATTGGCAATTTCATTTATACTAATGTTTGAACGGTAACGTGACCGCCAGTCTAAGGTGTCAAATTGTTTAGAGGGAATGGCAAAGCTATACTGAGGAGAGATAAATCTCGAAACGCGTCTATAGATGGCCTGAATAATTTGACCCAAATTGTTACATTTGCAGTAGGTTACTCTATGTAACAGCAAACACTTGTTGTATAATTCAATGTTCGTCGGGGTATTAGCCCGGGAAGTAGTTGTTTCAATGAGTGTTTGATATAGTCTTTGTAAGACTAACTTGTTGTAGATTGCGAAAAGAATCGCACTTTTAATGTCTTTAGATATTTGTTGTTTTTATAAAAGAGTTCAATTTGAAGCTTTAAACGAGTGTTTTCCACTCCTAGTTTAAGCATGAAGTAAAATTTCGAGTTTAGAAAAGCGTGACTAAACCTAAATTTTCGGGCTTTTCTAAACTCGAAATTTTACTTCATGCTTAATCTGGGAGTAGAAAACATTCCTTTAAAGCTTTAAATTGAACTCTATTATAAAACAACGAATGTCGGAAAATGTGCAGCGTATGTATACTTAAAAGAAAAATTCTCAGTAATATACGGGTAGTCCCAGAGCACCTGTATTAGCCTTTTTTGAGAAAACGGCTGGTCCTAGAGAGTTTAGGACATAAAAATTTATTACAAAAGCCGTATTAAAGAATCGAATGGTGATATTGATTTTTTTGCAAAAAGGTTGGCATTCCTGAAAGTTTGCTTAAAAATGTCAAAAACTCCAGATATTTAAATGGCACAATAGGTCGAAAGTGGTATCATTCTGGACCACCCGTATCAGGCATTTTTTGAGAAAACGGCTAGTCTTAGAGTGTTGGGATTAAAAAAATTATTACTAAAGCCATATGGAAGAATCGAATGGTGACATTGGTTTTTCCCAAAAATTGTGACATCCCTAAGATTTCGCTTAAAAATGTCAATAACTCAAGATTTTGAAATGGCATGATAAGTCAAAAGTGGTTCATTTAAAAGGTCTTTAAAAAATAAGCAACTTTTGTAGGAAACATCATTTTGGTACTGGCATCGATTTTGAGTAATATCTGATTAATCTTATTAAGTTTCAAGTTTTCACGGCTAAGTTATTTTAAAAGATATAGTTTTAAATGTCAGTTAGACCTCCGAGATACATTCTAACCAGTGCCGCGGAGTCGCTAAAGAAATATTCGACTTCAACTCCGTTTCTGATTCCTCTATTTTTTGGAAAATCTACGCCAACTCCGACTGCTGCTTGGAATAATGTGAACATTCTAAAACTTTTCTTAATAATGCAATTTTTTTCAATACAAATAAATGTTTAATGGTTACTGTATATGCATAACAGAGCTGGGATGAATCCTCAAAAACAGGATTCGAATCACGAATCACCTAATATGATTCGAATCACGAATACTCGAATAAAGGATTCGTAAGTGGAAAATATGAATCGAATCAAAGATTCGAATCCTCATTTTTGAATCACGGATACAAATCCTTTAAAAATAAATTTGAATCTATTATTTGTAACCAGTAATATTTTATTCCATCAGTTTCTATGAACCAAAATGTTCATTTACCGACTAAATATCTGATTATATAATGATTTTAGTTAATGATGATATATGTGTTATTGAACTTCATTTTAAATCTGTGTTTTATACGCGTGGCGCATGAAGTAAAATTTCGAGTTTAGAAAAGCCCCGTGAAAATTTGTCTCGGGTCGCTGCGCGACCCTCGACAAATTTTCTACGTGGGGCTTTTCTAAACTCGAAATTTTACTTCATGCTTAGTCTGGGAGTGGATAACACTGGTTCTTAGAAGTTTCAAATTGAAGGATCACTCTAGATTACTAAGTTTATTACCATTTTACAAAGGCTACAGCTCAAAGGACCAACCATGGTCTTCGGAGACCGAAGAACTACAGGGAATCGAAGTTTATTTACAAGAAAACAACAAATATCTGAACGTTTACAGCATGGATAGGAAACAAAACATCCAATTTTGAAAAAATATCGAAGTTGGGCTGGTTTCAGCGCGTTTTAACTTCACTTTAAATCAGTGTTTTATACGCGTGGCGCATGAAGTAAAATTTCGAGTTTAGAAAAGCCCCGTGAAAATTTGTCTCGGGTCGCTGCGCGATCCTCGACAAATTTTCTACGCGGGGCTTTTCTAAACTCGCAGTTTTACTTCATGCTTAGTCTGGGAGTGGACCGTCAAGATTTTCTAAATGTCGAGATTTTCGATATTTTTAGATTTATGTCGATTTATTCACAGTTTGTTATTGTATTAAATGCAACTTAAATATTAAATAAAAACGGTTTTTTTTAGGAATAGAATATTCACCCATTAAGAGCCGAGCAAATTATAAAGTTAACTCAAAAAGTTAATTTTAGGTAAAATGTTGCATCTTTTTCTATGATTTCAATGAATGATTTATTATATTACGTACGTCGATTTTTTGAAAAAGTTAAATTTAAAATTCAAACGAGTGTTGTCCACTTCCAGACTAAGCATGAAGTAAAATTTCGAGTTTAGAAAAGCCCCGCGTAGAAAATTTGTCGAGGGTCGCGCAGCGACCCGAGACAAATTTTCGCGGGGCTTTTCTAAACTCGAAATTTTACTTCATGTGCCACGCGTATAAAACACTGATTTAAAGTGAAGTTAAAAATGCACTGAAAACCAACCCAACTTCGAAATTTTTTCAAAATCAGATGTTTTCTTTCCTATCCATGCTGTAAACCTTCAGATATTCGTTGTTTTCTTGTAAAAAAACTTCGATTCCCTGTAGTACTTCGGCCTCCGAAGACCATGGTTGGTCCTTCGAGCTGTAGCCTTTGTAAAATGGTAATAAACTTAGTAATCTAGAGTGATCCTTCAATTTGAAACTTCTAAGAACCAGTGTTTTCCACTCCCAGACTAAGCATGAAGTAAAATTTCGAGTTTATAAAAGCCCCGCGTAGAAAATTTGTCGAGGGTCGCGCAGCGACCCGAGACAAATTTTCACGGGGCTTTTCTAAACTCGAAATTTTACTTCATGCGCCACGCGTATGAAACACTGATTTCAAGTGAAGTTAAAAATATACTATTAACGTTGGATATTTTTCATGGTTAAGTACAACCAAATATGCATTCACAAATATTTGAATTATTCGAAAATTTAAAAATTCAAATATGAATAATTTAGTGATTTAAATATTCATATTAGAATAATTAACTATTTAAATTAATCGAATTCGAATCCCAGCCTTAATAGCGATGATTCGAATTATTTAGGAGGATTTGAATCCGTGTATGAGGATTCGAATCCTTTTATAAGGATTCGATTCCTTTTATAAGGATTCAAATCCTTTTATAAGAATTCGAATCCTTTTATAAGGATTCGAATCATCTACGTCTGGATTCGAATACGAATCCTTTTAAAAAAATCTAACGAATCCGGATCACGAATCCGTTTTCACCAAAGTATTCGAATACCTCTTTTGAATCCTCTAAAAGGATTCGAATCCGGGAATCGAATCCTGAATGATTCGAATCCTGCCCAGCTCTGATGCATAATTGCAATTTAATAGTTTTTTGGGAAAAAAAATTGAAATTTTGGTTTTCTTTCATATGCAAATTACAAAAATTTCCATTGTAATTAAAAATTCTATTTCGATTCAAATTTTACAAAAAAAAAAAAAAACGAAATATGTTTAGCACAATTATATTTATATAATTGTATTAAAAATCGGAGTCGGAATTATACGAAATTTCTAGCTGTACGTCTCCGACTTCCTCATCACAAAAATACTTGAATTCCGACTCCACAGTTTTGACTCTAACTTCGACTCAGAGTTCACAGCACTTCCATTTACTTCTAAACACTGTTGAATTGTTTTGATCTGAATACCAGTGGCCCTAAGTATCTACTTTTAAAATAAGGTAGCCATGAGATATTGATATTTGATAACTTCAATCCAACATTACTCAAAACAAATGCCAGTTATGAACACATTTTTCCTACAAAGGTTGCTTATTTTTCGAAGACCTTTTGAATGATATCACTTTTGGCCTATCATGCCATTTAAAAATCTTGATTTTTTATCTTTTTTAAGCGAAATCTCAGGGATGCCAACCTTTTTGAGAAAAATGTAATAATTTTTTTTATCTCAACTCTCTAAGACTACCCGTTTTCTCAAAAAACGGGTGGCCTGGGACACCCTGTATAATCGGAATTTTTCAATTTTTCTTATTATATGTTATTTTCTTCAAAACTTTATAAAAATTTGACTTCTCATTAATAGATTTATAAAAAAAGGCACACACATGCGCTTTCGTCGCTTCAATTTATTTTTTGTTTGTTTTTTGACGTCACGGTCATGTGTTGACTATAGTCATTTTGTGCAATAACTTATAAAATTAAGACAAGATGTCCCATTATTGTTAATAATAAAAAAAAATTAACAATACACCCCTAAAAATATTGAAAACCACAAATAAAGATGTTTATTTATTTATTTATTTACGGACATCGCCTATTTAACAATAATACACTAAATTCGTTTACAAAAAGTATATAAATTTTAACTAAAAATAAGTATTATACACACCAATTAAAAAATATATTACAAAAAAATTAAATTCAACTTAAATGAACACTACCAAAAGTACTAAACTAAAGAATACACCTAGACAAGTCAATATATACATATAATTTTGACAGTAATGTGGGTTATGAATACTCTCGGACAATGTACAATAAGTTATAAAATTATTACAGGATGTCCCATTATTGTTAATAATAGAAAAAATTAACAATACACCCCTGAAAATATTGAAAACCACAAATAAAGATGTTTTTGCACTTTCATCTTAAAAGTTGACACTTTACAAACTCTAATCAATGTCAAAAGGTGGCATTTAGCAAATGTTACATTGTTTATTTGTATCCAACCATAAAAGTGGTATCGAATGCATAAAGGAATTTCATGATACGCTGTCATCGAAATACCTGCTGTCAGAACAATCAATCAAATGTTCGCGACACGAGTACATCGATAGTAGTTCATCATGGAAGTGGATGATACATCCAACGCGGAAAGCTGCACACCACCAGATGTAGTAAAGGAAGCAGAGATAGCGAGTTTAGAACTACTACCGAAAAATTCAAGGGTAATATATGAAAAACGCTACCAGGAAGTTATCAAGTGGTGTGAATCTAGAACCATTAGAAGGTATTCAGAGAATACTTTATTAGCATATTTTGCCGATCTTTGCAGAAAATATAAGCCCTCTAGCATTTGGTCTATATTTTCAATGTTAAAATGCACCCTAGCTACAAAACATAATGTGCAAATTGGAAAATATAGCAAATTAATAGCTTTCATCAAACAGAATGGCGTAGGATTTAAGGCAAAAAAATCTAAAACTCTCTCGAAATCCGAAATATTGGCATTTTTGAAGGAAGCCCCTGATGACAGTTTTCTTATGATTAAGGTTGGTTATTTTTAATTAAACCATTTTAACAATATATTGAAATAGGCATTTCAGGTGGCATTAATATTTGGGATTTTTGGGGCATGCCGCAGACACGAATTGTACAATATCAAGAAAGAGGATATAAAAGAAATTGACAATATGTTAATTATTAGCATTCCTGATACGAAAACTCACAATCCAAGAACCTTTACTATTGTCAACGATAATGAATCTGATATAGATTATATCTCTTTTTACCAAAAGTATTCAAGATTGCGGACCAATAAAAGTGCGGCAGATAGAAAATTCTTTATAAAATATGCAAACGGACGATGCACCAATCAAGTAGTTGGCATTAACACGTTTGGAAGCTTTCCTTCTATTATTGCGAAATATTTACATTTAGAAAATCCACATCTTTTCACGGGTCATTGTTTTCGACGCTCATCCGCAACATTATTGGCCAATACTGGAGCTAACTTAGTACAAATTAAGAAACATGATGGATGGAAATCGTCCGCTGTAGCGGAAGGCTACATTGATAATTCCCTTAATAATAAAATCAAAACAGCGGTCGCAATTATGAAAAATCCATCTGGAGCAGGTCCGAGTTCAAGTAATTATGTAGAACCCAGAATAGAAAATTTGACTACAAATGATAATATAGAATATATAGAACCCAATAAGGCAAAAGAAAGCACTATAATCGCACATAGTAGTTCTATTAAGGAATGCCAAAACCGTGAAGATGTGAATATTGCAAATAATATATCAGAAGCAAATGCCGATTCCCAAAATGTTATGTTACCAGCACTTACAGCTTCAGGAGTCAATATACAAAATTGCTCCCATTTTACTATAAACTTAACTGTTAATAATAACAAATAATTCCCATTGAAATTTAAAGTCGAAATAAACCTTATTTTTAAATACTATATTGTACTTGTTTACGGTATGACGTGCAAAAAGTTATGTATGTAATGCGTGTGTAAAATAAGCTTTATGGCATTCGTTCAGATGTTTCGTGACTCGCCTTCGGCTCGTCACGAAACATCATCTGAACTCATGCCATAAAGCTCAATTTTACACACTTATTACATAAATAACTATTATATATGCATATAATTTTGACAGTAATGTGGGTTATGAATACTCTTGGACAATGTCGTATCATTGCCCGCTAAAAATTTGCTAGTAACATATCGATCTACTACTTTCGAAACTTCGTAAATCAGGATTTTACAAAAAAATTTCCTCGTAATTCAAATATTATTAACTTACCAAAACTAGTATAAACATTAACTCAAAATTATTATTAACAATCGCTCATGATGAAGTTATACCATACCATAAAGGATTATGTAGCTCATATAATAATTAACTAGTATTATGTGCTCCTGTCAAATTTTACATTTGCACTTACGAGGTTTCGGAAGTAGTTGATCGATATGCATTACAATTGTATTAAACTATTAAACTGACGATTGAATTCAGCCACAGCAATTCAGTGCCGCCATTACGAATCAATTAAAACGTCCCAGACCCAATAAATTTACGGCGTCGCGTTATTTAATGTAATAAAAAATACAGATTTTTATGTACGAACATAAACGCTTTTAACCGCCAGCGATACGGCCAATTAAATAGATTATCACTTTTGTCGCATCTACCTCATCCGCCATTCCATTTACGGCTACATTAATTCGTGCTGAACTCCTCCGGTACAACGGCTATAAAATCTTTAGTTTTTTTTTCTTTTAAAAATATTTACGAGGGCTGTGTAGTCAGAGTTTAAGCAACAGAGGCATGAGTGTAGTTGTTGCAAAAATTCTTACAACTTCGACCTCAACACATTTTTAATGTTAGGGACACTTGTATTAAAAGAAACGTGACATTTTTAGTTTGAAAATAAGAAGTTGGATTTGTCGAAATTATAGTCACTTAATAAAGTCTCAGTTATACAGAGTTAAAAACTATTCTATTTTTGAAATGGATGTATATTTTTTATAAATTAACATTATAAATTAGCATTTATTAAAAGAAACATGACATTTCCACTTTATAAATAAGAAGTTGAATTTGTCGAAACTATAGTCACTTAATAAAGTCTCAGTTATACAAAGTTTAAAACTATTCTATTTTTGAAATGGATGTACATTTTTTATAAATTAACATATACCTACACAAACTAATAATATATTTATAAGTTGTGTGATCCAATGTCCGTCGGGATATTAGCTCGGGAAGTAGTTTTAATGTATGTTTGATTAAGTTTTTCTAAGACAAATTTGTTGTAGATTGCGTAAAGCACTTTTAAAGTAGTTCTATACAGGGAGTTTTTCTTTAAAGTATACGTTTTCCAAATCAAGCGTATTTTTTTTAATTTTTAGATATTCGTTGTTTTTTCAGAGTTCAATTTGGAGCTTTAAACGGATGTTTTCCACTCCCAGACTAAGCATGAAGTAAAATTTCGAGTTTAGAAAAGCCCCGTAAAAATTTGTCGAGGGTCGCGCAGCGACCCGAGACAAATTTTCTGGGCTTTTCTAAACTCGAAATTTTACTTCATGCGCCACGCGTATAAAACACAGATTTTAAGTGAAGTTCGAATATACATAAATTTCACAATATATTAGGTGAATTTGGAAAACACATATTTTAAAGAAAAACTCCCTGTGTATCAAATTATCATTCTGTAAATGTTCTTCTAAACATGTTTAATTGTTCTGTTTATTGATATATTATATAAAAAATGGAGATTTCGGAAGTTTTATAAATTGTTATTATTTAACAATTTAATTTGAAACTTTTATCGAGTGTTTCCACTCCTTAATTAAGCATGAAGTAAAATTTCGAGTGTAGGAAAGCCTGAAAATTTGGATTTGTCGGGGCGCGAGTCGCTTAGCTCGGGCACCCCGGAAATCCAAATTTTCTGGGCTTTTCTCAATTCGAAATTTTACTTCATGCTTACTTAAGGAGTGGAAAACCTTCGTAGGCCAAGCGTATAAAACACTAAAATATTGTAAAATGTATGTATATTTGAACCTCACTGTAAAATTTCGAGTTTAGAAAAGCCCAGAAAATTTGTCTCAGGTCTCGAAAAATTTTCTGGGCTTTTCTAAACTCGAAATTTTACTTTATGCTCAGTCTGGGAGTGGAAAACACTCGTTTGAATCTTCAAATTAAACTCTTTTAAAAAACAACGAATATCTCTGTATTTATATTCTTATTGTACCGCAGGCACTTAATCGTGGATGAGAAGTGAATCACGATTACCTCTTAGATTACGTTAAAAATCGAGAATATAAAAATGTTTTCAATTTGTAAGATATCCGAAACTTGCATCTTTTATTAAAATGCAAATGCGTAAAAAATTTGTGAATAAAATTGTTTTTTTTTTTTAATAAGTACTAATCACTGATTGACACTGATTAAATTTAATCAGCTGTGGTGCAAGTAGGCATTAAAGATGTGGGGTTCATTATTTTTAGTTAAATTATACTCAATATTTTAGCTGAATATAATAAACCCCATCTGTTATTTTTGTCCAACAAGCAACAATGTTTCTTTTATATTGCGAGCAACATTTTCTAATAGATCTGGTGAAATGATTTCATTTTTTTGCAAAAACTCATTCTTTTAAATAAGCCTACAGCCAAAAATCCACTGAATTGATATCTCTGCAATCTGGTCGGTTGTTAGGAAAAATTCTGCGATCGTCAAACGTGTAAAATTATTTATTTTGTTTTACTATGGATTACTAAAGAAATACCATTGTTTGATAAACATTTTTTGTATACGTAAATATTTTATAATATTACATCCGTTTAAATTTTGAATAACCTTTACGTACTTACGTACTATGGATACTGTAATGCTCTGAACACGTTGAGTGTTGCTCTTAATATCTAAGATGTGGAATTTCATTTGTACTTTAAATACAATATATTAATTAGTCTTTATTTATTATTTTCTGTTTTCTTTTTCTTTGTGACATGTGTAAAACTGTAATGTTATAGACACAAATATAATACATTATTATTAATGTGTGCACTATATTACTATAAACAAAACTTAACTGAAAAGAGTTTTTCAAGCTATATTCTTGGCGGTGTATATATACCGCCATCGTCGCGTGTAGCTTCTTATTCTGAGCATTGTGAAGTTGTGGAAAATATAGTTCAACAATATTCAGATTGTCAGTATTTAATTTGTGGAGATTATAATCTCCCTAATATTAATTGGAGTACTTCTCTTTCTACCTGCGATAAATATAATTTAGATGACCATAAAACACAGTTGATTGTTGATACATTTAATTTTCTAAATCTTGAACAAATAAATAAAATTCCTAATAGTAGATCCGTTTTTCTTGATTTGTTCTTTTCTAATATTTTAGAGTGTGAAGTTGCATTATCGAATAACTTATTATCAAATACAAGTCAACATCATTATGCTTATGATATTTCGATTTCTGTGTGTGTTTATAAACCGCTACAATCTGTACAAAAAATATTTTTATATCATCTTGCCGATTTTAGGCTTTAAATCACTTTTATAATATTATGTTTAGTTGTTCTGAGTGGAAATCTTTAGTAATCGATGCTGATATTAATATGTTAGTTGACTATTTCTATAATATTGTTAATAACGGTATAACTAATTTCATTCCTCAGAAATTATTTAAGGATAGCGATAGCTGCTATCCTAAATGGATGACGCAAGATCTTAAGCTTCTCATAAGAAGAAAGAAATCTGCTCATATCAAATACAAACAAACAGGCAATCGAGATGACTATTTATTGTTTAATTCGTTACGAAGTCAATGCAAGAAATTAACAAATTTATTACATTCAAATTTTTTATCAGACGTCGAAGCTAAAGTCAATGCAAACTCTAATTACTTCTAGAAGTATGTCAAAGATTTAAAGAGCAACGATGGCATTCCTAATGTCATGGAATTTGATTCAAGAACGGGTTCAGACGGTAATCAGATTGCTGATATGTTTGCTGAGTACTTCGCTACTGTTTATAGTCCAGTGATGGGGAAACTACGGCCCGCGGGCCAAGTCCGGCCTGCGGAAAGGTTTAATCCGGCCCGTTTAAGAGTGCCGTCGTGAGAATGTTTGAACGCGTTCTTACTTCGTAATGTGACGACCCGCATAAAAACTACCTACCTACGATTAAGCATTATTCTTTGGCTCGCTACGATTGTCTGGTTATTACAAATGGCCCGTCTTAAAAAAAGTTTCCCCACCACTGGTTTATACCAATGACGCTAGTCCATATACTAACGCTTCGTTACAGAATAACTTCTCGGTCAATAATTATAAGTTCGTAATTTCCAAGGAGGGTGTTTTTAATGAAATAATGTCTCTAAACCCAAGTAAAAGCTCAGGCCCTGATGGCATCTCTCCCTATCTTTTAGTTAACTGTATTTATTCATTATGCGGTCCTATATCCGATATATTTTCTATGTCTTTGGCACAAGGTGAATTCCCATCAATCTGGAAACTAAGCTATATCAATCCTATCTTTAAATCTGGGGAACGGAAGCTTATATCAAATTATAGGGGCGTTTGTCTTCAATCTTGCATACCGAAAATACTTGACAAAATAGTTGCGACACAAATACATTGGGTTGTTAAAATGTTTTTGTCAGAGAATCAGCATGGTTTTGTACCGATTCGGTCAACAAATACAAATCTTTTATGTTTTAATCAATATTTGTTGAAGGTTTTCGAAAATAATAGTCAAGTTGATTGCATATACCTAGATTTTTCGAAGGCCTTCGACAGAGTCGATCATAATATTCTATTACATAAAATAAGATCATTAGGTTTTAATGATATGGCCGTTCGTTGGCTGTCTGACTTTTTAAGTAACAGGTTTCAAATGGTAAAAATACACAATTACATTTCTAAACCAATTTCTGTAACATCAGGGGTTCCGCAAGGAACTCACTCTGGGCCAAAATTATTTTTACTATTTGTAAACGACATTGAAGACATTATTACTAACAGCAAGGTTTTATTGTATGCTGACGACATCAAAATATATCGGATCTTCAAATCGTTTGAAGATTGTAAAAGCCTGCAGGATGACTTAAATAAGATTAATGACTGGTGCTACTCCAATAAATTACACCTTAATGTGAAAAAATGCAATCTTATTTCATATTGTAGAAAACGCTCCAGTCTCAATTACGCATACAGCATTGATGGAAATGATTTAGCTAAATCAGCAGAGCTGAAAGATTTAGGAGTGATATTCGATAATAGGCTTGCATTCAACTCACATATCAGTAACGTTTGCTCCAAAGCTTTAAAAATGTGGGGTTTTATCTGGAGGGTGTGTAAACATTTGGGTCCATCGTGTTTAAAACGATTATATTGTGCATTGGTTATATCAATCAATAATAATAGATTGGAACAAATACAACATAAGTTTTTACGTAGCATGGAGTTCAAATTGGGTAGATGTCATAGGCAAGGTTGTTACGAGGAATTAATGACCGATTTGAACATTAGACCTCTAGCTGATCGTCGCTTAACAGCAGATTTATGCATGATCTACAAAATAGTAAACAATTTAATTGATTGTCCTAATATTTTAGAGCAACTTCATTTTTATACTCCATCCAACTGCCGAAATCTGAGGAATACGCCCATTTTCCGCTTGCAGACATTCACTACAAACTACTCCCACTACAATCCACTGGCCAGAATGATGAGGACAGCAAATAGCTTGCTATCGGCCAAGCGGAGTGGTTCGATTTATTTAATTCAAATTTTGATAGTTTTAAGTCTAAACTGAAGAGGATGCTTTAGATTTGTGATTTTTATTGTTATTATTTTGTGAATAGTTTTAATTTTTTGAATGGCTCGAATTAATAATATTAATAGTATTATTTAATGTAATGTAATTTTGATTGTTGTTTGAATTATTAGTGCTCTATTTTTGTTAAAAGGGGTTTTCCCGTATAAATAAATAAATAAATAAATAAAGTATTAAAAACTTAACTGGATGAATTCCATCCTTTTCTTTATGAAATATGATAAAAACATGTTTTCACTTTTAATTAAGAAAAATATATGTAAAGTGTAATTAAATCGAATGATTTAATTAAGCCATATGGTTTTTACGCGATGTAATTTATGTGGTTTGATTGTGACTTAAACCACGACTTTTGTGTTCCAGGTTATTCGTTTAATGGGTCCTCATTAGTGGTGGAGCCATCGGTTGCATCGGGGAAAAAAAGGTAAGCAGGCACAACTCAACGTTCAGGAAGCTAATCAGATTATGGACTTTAATCTATTGAGGGAAGTTTTATTTTAAGTATACAAGGAGTTTTTCTTTTAAGTATACATATCCTAATTAAGTGCTGTAAATGTTCAGATATTCGTTGTATTTTTAAAAGATCAATTTGAAACTTCAAACGAGTGTTTTCCACTCCCAGTTTGAGCATGAAGTAAAATTTCGAGTTAAGAAAAACCTGAAATATAGTTCAAACAAGATAAATTCAAATTCAAAACTATTTGAATTCGAGAAAATAAGCTTACGCTTCTTATAGTTTGCACACATTAAACATAATATATCCTTTTTTTTTCCAAATTTTATATATTATGCTGAAATATAGTATCTAATCACAATTAACAACTTATAAATAACAATAATATGAATATTGTAAACTTAACATAACATAATTATAGTAAATAACAAACAATAGTAGTTACATTTATGTAATGATGATGGCAAATCTAAGATTGTTACGTATATAATGAATGAATGAAGTATAAACAGAGTGGGACCAAGAAAGTAACAAACAACATTATTGCTCAGGAACTGCGACTCTCTTAATCATTTGTTTAAATCGTTTTTTATTGAAGGCAAAAATATCACAGTCACTAAAAAAGTTGTTGTAAGTGTTAACAACTGGGCATTTAATCAAATATCTTTTTTTACCAATAAATATCAGAATATGGTACCAAATTCGGTGCATTAGAGGTACATAATACAATTTTGTCTCAACCAGAACGTCAACATTTCATGCCAAAAAGGCATTTCCATAATGATTTACACATAGTAAAACATGTACTAAATCGACTTTTTACGATCTCGAAAAACCTTTAATGTCGACTCCTGGGGAAATAACGAATACGCCGTATTACTTCGATACTCCCAACTGCCACTTTAAAACAATATAAATGTAATAACCGTAATTAGTCGGGCAGTTGCGGCGATTTATTCGCATGTGTATCACATCAAAGAAGACGGAAAAAAGAACAAGACCCAATTTAACTGTAACCACGGTTTTATTTTCATTAATTTTTTTCGATCCTCGGGTCCTAATCACGATAACTCAAAAAAGTGCAATTTGTAGCCGGCACCTGTTGCCCGGGCTAAATTACTCAACTGGACGGTACCACCTTGAAAGCGAAAAATAGGCGAAACAATGACGAAATTATTTTAACGCGCGCACCTGCTTTGAAGACATTTGCTTAGATTTGCAAATTATTTTTGATCAAAAGTGTGGAGTTTTAGGCATGGTCAAAAGGTATTAATTATAATCATCCGGGCCCGAAACCGGAAATATCTAAATTGTAAATTAGATGTCCGCACCAGAAAATATATAATTTATTTAAATATGATTTTTCGGCGTACAGGTGTTTGTTTTTTTAGGTTGTTTTATGAATAATTTGCTAATCAATTAAATTAGATTTAATGGGATATGTTTTTAAAACCTTAAAGGTCGGAACAGTTGATATGTATCTATTATGCGAATAATTACGGGATGTTGAGACATGTGTTCAATAATTTATTTTAATTTAATTTCCAAGTTAATTGTTTACTAACATTAATTAAAAATCTGCTGTGGCCAAAACAGGTAACGACCGCAAATTAAAATGTTATAAGATTAATAAATCTCGTATTACAGAGATAGAACAATACAATAAGAAACATTAAATGCAAAAGAGTAAACAAAAATTTTTATAAACATTTTCAAATTAAATATGTTAGTGTTTTGTTCCCCTAAGTCTAAGTCGATTGAGATTTTAAAATTTTGAAAATGTATGTTTCTGTGTTGGTCGCCACGCTACAGCAGAATCCCTATCAATATTGAAATGAAACTTTTATATTAATAAAACAATTTAAACACTTTTGAATATATATTGTGCATTCGCTACAATTGTTTCGCCACACTGTGGCTTCTTTAGGTGAAGTGTGGCGAAACAATTGTAGCGAATGCACAATATACAGAAAGTTTTATGTAACACCGAACATTTTCATAACGAGAATATTTCTTTTGAGTATACATATGCATACGTTGTACATTTTCCGACGCTCGGTTTACTAAGAGAATTCAATTTGAGGCTTTAAACAAGTGTTTTCCACTCCCAGGCTAAGCATGAAGTAAAATTTCGAGTTTAGAAAAGCCTGAAAATTTAGTTTGGTCGCGTGGTTCGGTTTATGTAACACCGAACATTTTCATAACCAGAATATTTTTTTAAGTATACATTTGCACTTCGTTGTAAATTTTCAGACGCTCGGTTTATTAAGAGAATTCAATTAGAACTTTAAACGAGTGTTTTCCACTCCCAGGCTAAGCATGAAGTAAAATTTCGAGTTTAGAAAAGCCTGAAAATTTGGTTTGGTCGCGTAGCGCGAAGCGCGGAGCGGCCAAACCAAATTTTCAGGCTCTTCTAAACTCGAAATTTTACTTCATGCGCCACCGGTACAAAACACTGATTCAATATAAAGTTTAGCGGTGTGTTTTAAGCTTCGTAATATGTCAGTGTATTGTACCGGTGGCGCATGAAGTAAAATTTCGAGTTTAGAAGAGCCTGAAAATTTGGTTTGGCCGCTCCGCGCTTCGCGCTACGCGACCAAACCAAATTTTCAGGCTTTTCTAAACTCGAAATTTTACTTCATGCTTAGCCTGGGAGTGGAAAACACTCGTTTAAAGTTCTAATTGAATTCTCTTAATAAACCGAGCGTCGGAAAATGTACAACGAAGTGCATATGTATACTTAAAAAAATATTCTGGTTATGAAAATGTTCGGTGTTACATAAAACTCTCTGTATATTTGAAAGTGTTTAAATTGTTTCATTTATATAAAAGTGCAGATGAACTTTCGACATTTTTCAGCCTTATCAATCAATTTTTTGAAATGAAACTTTAACATTTTTCTGTATTGTGGAGGCTTCTACTTCGTTATACATGTTAATTTCACAATAAAACGCTTTTTACTTTGGTTGTATAACACTTTTTATTGAATGTGACTACAATTTCGACAAATTTAATGACAAGCATTATCAAACATGAAATGTTTTCATGTTTGATAATGACAAGCTAAATTTGTCGAAACTGCAGTCACATCCAATAAAAAGTGTTATACAAACAAAGTAAAAGATGTTTTTTTTGTGAATTTAACATTTTTAATACAATCATATGAATTAAGAAGCTTTTTGGTAAACATTTTGAAAACCGTTTTCACTAAAAGCTTTTTAATTCATGTGATTGCATTAAATAGCTAGATTTTAAATTTTCATTTTAATATCGATAGAGTTTTTGCTGTAGCGTGGTGACAAACACAGAGACAGACATTTTTCAAAATTTCTAAACCATAATCGACTCACACTTAGGAAAACAAAATGAATAAATAACATTAAAACTGCGATTCTTTACGCAATCTACAACAAATTAGTCCTACAAAGACTACATCAAACAGTTATTGAAATTGATTGGGGTCTTTGTAAGATCAATTTGTTGTAGATTGCGTAAAGAATTGCACTTTCAATGTTTAAAGTAGGAATGCGAATATTCAAATACCACATTACTTATACAGGGTGTCCAAAAAATATACTAACACTTTGACTATCGGACAGAGTTTATTGCACTAGACCAAGAACAATTGATGCATTGAAATTGGAAATTGAAAGACAATGTCGCGATATTCCAAATGACTTGTTTCGTGACGTTTCCGAATCCCTTGGTGCGCGTTATCAGCGTTGTATGAACAATAATAATCATCAATTTAACCATTTATAAACATGATTCTTTAATTACATTTTTCTTCTGAACTTGAAGCCTTTCAACTTCTCTCTATATTCATAAATAATGTTTTTCTCGTCATTCGAAGTGTTAGTACGCTTTTTTGAGACACCCTATATTAAATCACTCACTTTTTCGCATATTTAATCAATTTAGCTATTTGAATATTTCAATAAATTAGTGTTAGAAAATGTCTAATACAGGGTGCCCGTATTTCAACAGAATGTATAGGGATCTCGGTTATTTGAAGGGATAGAGAGTCGATTAAATTGGGGCCAAAGTTGTGTATTTTAGGGCCCAATAATAACCTGAAAACAAGTTTTCAATTATCTTCTTTCGTTTTTGAAATATTGTCAAAAACGGATTTTCTGAAATTTCGTTTTTTTTTTTTATTAAAAAACTATTGAATCCAGACATTTACAACGTTGACATTATACAGGCTCTTTTTAACAAGAAATCTAGTAACATATTTAATTTTAAGATAACTCTAACATTTACCCAGGGACCATAGCCAACTTTTGTTTTTCTTATGGGCGCCATTTTGGATTTTCATATTTTGTGGAAGAATATTTTTGTCTGAATTTAATGATGTATCACACTTATAGTTTATTGTACATTTTGTATGTATATATATATATATATATATATATATATATATATTATCAAAACCATTATACCCTTTCAGGTGTTAGGTGCATTAGTCTAATTAATGTCTATGTCTGTGTGTCGTAAACAATTATTCTCCAATTTTTCTTGTCAATTGCTGTCTTCCTGGCTTCCTCAATTGTTAATTGTTTTTCCTTTAGTATGTTGGCTACCCCTTCGTTCCACATTTTTCTTGGTCGTCCCGGTTTCCTTTTCTTCGTTGTCCGTGCCTGCCATACTCTCTTTGCCATTCTATTGTCTTTCATTCGTTGCAGATGTCCCCACCAACTTAGCTGTCTTCTGTTTATACATGTTTGTATATCTTCTACTTCTAGTTCTTTTCTTATCTGTGTATTTCGTATTCTATCCAGTCTTGTTACTCCTTTGATGCATCTCAAGTATTTCATTTCGACCGCCTGTATCTTGGTTTTCTGTTCATTGTTCATTGTCCAAGTCTCGCATCCGAAGGTGAGTATTGGCCTATATATTGATGAAAACACTTTCATTTTTGTTTCTGCAGTTATTTCTTTCTTATTTAGGAATTTACTTTTCATTGCATGGTATAACTTTAACGTGTTCTCAGACCTTTTGTTAATTTCGGTGTCATTTTTCCCGTTCGCATCTATATTCACTCCTAGATATTTGTAGCATTCTACTTTTTCTACTTGTTTTCCTTCTATTTTTATATTTAAGTTCTCATTTTCACCTATTATCATTACCTTGGTCTTCTCCTGGTTAATTTTCATTCCGTAATTGTCAAGTGTGTTTTTCCATATCAGGAGGTTATGTTGCAGGTCTTCTCTACTTTTACAGAATAATACTACGTCATCTGCAAACACTCCCTCCGATATATTCACTGGATTCAACTAATAGTGTCCCACGTATATTTTTTTAGAGTGCGCATTACTTTTTTCTATGATTTCATCCATAATAATGATGAATAACAAAGGGTTGAGTCCGCCACCTTGTCTTAATCCTTCGTTTGTTTTAAATAATAATAATAATAATAATAATAAACCGTTTATTGACCATATCCAGTACAAGTATAATTACATAAATCTTAAGATACATTTAATGGTCAAAGGGTCCTGAATCAGTTTCAGTCCAAGGTATATAACCAAACACTGAACCTGATCTTCCTTCAGGCCGTACAATAATAGACAATACAATACAAATAATATACAATACAAATAATATAGCTAGTAATAATAAATTATGATGCACTTAGCATTTCTATATATTTCTGCTTAAAATCCGTGTATGAGCCAAATCGAAACTGTACCGAGTTCATGCAACTTGTAATTGTATAGGTAAAGCACTTTTTAAATAATTGTACTCTATGCTTTGGGATGGATAGGAGCCCTCTACTTCGAATATTTATGTTATGCACATCACTTCTATACGTTATTTTGTTGAAGAGATATGGGGGCGTTTTTCTGGATATTATTTTGAAGTAGAAACAAGCCGTATGTAGTTTTCCCCTGTTGTGCATGTCCAACCAGCCACACTCGGGCAATCTGTCAGCTATACTGGTTCTCTTATTACCACCAAAAATAAGACGCAAGCATGAATTCTGTATTCTTTGGATTCTATTATTATCTATTTTGTCGATAAATTCATGATAGAGTGTGTCACAGAAGTTAAAGTTCGAAAGCACCAAGGAATTACACAATATAATTTTTGTACTTTTATTTAGAAGGTGTCTGTTTAGGAATATACTCTTCAGTGCGATGTAAGATTTTCGTATTAGATTATTGGAATTATCTTTGAATTTAAGTTTTGAATCTATAAATACCCCAAGATTTTTAACACTCTCATCTATAGATATCGTTTGACCATTAACTACTATCATTAAGTTTTGTATCGCGTTTGTACGTCTTGTTGTAGGTCCAAACACGATAGCCTTAGTTTTGCTTTCGTTAATGCATAGTGAATGTGCCGACGAGTATTTTACTAAATTTTCCAAATTAAGATTCAGTTTCAGCTGTGCATCAACAATATCTTCAATTTTAAAAGATATATATATAGTTGAGTGTTATCTGCATATAGATGGTAATGTGAATAAGTTGTAACCTCACTTATTGATGATGTGTAAATTGAATAAATTAGTGGTCCCAGAATTGTACCTTGTCCTACACCAGACATTATTTGAAGGGGAGACGAAACACTATCATCAATCACAACCCTTTGTGTTCGTCGATTCATGAAACTATCGAGGAGTGCAACTGCCTCAACGCTCAGACCTATATAATTTAGTAATGCTGATAAGGTTTCGTGGTTGATCATGTCAAACGCCCTACTATAGTCTAATAGAACTAGTGTAGTAACGTTTCCAGTATCGGTGGCATTTACAACATCATCAACAATGTGAGTAAGGCCACTACAGCAACTGTAATTTTGCCTGAATCCAGATTGGTTCCCAGGCAATATATTATACTCCTTAATGTGATTACTCAATTCTTTTTCAATTACCCTTTCTAATATCTTTGAAAGTGTTGGGAGAATATTGATTGGTCTTAAGTCATTTATTGTTTCAGGATTTTTATGCTTTGGTATAGGTGTGACAAGTGATTCTTTCCATAAATTAGGAAAATGAGAGCTTTCAATGCAGGCATTAATGGGTCTGATGTTCTGTTGTTGTTAATTATATATGTTGTGTTGTTGTTATAAATTGTTCTTATTAGTCTAATCAGTATATGGTCTACTTGGTGTTTGTCTAATATACTCCATATTTTCTCTCTGTTTACTGTATCAAATGCTTTTTGTATATCGATGAAGGCCAGATATATACTTGTTTGTTGTTGGTGCATTTTCTCTGTAATTTGTCTAATCGTGAAAATATGGTCTTGAATGCTTCTACCTTTCCTAAATCCACATTTCGCATCTTGTAGTTTGTGTTCTAATTTAATTCTTATCCCCTTTCAATAATCAGTTCTAGTATTTTCATGATGGTGTTAATTAGGTTGATTCCTCTATAGTTATTACAGTTCTGTTTGTCTCCACTTTTGTATATTGGCACCAGTAATGTATCTGTCCACTCTGTTGGTATAGTTTCTTCTGTCCACACTTTATTAATTATTTTTGTTAATATTTCAAAACCTTTTTCGTCTATTTGCTTAATCATTTCTGCGTTTAACCTGTCGCGTCCTGGGGCCTGTCCATTCTTCAATTTTCTAATTGCTTGCCTCAACTCTTCTTTGCTTATTATTGGTTCCATACTTTCTTTGTCGTCATTCATCTTTATTTTACTTCCATTGTCCTGTTCAGTTGTTAGTAGTTCCATGAAGTATTCCCTCCACCTCGTCATTACTTCCTCCACATTTATCAATTTTCTACCCCCCTTGTCTTTTATATGTATTCCTTCACTTCTATTATTGGGGTTTCTCATTGTTTTTAATGCTCCATAAAATAGTTTTGCATTCGTTTTGCTGTCCGTTTCCAGTTTTGTTCCAAACTTATTCCACATTTCTATTTTTTCTCTTTTTATAAGCGATTTTACTGTTTGTCTACTTTTTTTATACATATTATAATTTTCATCGTTTTTATTTGAGGTGTATTTATTCCAAAGTTGTTTTTTCTTTTTTACCTCCCCTTTAATTTCTTCGGTCCACCATGCTGTCTGTTTTTTGTTGCTATTTTTCTTACTTGTGCCACAAACTTCTGCTGCTGTATTCAGTATATTCTGTTTGTAATAATTCCACAATTCTGATATTTCCCAATTCGTTTCTATTTCCTTCCATTTCTCATTTAGTTGGTTTTTGTATAGGTTTGCTGTATCCGGTTCATTCAATTTATATGTTCGTATGTTCTCATATTTTATTTCAGTTTTGTTGTCTGATATTTTTGCTGTCATTTCGGTCGCCTGTGTTTGCATAGTTAATAAATAGGGGTCACTACCAATCTCAGCTCCTCTTCTTACTCTTACATCTTGTATCAGTTTTAGATTATTTCTTCTTATCAATATATAGTCTATAATTGATCTTTCAGCTCTGCTCACCATCTCCCTTGTGTATGAGTGTATATCTTTGTGTTAGAACCACGTGTTTGTTATCATTAAATCATTTAATATACAGAAATTTAATAATCTTTTCCCATTATTGTTTCTGATGTTCTCGCCGTTAGTTCCAATCACTCGCTTGTACATATCATCGCGTTTACCAACTATAGCATTAAAGTCTCCCAATATCATAATATCTTCTTTGTAATCGTCTGTTATTTCATTCATTTTATTCCAGAATTCATCTTTTTTATCCGTTGGAGCATCATCATTTGGTGCATATGCTATGATTATGTTATTAATAAATAAATTATTATTTTTTAATTTTATAGATAGTATTCTCTCTGATATGTATCTGTAATCTTTTATATCCTTTACTAAACATTCATTAATTATACATCCCACGCCACAAGCTGCTCTTTCATTCTCATTTACACCGCTATATACTATTAAATGTCCGTTTGCCGTTTTAATCACCTCTTTCCCCTTTCTTTTTGTTTCTGTTAATGCCAATATATGTAGTCCTATCCTTGTAAATTCTTCTTCTATCTCTCTTTCTTTATTTTTTATTCCTCTGGTATTCCATGTACCCATTAACCATTTGTGCTTCTTTTTAATTTCTTCTTTCTCAGTTTCTAGTATAGTTGCTTTGCTTTTATCTTGTTTTCCAGTTGATTCTTTTTTTCTTCTCTTCTTTTCCTTTGTCATTGCCGGTTTCGTGCCCTCTAAAGTTGTTGTTTTATTGGGTGCATAATTTAGTTTTTTTGACTTTGTTGTTCGTCCTTCTTGGATACAGCCTTTTCTTTTCTATTCCAAATATACTCCTCCCCGTTTATTATTATTTTTCCATACTTAACTTGTACTTTTGCCCCCTTGTTTCTTTGGTCTCTTGCGATGCTCCTTATTTCCGCTTGCATTTTCTGTTCTTCTCTTGTCAAGTCATTGTTTATATAGATATGTTTATCCTGGATCTTCCCTTTGTTCTTTATTATTTCGATTTTTGTGTCTAGATTATCTAGCTCTACAATTACTAGATCCTCTTTAATAGTCTTAGTCGATATTATTTGGACGTTCATATTCATTTGCCTTTCCATAAGGTCTTTCACGGTTTCTCTTTCCTTTCCCTTTTCTACTTTAATCCCCTTAATAATTATATTTTTCTCTTTACGTGCCCTTTCTTCTTTCTCTATTCTAAATTTTGTATGTAAAATTTCAATCTTTTGTTTTTTGTAAAGAGTGCCTTGGAAACAGTTGAGTACCTCACTCATTTGACCACTCCTAGGACCCATAATTTGCTTACAAATCATCCCTGAAGACGGACATCCAGCTGATGTATTACTGTAATGATAGAAAATGTATTTGTTTATAAACGAAATACTGGTGTGACATTTTGAATCTTAATAAATTGCTTGACTGTCTTTGGACTATCATAGGGTTTTGTCATATTATATTTTTATTGACCGTGTTTTGACTATTGTAACTGTAAGTGGCTTGATTGACTGCCTTTTGACTATGCTATTATTTTGTCTGATTATATCTCTATATGGACTGTATTTTGGTTGTTGTGATGTTATGATTTTGTCACTTAAATCACCATATCAAATACAGTCAATATAGTGATTTTATGACAAAATACTAATACGATACATATTTTAACAGTTATGATGTGTTTCAAACTAATGAGTGTTTTCCACTCCCAGACTAAGCATGAAGTAAAATTTCGAGTTTAGAAAAGCCCCGCGTAGAAAATTTGTCGAGGGTCGCGCAGCGACCCGAGACAAATTTTCACGGGGCTTTTCTAAACTCGAAATTTTACTTCATGCGCCACGCTTATAAACCACTGATTTACGGTAAAGTTAAAAATATATAACGCTTAGATATTATGGTAATCAATATTTATTGAGATGTAGCGAATAATGCAAGAATAACTTTTTTTTGTGAATAGTTTTGGAATAATAATAATAAAAGTAGAATACATTTACTTTGTGCAACTTTTCCATACTGTTGTTTAAGTCATCATATCTTACACGATGAAAGTGCTATGATGGACACATCACCATTTTTATTTCTTTATGTTTTGTGTGACAATTGATACTTATTAATATTATTACAAAAAAATTGATAGTTATTAATTATTATTATTACAAATGATTGATAGTTATTAATTAATTTTGACTCTTAACACTGATTGACTGCTGTCAATATTTTATTGATTAATAGATATGACGTTATTGTTTCCAAGGCACTCTTTGCAAAAAAGAAAAGTACATAATTTTATATATCAAATGTAAAATAAATTATGAGTGTGGTACATCACTGAGTTCAGAAAAAAATTATTCTTTCAGGAAATATGAAAATCCGAAATGGCACCCATAAGAAAAACAAAAGTTGGCTATGGTCCCCAGGTAAATGATACAGTTATCTTAGAAAAAATATGCAACTCGATTCCTTATTTAAAAGTGCCTGTATAATGTCAAAGTTCTAAATGTCCAGATTCAGTAGTAATCGAATAAAAAAATAAAAACGATTTTCAAAAATACAGTTTTTTGTTGATATCTCGCAAACAAAAACAGATATTCCAAAATTGTTTTCAGATTATTGTTAGGCCCTATAATTCGCAACTTTGCCCTAATTTAACCGACTCTCTATCTCTTCAAATAACTGAGATCCCCATACATTCTATCGAAATACACACACCCTGATTAGTTTCTAAAGGTAAACAATTTATAAATTCAAATAGTTTATTTCTTTAAATATTTGACTAATTTGAATGTTTCATAGTAGAATATTTACGAATATTCGAATTCCCAGCCCTAGTTTGAAGTATTCTGCAACTAAGTATTGGCAATTTCATGTTTCCTTTTATTTAACAAAATTATTATTTCCAATAACATTTTTGATTTAAACATTTTTATAAAAACAAAAAACCTTTGTATTACATACGGGCAAAGTAAAAAAAAATTGTAAATAAGTTCATACAGTTTACACTTGGGCGAGAAGTGGGTGTCGTCAAGCATAATCCTGGCTGTCGCCGCAGGACAACTATAAATACAACTCGACACGTGTTCGCCGCGGCATACCGTGCAAACTAAACACAGTATCCAATACACGCGCTTTCGAGTAATTACAATTATTAAGAATCCCGAAAATTAAAATTTGCACCCTCGAGCAAGCGAAAAGAAATTACCTTACAACCAGCTGGCTTAAAAAAGAACCGTAAAGGAAACTGTTTTGTTTTTTTCACCATAGGCGATGAAAAAGATTATTATTTTCAGGGTCGGATTTCCCATTAGGCCAACTAGGCCCTGGCCTAGGGCGCCACGAATAGGGAGCGCCAAACTGCGCTTTCGAGTACGAACAAAAAAAAAAACGATATTATAAGAAAAAGTTGATCGCACTGGCAAAATTACGAACTTTACGCCACTTTTGTCTTGAATACACTATTTTCTACCAGTGGTTCTCAATCTTTTTTTTAGCTCGGGAAACCCAAACACAAAAAACACAAAATTTGAATATTTTGAGGCGCCCTACTTTTAATTTGACAAGATAGTTAAGGTACGATTTACAAGAGGTATCCTATGGTTTCCTTGATTTGTAGTGCTTTCTGCACCAATACATGTAATACGAAAATAGTTTGATGTCATCAGATTACGTGTGTAAAAAGAGACAGAAAACTTCATAATATGTCTGCTTTGTTTTTTAGATGAAACATGCGAAAACGTATGTTCCGGTATGCAGCTTAAAAATTTTGAGGTTAAACGTCACATTTTGACAATCTCTTCGTAAAACTAAATCTGCAAAAACCCAACCACAAATCATTTTAATTAATGTGCACAATCGTTTTAAATGTGAGTTTAAGTGGTATAATTCCAATTTCCAAATCTACTAAATGGTTCAGGTATATACAGAAATAAATAATGCATTTATGTTGATTTTGTGTAAGCTCAAACGAAAATGTAAGTTAAATCGAATGCGCATTCAGTAGATTTGGCAAATAGTCATCGGCTTAATCTGTTAATACAAGGAATTTTTTTTAAGTATACATACAGGGAATTTTCTATTAGGTATACATATGCGTACGTTTTTTTTAAGAGCTCAATTTGAAGCTTAAAACGAGTATTTTCCACTCCCAGACTAAGCATGAAGTAAAATTTCAAGTTTAGAAAAGCCTGAAAAGCGCGCGAAGCGGTACGCGGCCTAACCAAATTTTCATGCTTTTCTAAACTCGAAATTCTACTTCATGCGCCACGCGTATTAATCACTGAAAGCTCTGAAAGATTACGAACGAGTAAACTTCGCTTGAAATCAGTGTTTAATACGCGTGGCGCATGAAGTAAAATTTCGAGTTTAGAAAAGCCTGAAAATTTGGTTTGGTCGCTCCGCGCTTCGCGCTACGCGACCAAACCAAATTTTCAGGCTTTTCTAAACTCGAAATTTTACTTCATGCTTAGCCTGGGAGTGGAAAACACTCGTTTAAACTGACAAATTGACCTCTTTTAAAAAAACATCGAATATTTAAAAATCTACAACACGTAATTGGGATATGTATACTCAATAGAAAAAATTTGCAAGAAATAATGATTTGAAGTTTTTCTTAAAAAAAAACACTAGTATACTCGCAACCTAAACACTATGACATTGTCATGTAACGTCAAAATTTGACACAAATAGGAAAAATCGTTGCAGATACAAATGTCGATCAATGAGTCATAGGACATCTCTTCCGAATTTCACTATATCCTTGATACAAACGAGCAATTTTAGGTAATAGAAGAAATTGTTTTTGTGCTACGCGGCCAATCCAAACTTTCAGGCTCTTCTAAACTCGAAAGTTTACTTCATGCTTAATCTGAAAATAGAAAACACTCCTTATAAGCCTCAAATTGAATATTTTGAGGCACCCTGCTTTTAATTTGATAAGATATTTATACATGATACAAACGAGTAACTTCAGGTAATAAAAGAACAAATAGTTTTTGTTTGGGCCTTCAGAATAAATCAGTATTTTATACGCTTGGCGCATGAAGTAAAATTTCGAGTTTAGAAAAGCCTAATTTGGATTGGCCGCTCCGCTTCGCTGCGCGGCCAATCCAAATTTTCAGGCTTTTATAAACTCAAAATTTTACTTTATGTTTAATCTGGAAGTGGAAAACACTCGTTAAAAGCCTCAAATCGGACGCTTTTAATATACAACGAATTCCTGCAAATTTACCAAACGCTGTAATTATAGGGGTATATATACTCAAAAGAAAAATGCCCTGTATTTTTATTAACTATCAAATTAGTTTATTGTATCAATCAGATTGCGATTTTTAAATTTAATAAACTAGGATGATGTTTAGACAATTATTAAAATAGGTATTAATCAATATATGTTAAATTTGGTTATGTAGGATGTCATTAACATAACAAGTGACATAAAAATGTCAAGTGACAAGCAAACAAAATATTTTCACAACCGTTTAAAAATAGCATGACTGTTAAAAATAGTGGCATCGTTTAAAAGATTTCTATAAATTTTGTATTAAAATTAAATTCACTTTTTAAACAAATCGAGTAATTTTATTTTAATATAAAAAAAATCAAAAAATATTACAAATATGAGAACTGTATCAAAGTTATAACGTCAAAGTCATAATTTATTTCGCTTTTGGATAGAAAATCATTTCACATGATATGAATTTGAAATTAATATTAACAAAATTTCGGCTAAGAATTTGACATTGTTATAGATTCTAATCATAGAGTTTATAGGTGAATCAAAATTAGCAACAGTATTAACATGGGATGTGACAAATAACTTAGTATGACGTAAATTTACTCGAGAAGTTTATTTTTTCGAGGAAAATGTGAAATTTTGTAAGTAACATAAATTATTTGCCTTTTTCTCTCTTTAAATAAATTGATAAAACAATTATAACTTTAATATTTACTTCAAATAATATTAAACCAAGTTTTAATAAATTGATCACTTCTATTAAAAAAGTAACTTTTTTTATACAAGGAATTCATTTTCCAAGTTTTTAGGCATTTATTGTTTTTAGAAAAGCATTAATTTCTTCTCCTTTAAAATAATTCCATTTGAAATATTGAGGATTTTATAAACTGTTGTAATTTTTACTTTCCCCTATTCGCAAAACAAAGGGAAAATATTGTTTTCGCGAAAATTTTTAAATCAAAAATTTTAGTGGATATATCCTGATCTCAGAATTTCTTCTCTTACCTTTAAAAATAATTTCATTTGTAAGTTACGTAAATTATTAGTATTATTCTTTCTTTATATAAATTTATATAATAATTATAACTTTAATATTTAGTTCAAATAATATTAAACCAAGTTTTAATACAGTAGAACCTCGCTATACCGGGCCTCGAGATACCGTGATTCGGATATATCGGGGTCATTTTTCAGGTTTCCTTTTTTTTAAAGATGTTAATTTTAAGAATTGACTGCATACCGCCCTGATTAGGTAAAACGTTTCGGCGTCATTATTGTATTATATAGTATGTCTTGTTATGTAGGTGGCTACTGCACATATGTATATATATATATATATATATGTATATATGTATATATGTATATATATATATATATATATGCGCGTGTGTGTTTTCCTTATATCGTGCTAGGTATAGCCAAAAACTATCCCGGTATAACGAGGTTCTACTATAATTTGATCAATTCTAATAAAAAAGTAACTTTATTTAAAGAAGGAATTTATTTTTCAAGTTTTTACTCATTTATTTCTTTTTAGAAAAGCATTTATTTCTTCTCTGACCTTTTAAAATAATTCCATTTGAAATATTGACGATTTTATAAACTGTTGTAATTTTGACTTTCCCCCATATGCAAAACAAAGAAAATGTATTGTTTTCGCGAAAATTTTCAAATTAAAAATGTTAGTGGATATATCCATTTTGAGGTGTCCTGCGTTGATTAAGATCATTTTTGAAAAATTTCTGTAATTATATACTTCTGTAATTCTATCCTTCTGTAAATCTGCCACCACGATAAAGTCTAAACCGATTGAGCTGATAAGATGACACTATAAGTTTAAGCTTTTTATTACAATAGTAGTATCCGATCAACTTTTAGTGAAAATGCGGAAACCGGAAGTGGTAGTTTACTCTTAGCATTTTTTTACATTTTTCTTTAATATTTATCATACAAAATCATGTTACGAAAAGTTTCGTTTTGTATTCCCTTTAAAACGAGTTAAATCTCGATAGGGGTTGCAATTAAAAGAAGTGGGGAAGTTTCCCCTACATGACACCCTCAAAAGTTGGGGAAGTTCTACACCATCTCATAATGTAGTTTTTATAATACTGTATAAGTACGGACATTTTTGAAAAAAATATACATTTAATCAAAAAATACAGCGCTGTCCCAGGATTTCTGTCGAACCCTGTATAGTTCATAGAATTCTAAATGGTTACGGAAAAAAAGAAAATAATTTTTGTTTCGCCGAATAATCTCAAATGAAATGATACTCAAGGGGTTAATAAAAAAAAATCATCACCGTTTTTTTCTTAAATATTCTGAAATCAAGTTTTCTGGTGGGGGTAGAAAGTTTAAACTCGATTGTTCTCGAGATTAGAGCAATTTTGTAATTTCGTAACCTCTAACGTAATTTCATGTACCACACAATGACTGTCGATAATGACAGAGTTATCTGGATGTTGCAATTTCCATTAAACATCAACAAAGTCAAAAAGCAACAGAAACTATCTATTGTTATTTCGACATAAAATCACGTTATCGTCTGCTTTTGTAATTTTGTAACTACTTTGGTAATTTATTTTGGTTTTTTTTGGGGTTTATTTCGAAGGTGCCTAATTTTACATAGGCCTATGGCGCTTTTCGCTACAAACCCGCCTCTGGCGATGATGTAGATATTTCAAAATCTACTGAACTGGCCCATTTATAACTGTGCTACGCGGCCAATCCAAATTTACATGCTTTTCTAAACTCGAAATTTTACTTCATGCGCCACGCGTATTAATCACTGAAAGCTCTGAAAGATTGTAAACGAGTAAACTTCGCTTGAAATCAGTGTTTAATACGCGTGGCGCATGAAGTAAAATTTCGAGTTTAGAAAAGCCTGAAAATTTGATTTGGTCGCTCCGCGCTTCGCGCTACGCGACCAAACCAAATTTTCAGGCTTTTCTAAACTCGAAATTTTACTTCATGCTTAGCCTGGGAGTGGAAAACACTCGTTTAAACTGACAAATTGACCTCTTTTAAGAAAACAACGAATATTTAAAAATCTACAACACGTAATTGGGATATGTATACTCACGCTGTAATTATAGGGGTATATATACTCAAAAGAGAAATGCCCTGTATTTTTATTAACTATCAAATTAGTTCATTGTATCAATCAGATTGCGATTTTTAAATTTAATAAACCAGGATGATGTTTAGACAATTATTAAATTAGGTATTAATCAATAATCAATAAATGTTAAATTTGGTTATGTAGGATGTCACTAACATAACAAGTGACATAAAAATGTCAAGTGACAAGCAAACAAAACATTTTCCCAACCGTTTAAAAAAAGCATGACTGTTAAAAATAGTGGCATCGTTTAAAAGATTTCTATAAATTTTGTATTAAAATTAAATTCACTTTTTAAACAAATCGAGTAATTTTATTTTAATATAAAAAAAATCAAAAAATATTACAAATATGAGAACTGTATCAAAGTTATAACGTCAAAGTCATAATTTATTTCGCTTTTGGATAGAAAATCATTTCACATGATATGAATTTGAAATCAATATTAACAAAATTTCGGCTAAGAAGTTGACATTGTTATAGATTCTAATCATAGAGTTTATAGGTGAATCAAAATGAGCAACAGTATTAACATGGGATGTGACAAATAACCTAGTATGACGTAAATTTACTCGAGAAGTGTATTTTTCGAGGAAAATGTGAAATTTTGTAAGTAACATAAATTATTTGCCTATTTCTTTCTTTAAATAAATTGATAAAATAATTATAACTTTAATATTTACTTCAAATAATATTAAAACAAGTTTTAATAAATTGATCACTTCTATTAAAAAAAGTAACTTTTTTTATACAAGGAATTCATTTTCCAAGTTTTTAGGCATTTATTGTTTTTAGAAAAACATTAATTTCTTCTCCTTTAAAATAATTCCATTTGAAATATTAAGGATTTTATAAACTGTTGTAATATTTTCTTTCCCCTATTCGCAAAACAAAGGGAAAATATTGTTTACGCGAAAATTTTTAAATCAAAAATTTTAGTGGACATTTCCTGATCTCAGAATTTCTTCTCTTACCCTTAAAAATAATTTCATTTGTAAGTTACGTAAATTATTTGTATTTTTCTTTCTTTAAATAAATTTATATAATAATTATAACTTTAACATTTAGTTCAAATAATATTAAACCAAGTTTTAATAATTTTATCACTTCTAATAAAAAAGTAACTTTTTTTAAACAAGGAATTAATTTTTCAAGTTTTTACTCATTTATTTCTTTTTAGAAAAGCATTTACTTCTGCTCTGGCCTTTTAAAATAATTTGAAATATTGACGATTTTTAAACTGTTGTAATTTTGACTTTTCCCCATATGCAAAACAAAGAAAATGTATTGTTTTCACGAAAATTTTCAAATTAAAAATGTTAGTGGATATATCCATTTTGAGGTGTCCTGCGTTGATTAAGATCATTTTTGAAAAATGTCTGTAATTATATCCTTCTGTAATTCTATCCTTCTGTAAATCTGCCACCACGATGAAGTCTAAACCGATTGAGCTGATAAGATAACACTATAATTTTAAGCTTTTTATTACAATAGTAGTATCCGATCAACTTTTAGTGAATATGCGGAAACCGGAAGTGGCAGTTTACTCTTAGCATTTTTTTAAATTTTTCTTTAATATTGATCATACAAAATCATGTTACGAAAAGTTTCGTTTTGTATTCCCTTTAAAACGATTTAAATCTCGATAGGGGTTGCAATTAAAATAAGTGAGGAAGTTTCCCCTACATGACACCCTCAAAAGTTGGGGAAGTTCTACACCATCTCATAATGTAGTTTTTATAATACTGTATAAGTACGGACATTTTTGAAAAAAATATACATCCAATCAAAAAATACAGCTCTGTCCCAGGATTTCCCAGTATTAATGTTTATTTTTAGTTAGTATATTTTAAAAAAACTGTATTTTTCTCTGTAAATAGAATTTATTCTGCTGAGAAATAAATGATTATTATTATTATTATTATTTCTGTCGAACCCTGTATAGTTCATAGAATTCTAAATAGTTACGGAAAAAAAGCAAATAATTTTTGTTTCGCCGAATAATCTCAAATGAAATGATGCTCAAGGGGTTAATAAAAAAAAACCATCACCGTTTTTTTCTTAAATATACTGAAATCAAGTTTTCTGATGGGGGTAGAAAGTTTAAACTCGATTGTTTTCGAGATTAGAGCAATTTTGTAATTTCGTAACCTCTAACGTAATTTCATGTACCACACAATGACTGTCGATAATGACAGAGTTATCTGGATGTTGCAATTTCTATTAAACATCAACAAAGTCAAAAAGCAACAGAAACTATCTATTGTTCTTTCGACATAAATTCACTTTATCATCTGCTTTTGTAATTTTGTAACTACTTTTGTATTTTTTTTTGGGTTTATTTCGAAGGTGCCTAATTTTACATAGGCCTATAGCGCTTTTCGCTACAAACTCGTCTCTGGCGATGATGTAGATATTTCAAAATCTACTGAACTGGCCCATTTATAACTGTGCTTTTTCGCGACTTTACCGCGCTAGTGCGGGAAATGCTGATTTTCGGTTGTGAGAAGAGTGCGCAAAACATCACGTTCAAGGCTGCGAATTAAAAAAAAAGTGTTATTAGCACTTGAATGAATGTTGTCTTTTAACTAATGGTGCTGAGATAGATATCTAAATTCCAGTTGAGGGTTTTCAACATTTTACCGTTAACGTATAAATTGAGTAACTGTAAACTGCAACTCAAAGAAGCGCGATGAAATTCATTTGGCGTTAATTAGCCTCAGCACACGAGGTGAGCTCGTTCCGTTGGATTTAGATGGTTGATAAACTGGCAGGCAAGTGGACAAATAGTTAAAGTGAATTCGCTAATAACTTATCAACCAAATTATTTGTTTATAAGCACACAGTGGGCGAGCTATCGATAGATGATAATATTTAGCAAATCCCCATCGCGGTTCGCGACATGTGTAAACGCGATAAATCCCTCGTCTCTTTAACAGTATTTCAAGAATCTGCAGGTGACATCTGCAATGGACGGGCATACACATATACATGCACACACACGAGCACGGGTTGCAGTATCCGGCACGGGGACGGATACGTACCTACGTTCCCTTTTATAATTGTAAATGGCAAGTTTTATGGCGTTGCATGAATCAGAATCAGGTGCAGTGATGAGCAAAAGATTGCCGGGGCAGATGCAGCGAGGAACGCGGGTTAAGGCACGTGCCCCAGTGTTTTGTGCCTCTCCACTACATCTGATCCATCCTGTTTTCTGCGTTCCAGAAGTTCTCAAACAAATAAGATGTTGCTTTTAAGACAATACGTCAAGCATTTTGTGGACTGTCTCGTAATTGTGCAATGATTACTTTTCCATAATTATAATTAGAACAATGACGCAGTCAAGAGGAGGCAACGAGTCTCTCTACATTCCTTGGCTACTTATCACACTTAGTTTTTGACGAAAACGAATAGTGAATATCACAATAAAACACTTTTTACTTTGTTTGTATAACACTTTTTATTGAATGTGACCGCAGTTTTGACAAATTTACCTTGTCATTATTAAACATGTTTAATAATGACAAGCTAAATTTGTCGAAACTGCATGTTATACAAACAAAGTGAAAAGTGTTTTATTGTGAAATTAACATGTATAACGAAGTAGAAGTCTCTACAATACAGAATAGTTAATATTTTAGAAAGTCATGAAGCTAAGACAATTTAACAAATAAAGCACTAATAACCTAGTGCTTTATTCTTCAAATTAATTTGATCTTAGCGTAACTTAATCAATCAACTTGAGCTGAGAGGACATTGGAACAATTTTAATAATTCACAAATACGCTACTACGTCCGTTTTATCACGATAAAGCCATCAATGTTTACAAGACATAAACGTGTAAGTTCATTAAGTCGAAAACGCTCACAGCCAAACAACAATTGCTAAATTACCCCGTTGTCTGATCACTCGCAACGATAAAAATCCATCACCAAAATGTGCCAATAAATCCGTACGACGTTCGTGAGGTAATAAATCCACAAATTGCAAAAAACAAACTTTCGATGTAAAGAATGAAACGATTTATACGAAATACGACCACGTCACAGCATCAGGAAAAGAGTGTATAAAAGAGGACATAAATCTATTGTGGTAACCCCGAAAACACCAATCGCGCTTGTTTAAATAATATACAGGGTGTTCGAAAAGTAATGTAACGGCTCGATATTTCTGTTTGTGATGAGTTTAGAAAAAAAAATTTTTAAATAAAACTTGTAGCTACTAATTTAAGCTACTTATTAATAATATGTTTTAATATACTAGGTGATTAATTTTCTAGATAAATACCAAACTTACCTTTTTTAAATAGAACACCCTATATATTTCATTGTTATTCGATACCTTGTTAAAATATAAGGTTGCCTGTGAAAACTGCATGTTTTTAAGTTTAGTCGTTCAAAAGTTACACAATAATGAACACATATTTTATTGATAAGAACTAAAATATTCGCAAGAAAATATATTTACCCGTTTTATCAAAGCAGATGCTTGAATTGTCTCCCTCGTTCAATTTGATAATATCCCAGTCTATCATAAAAGGCAGCTATACATTATGCCACTTTCCCATTGAAATTGCTTCTGTTTCTTCTATAATTCCATTTTTAAGGTCTTCTAAATTTACTGGCTTTGTACTATAAACAACATTTTTTAGGTGTACCCACAAAAAATAATCTAACGGTGATAAATCTGGTTAACGTGCTGGCCATTTAATTGCACCTTTCATATCCAAATGTTTTCAAATATTTCATATAAATAATTTCTAACAGGAAGATCATAATGTGGCGCAGCACCATCTTGCTGAAACCAAATTGTGTTATAATTTTCACCAAAAGAATGTCGTATTGGACTAATTCTAAAAATGTATGTCCATTTAAATTGCCGTCTATAATTAATGGACGCCCCGAAACTACCGGCCCAGACGTTTAGTTTCAAAGGTTTTTGCGTATTATGTTCACGCATCCGTCTGGGATTGGTGTCAGTCAGTATCTGCTATTATGACGGTTAACATTTTTATTTACCATAAACGTAGCTTTATCAGAAAATACAATCTTATTTATAAAATTAGGTTCGGTGCTTACTCTACGACGACGATAGTAATCATCTTTAAATAATTCTTGAATCAAATTTATTTTAAAAGGATAAAAATTATGTCTAAGGATGGTATGAATAGGTGATACCATTATCTCATATTAAAGCGCAGCTGGCCGTATTGATGTTGATGGATTTTCGATAAATATTTGCAAGGCATCCAAAGCCTTTTCGTTGTTTTTGGCAGGTTTGGGTCTACCAATTCTCGAACGATTTTTAATGGAACCAACGTCTTCAAAATTCTTTACTACTTTCCAAACTGCTGTGTTTCTAAATGGCTCTCGATCTTGAAAAGTGTTATTAATAATTCGACCACTTTCCCGTAACTTCTTAACAACAGCCAATAACAATTGTTTCAACATTTTGAGACACGTACAATTGATTATGATTCGTTCGTTTTTCAGTTAGTTTTTTCCTTGTAACTTTTGATCTAATTAGTTTAAAAACGTGTGGTTTTCACTAGTATGTTTTAATTTTAACAAAGTATCGAATACCTACGAAATATATAGGATGTTCCATTTAAAAAAGGTAAGTTTGATATTTATGTAGAAAATGAATCGCCTTGTATATTGAAACATATTATCAATAAGTAGCCTAAATTAGTAGCTACAAGTTTTATTTGACACATTTTTTTCTAAACTCATCAGAAACAGAAATATCGAGCTGTTACATCACTTTTCGAACACCCTGTATACGAGATGGCAAACCGATGCGTTTCTACTAAGAATTTGCTTAAAACAATTCATTGATTAACGCAGAAATTGATCAATTTTATTTGGAAACAAAACACCCATATCCCGACCAGTGGCGGCCAGGGGCGGATTCATAGCAAGAAGCGCCCCAGGCCCATAGAAAATTAGGCACGCTACCACAAATATAAAAACAAACATCTAAATTAAATCCAAAATTGGTATTGAAAGATCACATTGACTAACGTTATGATTGTCATCTGTCATAATAGTCAAAATATCAGCGACTAGCTTCATGTCGGCTGACACCGACTTATATACGAATGTCTCGATATAAGTGAAAAGTCAACTGTCAAAAGTAATGAAAAATGTGTTAAAATGCCACGATATGTTCAAATTGTTGGATCAAATGATAAAATTATGCAAAAAAAGTTTTAAAAATATAAAAAAAAAAGTTTTCCTACGACCGCTCCCGAAAACCGACATTTCGTCGCAATACCAGTGCTGTCACGCTTGAAAATTGAATTTTCAAAACAGCCGTTTTAAAAGTAAAATCCTTAAACGTCAGTGTCAAAATTATTAAAATAAAACGAGTATTGACGAACAATTAACACCGCCGCTGTTTGGTCGTAGGAAAAGCAGAGTGTTAAACACGTTTTGAAAGCTGCATTGCATACTCATACCTTGCATTTACTCGCCCTCGTACATGCAATCTGGTATTTGCATGTAATACGAAGCTTTCAAAACTTGTCAAACAATCTACTATTCAATGTCATATTATTTAAAAACAGAAGTCAATACTCTGCAAAACGATAAATTTCGAAAATCGTCTAAACAATGTATAACATTTCTTTATTAACTGTCATAAATTGTCGAAACAATTTACGACTTTTTTTTATTAACCGTCATTTGCAATTTTTTTAATACTGTCATATTTTTTCGATGTTTTGACTCTTGTCGTAAAGTCGCATTCTCGATTGTCATTAATTGTTTAGGAATTGGATTAGATACCTTACGATTAGGTTAGGCGGTAATCACTGATTTTAGGTTAGGTTAGATAACACTCAATCGAACAATTTCTAACATTATTAGATTCTGTCGATTTACACATTTTTTGATTGTGCTTTATGCATTTGCTGCTTTTGTTTATCCCATGTACCCTTCGATCGTTTCCACTCTCACCTTTTGACGTTAGATATTTACTTAAAATTAAAAATTTACCAAATGAACAAAGCAAATAATGTAAAGTATTACAATTTCAACACAAATATCGGCCAAAATCGTCAAATAAATGAAATAAGCAAACGGACAGGAATGATAAAGTAGTGAAAAATTGACAACAGATAGTCGACAAATTAATTTTTTCAACAAGAATTGTCAAATATAAATAAATAAACTAGATGGTGAAAAATTATAAAGTAGTCAAAAATTAGGAAAAGACAGTCCACAAAGTAATTTTATTTCAAAATAACAATAGACAGTGCCTGTCGCTTTTTGACATTTTAGGCCACTTTCGACATTTTACGTCAATTTTGACTATAACTGTGATAACTGATATTTTATTTAATGCAGAGAATATCAATTATCACAGTTTTGTTTGACAATACAGGGTGTCCACAGATTCATTCTGAACATAGGGATCTCCGTTATTATAAGAGATACAGATTTGGCTAAATGGGATGAAATACTCCTTAGCTAAAATTGTACTAAACCCCATAAAAAACTTTTGATATTTACGTAGTTTAGGCGCTATAATTAATTGAATGTTCGATTACTTTATTTTTTGTTATAGCTCATTTATTTTCAAAGCAAGTCTAGTTTAATTTCAACAACATGTTCTAAAGGCACTCTTTTAATAGAAATCTCGTAGTGTACTCAGATTTTCGAAAATTGTTTTCATATTTGAGTTACAAGGGTCAAGTTTTTTTTTTCTAACGAGGGTCATAGTTGGCTATGGTATCATTAAAAAGAGATTTTTTTTCACTTTTCAGAAATGTATAATTTGCTATGTCTAATATGAAAACTAATGGTAAAAACAACAAAATATACTCAATGACATTAGGAGCGTAACACCCAGAAGGAGTTATTATTTTAACTTGATTTTTTGCCAGTATGGTAGTCTTACATCAAGAATAAAATGATTACATTTTCAAGAAATTTTATTAAAAAACAATCTAAAAAAAATTAATAATGTGTTTGGCGACCCCTTTGCTGTATACACTCCTGTAGACGTCTGGGCATCGACAAAATGAGATGGTCGATGTCTTCTTGAGGCATCTCGTTCCAAGCAACTTGAATTTCATCGATCAACTGTGCTAGAGCCTGTGGAGGATGGTGCAAAGAGAATATTCTTCTTCCCATGATATCCCACACATGTTCAATGGGATTTAAATCCGGCGAACGGGGCGGCGACGCCAAAACATTAACACCAGCTTCATTAAGAAAGTTCATAGTTCGACGAGCAATATGGGGACGTGCGTTATCTTGTTGAAAAAGTACGTCTGGGCGGCCATCTAAATAAGGCAACAAAGTCGGTCGTATGACGTCTTCAACATAACGCGCAGCTGTCATACTGCCTCGAATGAATACAAGAGGTGATCGACTACCATAAGCAATAGCCCCCCAAACCATTACTCCAGCAGTCCTGTGTACATGCCTCTCAATAGCAAACCTAAGATCAGGTCGTTCTCCACGGTAGCGTCGTACCCTTCTACGGCCATCATGCGTGCCTAGACAAAATCGTGATTCATCGCTGAATACGACATCGTGCCATTCTGCCTCCCAATGCTGCCGTTGTCTCGCTGTTAAAGGAAGCACTAATCTTGGACGGTACGAAAGAAGCCCAAAGGATTGAATGCGGCGATATAAGGTTCGCATACTAACGGGCCTACCTTCTTCTCCAATCCATTGATCACCGATTTGACGCGTAGTAGCGAAACGGTCTCGCAGGGCTATTTGTCTTAAGCGCCGATCTTGACGTTCTGTGGTACGCCTTGGTTGACCAATTGGTCTTCTTCTTGCTCCTCTACCTTCTTCTGTCCATACCTGATACACACGTATTACAGTTACTGCAGTGGAATCAATACGGCGGGCAATTTCGCGATAGGACATACCGACATCTCGATAAGCAACAACTCGACCCCGGTCAAAATCGCTCAAATGGTGATATTGTGGACGTCTTCGGACTCGAGGCATTTTATTTAAGCTTAACATACTCAACGGAAACACGAAAACTAAAAACATCTGTACTAAACAGCTCATATAAATAGTTTTATCAAAAAAGAAAAAGTGATTTTTTTTTTTCACAATAAATATAAAAGGCACAAGGTTGAAATTGTTATCAATGTATGCTTTAAATATAGTCACTCTGTTGCTAAAATATGAATTCAAAAAAATCATTCCTTCTTGGTGTTACGCTTCTAATGTCATTGAGTATAGATTGTTTTAACAGAGACAGTTTGACAATTAAAGACTCTGTAAACAAAAGAAAAAGGAACATTTATTTTATAATAATTATTTATTAAAAACAGAACACTTTGAAAGATATTTAGACTTTACTTGAATCAACGGTATAAAAAAGAGTTACAAAATATGTTCAAACACGTCCTATCTTGAGAATAAAACTGTGGACACCCTGTATAACCTAATTTCAATACATTGAGATTATGTTAGAATTTGCAAAATAGCTATAACCTCGAAAATAACCGAGTTACGCTCTTCAACTGTCTTTATTTATTACGTCAGGTCAGTTATGACAATCGCATTCGTTTCCCTGGCGAATTATAACCCAATTTGACGTATCGGAGCGACCAAACCAAATTTTCAGGTTTTTCTAAGCTCGAAATTTTACTTGATGCTTAATCTAGGATTGAAAACATTCGTTAGTAGCTTTAAATTACACTCAATAAAAACACAACGAATGTCTCAAAATGCATACGCATCGCTACCACTGATCCCGACTAAGGAAGTGAATCTACTAAACTAATGAGAGGAGGTCTGTATTTTAGATAGGGATCGGTTTATTTTTTGTGTAATAATACATCACTTATGCAACTCGTATCTTGTAGTCGCTGCACTAAAAAATTAAACAGCCACTGATTACACATAATTGCATACTGTGGACGTGTTTGCAAAATTATATATAAATTAATTAACACGTAATTACCGGGTGAATAATATTATTATTGATGATCTTTCACAATCATCCATCAAATTAAACTACAACGCAAAGGGGTTATTAGTGGTAATTAGTGAAATATTCTGCTGTTGTTGTTGTTACTGATGATGATATTTGAAAAATAATTTGGGGTTCTTTCCAAAAGGGTTATAACTAAGGCTCGGATTATATGCAAAATTCATATTTGTTATTAAGAGGTACAGGGAGTTTTTCTTCTAAGTATATATATCCCGATTTAACAGCGTAAATCTTCAGATATTCGCTGTTGTTTTAAAAGAGTTTAATTTGAAGCTATAAACGAGTGTTTTCCACTCCCAGGTGAAGCATGAAGTAAAATTTCGAGTTTAGAAAATCCTGAAAATTTGGTTTTGGTTTTGCAAATTTTGGCCAAACCAAATTTTCAGGATTTTCTAAACTCGAAATTTTTGCTTCATGCGCCACGCGCCTAAAACCTATGTTAGTTGCATATTTTTAACTTCGCTTAAAACCAGCGTTTTATACACGTGGCGCATGAAATAAAATTTCGAGTTTAGAAAAGCCTGAAAATTTGGTTTGATCGCTCCGCTTCGCTACGCGATCAAACCAAATTGTCAGGCTTTTCTAAACTTGAAATTTAACTTCATGCTTAACCTGGGAGTGGAAAACCCTCGTTTAAAGTTTCAAATTTAACACTTTAAAAAAAACGACTGTCAGAAAATTTACAGCGTGTGCATATGTATATATATCAAAGCTGGGACGAATCCTCGTAAAAAGGATTCGAATCACGAATCCGAATCACCTAATGTGATTCGAATCACGAATACTCGAATAAAGGATTAGTAAGAGATAAATATGATTCGAATCAAAGATTCGAATCCTGTTTTTTCGAATCACAAATACAAATCCTTTGAGAATAAATTTGTTTTTATAATTTTTTTTCAACCATTTATATATAAATATCGTTACCAGTTGTTTTAACAAAAATATTTAAAACCTAATTATTTATTATTAACACTGAACATCGTTGATAACAGACTAAACATCTGATTCCCTGTTACTCTGATTAAAGATGTATTTGTGTGTTTCTGAACTTCACTTCAAATCAGTGTTTTGTACGCGTGGCGCATGAAGTAAAATTTCGAGTTTAGAAAAGCCCGAAAATTTGTCTCGGGTCGCTGCGCGACCCTCGACAAATTTTCATGGGGCTTTTCTAAACTCGAAATTTTACTTCAAGCTTAGTCTGAGAGTGGAATATACTCGTTTAAAGTCTGAAAAACGTCATGAAATTATATTCAAATTAACAAAAAAGCCATATGACATTATTAAATTTGTCAAAATCCGCCGCCAAATTAGAAAACACGTAAAAATTTATAAAATTAACTTAAATATTGACAAAAATAATGAAACCAATTTAACAAAGTGGAGATTTCCCACAGAAGAAAGTTATATTAAAAGGGAAAAAATCTTGAATCAGGGAAATGTCGAAAAAATTTAACATTTCAGATTGTAGCTACTATGTCAGTTTTACTTCAAATAATAATAAACATAATTTTGAAAACTATATTATTATCTCTAAAAACATTTTTAGTCATTTAATGTTCTTATTAAGGCATTCAGTTTGAAGTTTCGAACGAGCGTTTGCACTCTCTGTGCGTCTTTTTTAAATTTCGCATTTACCACAACAAACCACAAAGCTTGCAACTCTTGAAAGCCAACATTGAAGAAGAAATCACCAATTTGGGGCTAGATGTTTTACGAACAACAATTCAAAATGTTGTAAAACGAGCGCAATCAACATCAACTCAGGAGATGGTCATTTGACCGATATCATTTTTTTAACTTTATATTATCAATATTACACCTTTAAATTAACTTTCAGTCAAAAACATTGCCAATTTTTTTCATTGCTAATAAAATGGCAGCCAATTCATAATATGACATTACTTTTGCCTTGTATTACACGAGACAAAAAGTTTATATCTTGAGAAATGTAAATTTTTGTTTTTTAACATAGATTTACTATCCTTGTTTACGCACGAAGTAAAATATAGAGTTTAGAAAATTCTGAAAATTTGGTTTAGTTGCGTAGCGAAACGAATAAAACACTGAAATATTGTGAAATTTAAAATATACTGGTTTTTATTTATTATGTTTGAATTTCATAGCAAATTCAGTTTGATCTTATTAGAAATATCTATGTCCCGAGTTTTTCTGACGTTACACATGAAATTCCTCGCGTGACGTGAAAAGGCAATGTAATTAAACTAACAAGGTCGACTCGGTTTTAAATTAAGACAACCTTATACACTAACCACCTTGATTGCTGACGTCACGCGTGGAAGTCCTCACGCGACGTCAACAATAAAGGTAATTAAACAATACAAGGTCGGCTCAGTTTAAATCAAAACAAACTTACTTACACACCTTGGTTGATGTCACGCGTGGAAATCCGTACGTGACGTCAAAACCAAGAACATTACTGTTTAAGGTTGTCTCGATTTATACCGAGCCGACCTTATCACGCGCGGAAATCCTTACATGACGTTAAAATCAAAAACCTCTATAAACTTTTGGGGAAAAGCGGCAGAATTCAAAAAATTATAATTCTATTAACTTTGTGTATCTCTTTATAAAATATCATTGTATTTATTTATTTTAGTTTAAACTTTGCCCTGAAGAAGCTAACAAATGTATAGCGAAATATTGGCTAATTAAAATAAAGTTCTGGCTAAAAAAATAGAATTATAATTTTTTAAATTCTGCCGCTTTTCCCCAAAAGTTTATAGAAGTTTTTAATAACTTGACGGCAAAAAAACTACTAAATGTCGTTAAAATCAAAGTCATTACTGTATAAGGTCGACACGGTTTAAACTAAGACAGTCTTGTATAAAGTTGTCTTCATTTAAACGAGTGTTTTCCACTCCCAGACTAAGCATGAGGTAAAATTTCGAGTTTAGAAAAGGCCCGTGAAAATTTGTCGAGGGTCGCGCAGCGACCCGAGACAAATTTTCTGGGCTTTTCTAAACTCGAAATTTTACTTCATGCGCCACGCGTATATAACAGTGATTTAACGAGAAAATTAAAAATACACAAAAGACATTTTTCATGTTAATCGTCACAATGAATTCGAATTATTTTTAACGATTCAAATCCTTTTGTAAGTGTTCGAATCCTTTTATAAATATTCAAATCCTTTCATAAGGATTCGAATCCTTTTATATGGATTTGAATCAGCCACATTTGGATTCGAATGCGAATCCTCTTATAAAAATGTAACGAATCCGGATCACGAATCCAGTTAAACTAAAGTATTCGGATGTCTCTTTTGAATCCTCTAAATGGATTCGAATCCGGAATGATTCGAATCCTGCCTAGCTCTAATATGAATACTCCAAAGAAAAATTCCCTGTATATCAACAAAATTATAAGCTTTCTGTGCATATCTAATGTTTGGCTTATTTTAATAAAAAAATAAAAACATTAGATACGTATTAAAAACTTACAATTTTGTTAATATACCTCTTAATAACAAATATGCATTTTTCCTATAATCCGAGCATTAATTATTACAATAATGAGCGGCGCATCATCCTACACATTTTATTTTACATGCATGTTTTTAATATACGACATAACTTATTTTAATAATTACGATATTATCCGACACATCTGGGCTTGAATTATTTATGGATTTACAGGTATTTATTTATTTTTTTCTGTGGGTCTTCTTGTTTCGTGAAACGTAGATTTTGGAATAATTTAGCGCGCCGCAGATGCCGCTTCCATAATTAATGGTTTACATCCGTTACTTAAGACCAGTGAAAAAAAGAATATCACAAAACTTCAGTGTATGTATGTCTACATAATTTCCTGTTTTCCGAGTTAATAATAAAGTACGATTGCGATCCGCTTGTGTGTGTGTATTTATATTATTACCAGTTTTGTAAGTATTCTTTGTTCTGTTAATGTTGTGTGTATTTTTGAAAAATTACACATGTATGCATGTAGTTTAATATTTATTAACGTGTATGAAAAAGTGTTTTATGTAAGTGCCACTGGAATTATTATTCTTGGCGATTTTTCTTACTTCCTCATGAACATATAGAGAATAACGCAAAGGTAACTTGTAAATATACGGACCAGTTTAAGATGGTTTCACGTTTATTTTTGGCACTGCAACATATTTCGCCACACAGAGGCTTGCTTTATCAAGCAGATGACAAAGAGTTCAGTAGCGGCTTGTGAGAATTTTTATTAGTAGCTGCAGGAATGGCATTCGTTGTTTTTTTTTTAATGAGTTCAATTTGAAGCTACTAGGTGCTTCCAGCCTTGATTAAGCATGAAGTGGCCCTTATGAACTAGTCGACACTAGTAGAGTTGTTAGTAAATACTTTCTCAAACCGCGAATTGTGATGAATCGAAAGAAATGTATCGGATAAATCTCAGCGTTTACTATTTTACTGTGATATGTTATAATTTCATTCAGTCGATTAAAGCTAAAACAGCTAAATGTTGTTTAAATTATGACTACCGATTAATTTACAAAAGATGTTATAATTTTATTTTATACAATAATAAAATTTACATATTTTGTTTCAGAGGCTCCATAACTGGTTTAAGTGAAACATCCAGTATTCAAATTGGAAACGCATACATGTAAGTAGTTTTTTCGTGTATACTAAATTCTAGCAAAAAATCAATGCTATAAGAATATAGCATTGATTTCGTGCTGAAATGCTTTCAAAGAACTTAATGTAATTTGAGTTACATACGTGAATTACGAGTCACTATATAAGCACAGTTATATTATTATTAATAATAATAATAATATATGTTTATTTCAGTAAGATTACAATAATATTTACATATTACAGCAATAAAATGAAAATTGTCAAACTTAAAAATGATGTAAAAAAAATACTCATTGATAGCGGAAAGTAACGAACTCACCAATACAATAGGGTTCGCATTCTAATACATATGTAGTTGAAAATTGATCTCTTAAATTGTTTTAAATTAGTAATATTCTTAATATTATTTGGAAGTACATTAAACAATCGCAGGGAACTATAGAGATGTGAACATTTTGTTATGTTTAATTTATAATGAGGATATATAAATATTTGATTTTGTGTTATAAGTATCGCTTTTTGTAAAGACCTCAAATTTATTCTTATGTTTGAAATTAATAACAAAAATTTCATAGATATACATATATATTTTCTTTAAATTTGTTTCGGCGCGATTGATTAAACTTCAGACGTAGTATTGTTCGAAGGGCTGTTTTCTGCAGAACAAAGATTTTATTGATTTGAGCTGATTGGCTCCAGAATATGAGCTCAAATTTAATTAAAGATTGAAAATTAGAGAAGTACACTGTTTTTAAAATACTATAGTGTAAGTAGTTTCTTAAGACTCGCAAACTGTATAGCACGCGTTGTAGTTTTGAAGATAGATGTTTAATTCTATTCTTTATGGTAGCGGCTCGTGGGAATTTTTTATTATTGTGGCTGTAGATATAAACATATATTGGTTTGGTCGCGAAGCGGAGCGACCAAACCAAATTTTCAGGCTATTCTAAACTCGAAATTTTACTTCATACGCCACGCGTATAAAACACTAAAATATTGTTATAAAAAATATACGGCTGAATCTGTATTAAATATATACTACGACCAAAGCGGATTTTCAGTCTTTTCTAAACTCGAAATTTTACTTCATGCTTAATAAAGGAGCGGAGGAGACACTCATTCGAAACTTTAAGTTGAACACTTTTAAAACAAGCAATAAATGCCTAAAATTTACCATCGCATCTGTACGAATATGCACATTTAAAAGTAAGACTGTTTTTATACTTCCAAATTACATTTCTTTTAAAATGTTCTGCAGATTAGTCCTGTTTTCGTTTATGTTTTAAATGTAGGACCGCCACAGTGTGTTCAAACGCGAGATACGGCCCAGAGGTAATGAAAATGAAAACTAGCGAAAATAAAACTACCCATCACTATCTAAAAAGTCTGAACCTTCTGATTCTAGTTTATTTATATTTTTCCATCAACCTCTTGTTCTGCAAATAATTCCTGAAGTTGCACGTTTTCATGGTCTTGAGCGGAGCTCACATCTGTTATTATTATTATATCAAATATTATGGTTTCCATATATGTTATTATATTTTTTGGAAAAAAAATATCACCTTTCGATTCTTCAACATGCCTTTGGTAATATTTTTTTTATCCCAACTCTCTAAGACTAGCCGTTTTCTGAAAAAATGCCTGATACGAGTGGTCTGGGACATCCTGTATATAATTAATAAAAGTAGTAAAAAACATAGTAATTGTTTCATTTAATTGTAATAAAAAACGAATACCATTAAAAACTCAAGGTGTCCTCTACCCACTCTATGGAAATTTTGGCCGCCCCAAAGTTACATCTAATTTCCTAAGTTGCACATTTTAATGTTGTAAGCGGATCGCGAAAGATGCACATATATTAACAATTTATTACTCTGTTATGATTTTATCGAATGTTATGATGTTCACATATATTATTAACATTTGCTAGAGTATAATTTGGTGTTAGTTTAATTTTGATAGACGTATTAGCAAAAATGTTACGATCATTTTAAAATGCTACATTTTTGTTTTCTACTTTTAATTTTAACTAGGGTCAAATTAACTATATCAAAACGTAACAAGAAACAAAGACCACCAAAAAAATAGCTCAGGTGTACGCTACTCACTCTATAAAAATTATGGCCGACCAAAAGTTTGAATGATAAGTTTTTTTAAAGAAATGTCATGCTAAAAAATTGAGTATAGAAAAATTCGTTCACGACCCTTTTGGGACAAAGTTGACTATGATTTCTTTTCACGTTGGACTAACTGATTCAGAAATGTAACGGATACAACATTTGTTTCTGTCAGTGTTTGTTCGACATTTTCTAGCCCGATTAATTGATTTATTATTCGTAACAAAATAAATAATTTATCAAGTGTGTAAAAGTAATTTAATCCACAACCACTTTATAATATTTTAAATATACAATCAAGCGATCAATATCAATGACATTCATTATTAACAGGTAATGTAACCTGTGAGTAAAATTTGGAGGTATCACTACTCACTTATTCAATAATAATAAATCACTACGAAATCAGGATATCTCGTGTTAAACAAATTTGAAGTCTAGTAAATAAACATCAATTTTATTGGAAATTCATTCTTAATTGTGTATTACTCTTGCGATTCGAATGTAAGAAAGAATATGGATTTAGAAACAGAGTTTAATTTAACACCCCGGAATTAAGAGAAACTGCTGAAATTGCTTCAATCAACGTGTTATCCGAAAAGTCGCGTAGTCTGCATCAAGACCATACACCGCATTGTGTAAGTGGAAAAGAGAGAAACACGCACATTTTACGTCGGAATCAATATAATTGGTATATTTTACAGAATTGTACGAAAAATATAACTGTTCTTCATTACGGCAGAAATACTCTATGTTAAAAAATACAGTAAAAATCTATGGAAATATTAATATTGGGACCTCTTCGAGCTTATTTAAAGCGACAAAATGAAGAAATCACGCCTAAAAATGAAGAAATCATGCCAATAAATACGAATCAATTTTAACGAATTGTCATTTTTTATAATGTTAACTTGTAAGCAAGTAACATTAATTATTTTGTGGTTGTGGATAAAGTATAGTATTCTAATCGCACATAATGGCTATTACATATTCGAATGATTTACTCCACTCGCCTGTGACTCGTTCCATAAACCTCATTCTCATGATTAATAGCTTTCATTATGTGTTTGTTGAATAATATACTATTAATTTCAGTCAATGAAATTTGGATATTTTACAATAAATAATGTCCATTAAACGATGTTACTACCAATTTGAAAATTTCAAATCATTTCAATTTTTTATCCTTTATTTAAACAAAGACCTGGCAACAATGCACCTATTTAGATAATACATACCGGGTGTTGACTTTGCGGACGCACTTTTTTGTAGAGGGAAAAATTCTAAATGTATGAATGTTCACACTTAACACTTTACGTTTCTCTAAGTTAAAATAATTAAGAAAAAGTAATTTGATTTTATAAAAATAATATGACATACAACAATTGCGGATATTCCCTGTTTTTTTTTTAAGTTCAATTTAAAGCTTTAAACAAGTGTTTTCCACTCCCAGACTAAGCATGAAGTAAAATTTCGAGTTTAGAAAAGCCCCGTGAAAATTTGTCGAGGGTCGCGCAGCGACCCGAGACAAATTTTCTGGGCTTTTCTTAACTCGAAATTTTACTTCATGCGCCACGCGTATAAAATACTGATTTTAAGTAAGGATCAAATATACAGACATTTTACAATATTTTAGTGTTTTATACGCGTGGCGCATGAAGTAAAATTTCGAGTTTAGAAAAGCCCAGAAAATTTGTCTCGGGTCGCTGTGCGACCCTCGACAAATTTTCACGGGGCTTTTCTAAACTCGAAATTTTACTTCATGCTTAGTCTGGGAGTGGAAAACACTCGTTTAAAGTTTCAAATTGAACTCTTTCAAAAATGAACGAATGTCAGAAAATTTACAGCTAAAATAATTAAGAAATAGTAATGTGATTTTATAAAAATAATGACATACTATGGAATTGATACAATAATTGCGGATATTCCCTGTTTTTTTAAGTTCAATTTAAAGCTTTAAACAAGTGTTCTCCACTCCCAGACTAAGCATGAAGTAAAATTTCGAGTTTAGAAAAGCCCCGTGAACATTTTCTGGGCTTTTCTATACTCAAAATGTTACTTCATGCGCCACGCGTATAAAACAATAACATATTCTAAAATTTATGTATATTTGAACCTCACTTGAAATTAGTGTTTTATACGCGTGGCGCATGAAGTAAAATTTCGAGTTTAGAAAAGCCCAGAAAATTTGTCTCGGGTCGCTGCGCGACCCGAGACAAATTTTCACGGGGCTTTTCTAAACTCGAAATTTTACTTCATGCTTAGTCTGGGAGTGGAAAACACTCGTTTAAAGTTTCAAATTGAACTCTTTCAAAAATGAACGAATGCCAGAAAATTTACAGCTAAAATAATTAAGAAAGAGTAATGTGATTTTATAAAAATAATTACATACGCTAGAATTGATACAACAATTGCGGATATTCCCAGTTTTTTTAAGTTCAATTTAAAGCTTTATACAAGTGCTTTCCACTCCCAGACTAAGCATGAAGTAAAATTTCAAGTTTAGAAAAGCCCCGTGAAAATTTGTCGAGGGTCGCGCAGCTACCCGAGACAAATTTTCTGGGCTTTTCTAAACTCGAAATTTTACTTCATGCGCCACGCGTATAAAATACTGATTTTAAGTAACGTTCAAATATACAGACATTTTACAATATTTTAGTGTTTTATACGCGTGGCGCATGAAGTAAAATTTCGAGTTAAGAAAAGCCCAGAAAATTTTCACGGGGCTTTTCTAAACTCGAAATTTTACTTCATGCTTAGTCTGGGAGTGAAAAACACTCGTATAAAGCATCAAATTGAACTCTTTCAAAAAAACGAATGTCAGAAAATTTACAGCTAAAATAATTAAGAAAAAGTAATGTGATTTTATAAAAATAATGACATACCATGGAATTGATACAATAAATGCGGATATTCCCTGTTTTTTTTAAGTTCAATTTAAAGCTTTAAACAAGTGTTCTCTACTCCCAGACTAAGCATGAAGTAAAATTTCGAGTTTAGAAAGGCCCCGTGAACATTTTCTGGGCTTTTCTAAACTCAAAATTTTACTTCATGCGCCACGCGTATAAAACACTAACATATTCTAAAATTTATGTATATTTGAACCTCACTTGAAATTAGTGTTTTATACGCGTGGCGCATGAAGTAAAATTTCGAGTTTAGAAAAGCCCAGAAAATTTGTCTCGGGTCGCTGCGCGACCCGAGACAAATTTTCACGGGGCTTTTCTAAACTCGAAATTTTACTTCATGCTTAGTCTGGGAGTGGAAAACACTCGTTTAAAGTTTCAAATTGAACTCTTTCAAAAATGAACGAATGTCAGAAAATTTACAGCTAAAATAATTAAGAAAAAGTATTGTGATTTTATAAAAATAATGACATACTATGGAATTGATACAACAATTGCGGATATTCCCTGTTTTTTTAAGTTCAATTTAAAGCTTTATACAGGTGATTTCCACTCCCACACTAAGCATGAAGTAAAATTTCGAGTTTAGAAAAGCCCCGTGAAAATTTGTCTCGGGTCGCGCAGCGACCCGAGACAAATTATCTGGGCTTTTCTAAACTCGAAATTTTACTTCATGCGCCACGCGTATAAAACACTAAAATATTGTGAAATTTATGTATATTTGAACCTCACTTGAAATCAGTGTTTTATACGCTTGGCGCATGAAGTAAAATTGCGAGTTTAGAAAAGCCCAGAAAATTTGTCTCGGGTCGCTGCGCGAGCCTCGACAAATTTTCACGGTGCTTTTCTAAACTCGAAATTTTACTTCATGCTTAGTCTGGGAGTGGAAACACTCGTTCAAAGCTTTAAATTGAACTCTTTTAAAAATCAACGAATGTCAGAAAATTTACAGCTAAAATAATTAAGAAAAAGTAATGTGATTTAATAAAAATAATAACATACCATGGAATTGATACAATTGCGGATGTCAAAATAGCACAAGATATTGCTGTTACTTAATTAACGACAAAAAACATAACGCAAACATCGTGAAAAATACTTGCAATTCTACCTTTCACGACCTCTCGAAGTCGTTCGACTGTATCTCCCATGAAATTCTATTAAGAAACCTATATTTCTATAACCTGCATCCGGATAGCTGCAGACTAATAGTATCATACCTTAGTGATCGATGGCAGAGTGTACTAGCCCAAAATACTACCTCTACTGTGCAGCCTATTGTACGAGGTGTGCCCCAAGGATCTATCCTAGTGCCACTTCTATTTGTGATAAATACCAATGATCTTCCTAGTACAATAGATCAAACAAGCGTTGTGTTATATGCGGATGATACTCTGATAAGCAAGTCAACACACTTGGATGGGGTCATAGCGCTGCACTTGGGGACACAATCGAGCGACTCCAGATGGTTTTGTAGCAATCGCCTTAAACTAAATGAAGCAAAATCGGCAAGTTTAACGTTTTCCCTCGGAACAATTTATCATCAGGTGGAAACAACAAATTTTCTTGGAATGCATATAGCGACAAATCTATCGCGGAATACTCATGGTGAAGCCCTAGCAAGTAAACTCGCTACTAGCATATTTGCCATTCGTTTCCTATCTAAACAGGTATCACGTGATGTTCTGCGAGTTGCATACTTTGCCAATTTCCAATCACATCTCTCGTACGGACTACTTGTTTGGGGTCACTCTGTAATACGGCATCGGATGTTTGGATTGCAACGGAAGGCTGTACGAATTCTAGGTAACTACGGTTACTCCGAGGATTGTAGGCAGGCTTTCATGGACATGCATATTTTAACGTTACCATGTCTGTATGTCTATGAATGCCTGTTGCACGCCAAAACCAATATTGAATCGTACAGTACTTATCCAAGTACCAATACCCGCCACACTAGACAAAACTTGAACGTTTACCAACAATTTATAAGAATTTTTAAATCCAGAACAGGCGTAAGGTACCACGCATTTAAATGTTATAATGCACTACCACAAAAAATTAGGGACTGGGTCATATCAAAATTTCGAAAAGTCATTAAAGAGTTTTTGAATGGAAATGCATTCTACAGTTGGGACGAATACCTAAATTTTAATTTTACAAATTTTTAACATGTGTTTGAATGTTCTCGTATTTACCTATATGTATTTTTAACGTGTGTGTGTGAATGTATCTATATATTAGTTATAATTTACTTATTTATCTATTAATTTATTTATAATATATAATATAATATATGTTCTTGCATTTGTGGAATACACAGTCGAATGCTTCGAAACTGGATCTTTTTCTGTAGCTACATTTCTAGATCTCAGTAAAGCATTTGACTGTGTATCTCACAAGATTCTGATTAATAAACTAGCAAAATATAGCTTCTCTGTAAATAGCATCAGCCTACTGCAATCCTATTTACAAAATAGAAAGCAAAAGGTTTTCATTGACGGTGAACAATCCAGCTATCGCCTAATAGAAAACGATGTACCTCAAGGGTCAGTCTTAGGGCCATTACTATTTTTGATCTTTACAAACGACTTCCCAGACAAAATCGGACAAAATAATTCGGTATTGTTTGCCGACGACACCACTCTTTTAAGTACGGGTAGTAGTTTAGTAGAAGCATCGGAACTAAATGTCGCCACTAAATCAAATGCAGCGAAGTGGTTTGCCTTTAACAAATTGTGTTTAAACAACAGTAAGACGGTTGAAATGCTATTTACGCTCAGAAAAAAAGATGCTGAAAATGACGAATATGCAGAGACTGTCCGTTTTTTGGGTATCCATCTTGATTCTAAATTAACATGGTTTGCTCATGGCGATTACTTAAGTGGAAAATTAAATAAGTCTGTATTTGGTTTAAGAGTATTATCAAATAAAGTATCCCGCACCGTTCTGAGAACAGCATACTATGGAACTTTCCACTGTTACTTAATATATGGCATCCTTGTTTGGGGCCATGCATCTTGTAGGCATCGGATCTTCAAATTGCAAAGACGAGCAGTAAGAATAGTTGCTGGCGCTAAGTATCAAGAAGAATGTAGAATTTATTTTAAGAAATTGCAAATACTAACCCTACCATGTATCTACATCCTTGAATGTTTGATGCACGTTAAACGTAATATTGCAGCTATGCCAGTACGTAATTACTCATATAAGACCAGAGGAAAATCTGACTTGAATTTACCACAATCGAGATTACAGAGATCCCTAACTGGAACAAGATATCACGGCATTAAATTCTTTAATCACCTTAGTCATAGCACACGAAATCTTCCGCTCAATAAATTCAGAGAAGTGCTAGAAGAATTCCTTCTCGAGCATGCTTATTTCAGCACAGATGAGTTTTTTGATAATGACATCTAACACTTTATTTTTGGACCTATACTCTTGCATATTGTCTATTTTAATCTGTATGTAACTTTTTTGTTTGTTCGACCACATGTTAATGTATCTTCTGTATTTTATACACTTTTTTTTGTACATCTATTTATTATTTATCTATTGTAACTTGACTTGTGTAAAACTTTTGTTATAACATCAATAAATTGAAATTGAAATTGAAATATATTTATTCATATATTTAGTTGCCTAATTATTTGTTTATTTACTTGTTTATCTATTTGTATATTTAGTCATTTTACTTAACTCAAAGCGTAATTCTAGTAATTTCGTAGGTTTTTGTCTCAAATATTCAACGTTTATGTTAGTATTAAGTAACATTATGTATTGACAACTGTAAACCTTCTTGCTGTTAACACAATAAATTTATTTATTTATTTATAACTATGGTCTGCCTAATACCACTTTATTAGGAGGATTTTTACTTGTATAGTGTAAATCATTTCGAAAACATTCACTTTAATCAAGTGACTGCGATATCTTTTGCCATTTTGACATCCGCAATTGTTGTTTCAATTCCATGGCATGTCATTAATCACATTACTTTTTCTTAATTATTTTAACTTAGAGAAACGTAAAGTGATAAACGTTAACACGAATGAATTCAGAATTTTTCCCTCCTTTTCCTTTTTCCCTTTTTGTTTCTAAAATAAAGAGGGCAGCCAAAATTTGAACATTTCAAAATTTACATGAGATTTCCTATGTTGCGTCCGCCAAGTCAACACCCGGTATAACCCCAAACTAAAAACAACCTAACCTAACATAAAAAGTGTCAAATACTGTGCATTTTCACTAGTGAATTTAGTTGCCACAGAGGTACTGCCAACAAAATGACTAGATGATCTGGTCATAGCTTTCCGTGACCCAAAAAGATCGTGAACAGATTTTATGTAGATATTTTAGAAACATTTTCTCTTCGTCTATTTCTACAAAAATATATTACAGAAAGGAAATAAATTACAAATAGGAAATAAACTAGAATACGTTTTAAATATTTATCTTTCAATTTATTCTGGGGGTGCTGCAGCCTCGCAGCTCTTATGGACGAGCCGCCACTGTATTCTATTCTTTATAATTTATTTTTGACACAATAAATCTACATTTTGAGTACCATGTACTCGTTATCCGTTACCCGTTAAACATAAATTGTGAAGATAGGGCTGTTTTAATACTTCTAAACAACATTGATCTAGTATTTTTATTGTTTCTTTCTTCAGTTTATTTTATTAAACGCTGTATTAATTTGTTTGAATGTTTAAAAAAATCAACTGTTTTTCAAATAATCTGTATGAAAACTTCGGTGCAAATGATTTATGACTATATACAGGGTGCACGTTTTTCGAGCGGTACTATGGGGACCTCGCTTATTTAAAGAGATAGAGAATCGGTTAAATAAGGGCAAAGTTGCGTATTTTAGTGCTTACTAATAATCTGCTTTCACATTTTAAATATCTTCAATTGTTTCGATGTAGTTTAAAAAAACCTAAAATTTTTTGATATTTCAAATTTGCCTATATCTTCGTTATTTTTGATCTTATTTCAAATTTATAAGAACATGCTTAGAGCAACTTTTTATGACTCAACTTATGGAATAAGTTATAAAACTGCAAAACGATCCTTTTTGTTTTTCCAGACACAATTTTTGTTTCTTATGGGCAGATATGAAGATAGCATTGTTTATGCTAATTTCAACGAAGTGCCACATGTTGACTCTTAAAAAATGTATTGTTTTTATGGTATGTTACCATGGAAACAACCGCGGAATGTCCACAAAAACTATTTATTTATAACATTTCAACTGGTGCATAGGAGCTTGATATTGTTTAGTTGTCATGGCAACTTGAACAACAACAATAATTAAACAAAAGCTTACGGGTGGCATATCGTTGAAATGAGAATTAAAAATGCATTTTAATGGTGTGTGTAAATTTGTATATTTCCATAAGAAAAACAAAATTTGAGTGTATAAAACAAAACCGAATCGCTATGAATATTTTAAACGTTGACCGTTCGATAGGCTATAAAAAGTTTCCATAAGAAAGTTTTTACAGAATATGAAAAAGAAAATTAATAATAGCGGAGATATGGACAATATTAAAAAATCGAAATGTTCAGTTACCCAACTTTGCCCTCATTTAACCGGTTCTCTATCTCTTCAAATAAAAGCCGCTCGAAAAACGGGCACCCTGTATAGTGCGCGGGACTGCGCGGCTACGGTTTATGAACGATCCCCGTAAAATTCCGCACATTATTGACCAATTACCAATGACACTAGCTAGTCAATATTGTAGTAATGTTAATTATATTTACTTTAAGTTCATTTTCCTCGAATTGTTCAGCTATCTGTTGGTGATTAACAAAATTTTATAATATTTATTTGTTTGTTTTACTCTTTCTAAACACAATAATGACTCTTTTCAAATACACGATACAATATCTGATACACATTGTTTACACACAGTATTCATTCACTCTCTCTTTCTGCACAGCGCGGATAATTCTCATTGTTTTCATTCAATTCGCGGAATGCTCGTACATTTTCATGAAGCGGCTGGCAACCCCTTTTCCACCACTCTACCCGGGGCGCGGGTGAAATAGTGAACTTGCCGTTTATATTTCCCGCCAGCGGCCAAAAACACGTTTTCCCTTTTCTCCTCCGCTTCTCCGCTCACCCTCTGAGAATCTGTGTCAACGTTTTGTGAGGGCGAGAGTGAACGCAAGGACAAGTGGCGAGATGCTGCTATCGCGCGCGCTTACGCTTGGAAAATAAAGGGGCTGATGGGGTTGGGGGCGGCGTTCGGAGGGGGTAGTAATGAACAGTGCGCGGCAAATATATCGACCCGGATTCTGGTCGGTTACCCCGCACGCACACAATGCCGGGAAAAGTTGGGAGAGTGGGTTCACTCGAAGAAGAAGGGTTGATTCTCTACTAGGATCGTGCATTGTTAATCTCGGAGGGAATCTACCTGTGGATTATTAATTAATGGTTTCTGAGGGTGGGAGTTTCATTTATTTCTAGGAAGTGTTATCTTAGATGTACGAATATTGTGTTGGATGTCGGTTGTTGGAATTGTTATTTTAACTCCTACGGTATCCTCTTGGAAATGCATTTTCTTTGAAAATCGGGAGAGAAATAATTTACAGTTAAAAAGAAGAACGCTATGCTGAACTAAATAATTAATCAAATATTAAATTATTATTAACAACGACTTTCAGAGGCAGATTTACACTGATTGTGGTGTTGGGGAACTGGGCTACAAATCACGAAAATGGTGAATGCGCCGGGTGGGCACACATTTCTGTCTAATAGAAGATTAAGGTAAATAGTTGCCCGAACAATTCGTTGGTAGCGAAAAAAAAGTAATTACAAAAGGCATAATGGCTCTGTAAGGGAGTGTGTCCCCAGTGGGGCAAGTTATCACAGTGCAAAAAAAAAATAGTATAAAAAATAGAACGTTTTTCTTTTAAGTACGCTTTATCATTTCAGATATCGAAAATATCAAAATTTTACTTTATGCGCCACGCGTAGAATACGCTAATTTCCAGTGAAGTTCAAAATATACTACTAAATAGGTATGCTAAAGATATACAGGGTAATTAAAGATAGGGGGCACTTTCCTGTATCCGAACATCCTTTACAAATATGCGCTTACATAACAAAAACACGTATAAAAAAATCATATGTGTCTACAAAAATTACGAACATTATTTCATTAAGTGTTTATTTCTTAAAGGTAGGTCATTTAAGAAATTAAAACATTCTTTATAAAAATAGGCACAAATGAAGATTAAAAAAGTGGACATTTTGGTAAATCCTCATGGTTCTATTCTATAGACATATGATTTTGGTTATTTTCGACATTAAATATTCTAATTTTAATTTATTTTTAATATAATTAAGGTTATCATTATTATTATTTTAAATAGACATATTAAAAATAAATTAAAAAATATTCTAATTTTAATTTATTTTTAATATGTCTATTTAAAATAATAATAATAACAACCTTAATTATTGGGCCCCGTGAGTTTAAAAGATATTAGTTCATATTCAAAGTTTCGAGAATTTTTAATGAATTTGCAAAATGTTTGTTTATCATTAACGCTTTTCTAAGATTTCTTTTAATTTTTGACATTCCTGAATTGTTTAATTTTTTTTTAATTTTACAAATGTTGATACATTTTGTCGAATTCCAAGATTTTTGTTAATTTATAAAACTCTGACGGTTTTTGTGAATTTCGTAATTTTTTAGAATGTTCATGAATTCTTGAGATTTTCGTCATATTTTAAGATTTTCGTGAATTTCCAGACTTTCGTTAATTTTCATGAGTTTCTACGATTTTAGGTAATTTTCATAATCTCATTTTTCAGGAATTTTCAACGTTTTAGTCAACTTTAAAAACCAAACCCTTTTCGTAAATTTCCAAGATTTCCGTTTCAAAAAATTCAAAAAATCCAAAGATTTTCGATAAATTTCAAAATGTAGACGTCCATCTTGAATATTTCAAGATATTCATACATTTATTTTAAATGTTTAATAAATTTTAAAATTTATCATACATTTTTCAGCATTGGATAATTAATCTAGGCGTTATATTAATCGTTAACGATTAATAAACGTTTTCTTTTTTTATTAGTGCTTTAACAATTGTTTTACACACGTCAATAATACATATAATATAAAAATAGTAGTAACAATATATATAATAATCGTAAATATGAATAATAATATCTATACCTATGTGACAAAAAATTAAAAAAAAAAATAAAAATCAGATGTCAGATGTGAGAAGAAGTGTGAGATCACCAACCCCAAACAATAGAAACACATAAATGATACAAATACAGTTTTGAAGAAAGGCCTCCTATTTTTTGTCAAATAAATTTCTTTGAAAATTTCAAAATCGGCATTCATGTTTTTTTTTGATTTTACGAAAATCTAGGTAATACATGAGAAGCGTCAAAGTTTTAAAAAGTAACGAAAGGAACCAAGAATTCGAAATCAGCAATAATCTTAAAAAAAGCATGATTTTTGTGAAAATTTAAAAATTGTTATAAATCTTGAAAATTACAAAAAATCTTGGAAATTCACGAAAATTGAAAAGATTTTAAAAATTGAACAAAAACTTGAAAACTCTTTAAGATTTTGTAAATTAATGAAATTATTGTAAAAAGGTAGTGATTATTTTTTACCGAATGTTTTCCACTCCCAGACTAAGCATGAAGTAAAATTTCGAGTTGAGAAAAGCCCTAAGAATTTGGATTTGGACGCGTAGCGTCCAAATCCAAATTCTGGCTTTTCTCAACTCGAAATTTTACTTCATGCGCCACGCGCATAAAAATACTGATTAATTGTTAAGTTTAAAATATTTAAAACTTTTTTATTATAGATTATTACTTTTCACATACTTCAAATTGTCAAATTTCAATATTTCTTGACATTTCATCACTTTTTGACATTGTGGTAGTATTTGATCAAATTTAAACATTTCATCGATTTTCGACAGTTTTCGACTTTTTCAAAATTTCGGCAAATTTAAACAGATTTACCATGACATTTTATCACTTTTCCATGGTTTTCGCACCACAGACCGAGCATAAAAGTCTAGATAAAGACATTTAACTCTATTACTATTATTATAGGAGTTTTTCTTTAAAGTATACGTATTTTAAATTCTGTTTATTTATTGTAAATCTTTAAATATTCGTAGTGTTTTTAAAAAAGATCAGTTTTAAGCTTTAAACGAGTGTTTTCCACTCCCAGACTAAGCATCAAGTAAAATTTCGAGTTTAGAAATGCCCCGTGAAAATTTGTCGAGGGGCTTTTCTAAACTCGAAATTTTACTTTATGCGCCACGCGTATAACACTGATTTCAAGTGAAGGTTAAATGTAAGTAAATTTCACAATACTTTAGTGTTTAATACGCGTGGCGCATGAAGTAAAATTTCGAGTTTAGAAAAGCCCAGAAAATTTGTCTTGGGTCGCTGCGCGACCCTCGACAAATTTTCACGGGGCTTTTCTAAACTCGAAATTTTACTTCATGCTTAGTCTGAGAGTGAAAAACACTCGTTTGAAGCTTCAAATTGAACTCTTAGAAAAAACAACGAATATCTAAAGATTTACAACACATAGGCGGAATTTGAAATACGTATACTTTAAAGAAAAACTCCCTGTATATATACCGGGTGTGGCACTTAAGACGCCTCGGACCATAGCTCCTTTACGATAAAAGCTATCGAAAAAAATCTAAGAGCAAAGTGGTGCATAATTACCGTCGCCATGTTTCAAAAATATTTCTAATCATCAGTGGCGTGCCGTACTCCAGTGGCGTACCAAACTTATGTTTTTTTAAATGGAATTTCCCTATTTTTTATTGCAGATTTGGAAAGTGCTGGAAGAGTACTGATTTTTTTATCTAACATGTTTTACCCTTCACTTTAGCGGTTTCGCTGTTATAACCCCTTCTTTCAAAATTGCGCCCCATTTTTGAGATTGTTTTGTAGAGAAACTAATTGACGCCGGCGCCTAAATTTTGAATTGAGGTACAGGTTAAGACCTCGTATACCTTCACATAATTTTGTTTCGGGTAATTTATGGAAAAAAAAAATTTTGATTAAACTTCGCATGTTGTCATTTTTTTCGAAAATTTCAAATGGCACCCCCCTAAAAAATTACGGCGTTGTACAGCCAAAACTCTAAATTTTTCATTGGTACAAAAAAAAATTACACATTGCATAACATAATTTCGGAGAAAAAAGGAATTTTATCGCAAATGTCGGGAAACGTTTTCCGTTCCCAAGAGTGCCATGAGAAAACAAAAACACAAATACGGTCAACATAATATATAGTATGTACCTATTTATTCAACATGATATGAAAAATGCAGATAAAGAAAATTTAACAACTTAAACTAAATGTTCGAAATGACGACTTTCCTGCTGGGGGCATAACCGCAACTTCGACTCACAGGCTCTAGACACTGCCCTAAGGACTTCTGGTGATATACCGCGGAAAGCCTCGCGGATTCTCTCCCTCATATCCTCGACAGTCGTTGGTACCATCCTGTAAACCTCGTCTTTGATATGGCCCCAAAGGAAGAAGTCAAGGGGAGTGAGGTCTGGTGATCTTGGCGGCCACCTCACAGGACCCCTACGACCAATCCAGGAGTCCGGAAACGTTTCATCGAGAAATTCCCGAACGACACGGCTATTATGTGCAGGAGCTCCATCGTGCTGGAAAACTATCTGTCGTAGAGCGGCTAGAGGGACATTTTCCAAGAGATCATCCAAGTCGTCGCGAGGGAACCTCAAATAACTGTTGCCGTTCAGGTGCCCCTCGATGAAATAAGGACCCAAAAGGTGTTCTCCAAGTATGCCTCCCCAAACATTCAGCGGCCATCTTTGCTGGTGGTTTATCATTCGCATGGCGTGTGGGTTTTCATCGGCGTAATAATGGTAGTTGTGGCGATTGACATGCCCATTTCTATGGAACGTCGCTTCATCAGAAAATAATACGCGCATAAGAAATGATTCCTCCTGCTCAATTTTGTTGATAGCCCACAAGTAAAAATCTTGGCTCGCATGAAAATCTTGAGGTTGCAATTCTTGGTGCAGTTGAATCTTAAATGGACGGAATTTGTACTTTTGAAGAACACGATGTACGGATCGCGTTGAAATATCGTGATTCCTACTAATATCACGGATACTGGTATGAGGATCTTCAATAACTGCCTCCAGAACCTGCAGTTCATTATTTTCGGTAAAAACTGTCTTCTTTCTAACTCTCCTTGGCCGTTTCACACTTCCCGTAGTAGTAAATCTCTCCAACACTTTTTGAAACGCACGTTCATTTGGATGTGCCCTGTGCGGATATCTCGCAGCGTACACTCGTGACGCCAAGAAACAATTCTTGTTACATTCTCCAAGAATAAATATCATGTCAACCATTTCCTCTTGAGTTCGGAACATTTTTAGAACGTTTATCAAAAATGACTTATGGCTGCTACTGGCGTCTAATAATTTACTTTGACAATTACCAATCTTTTGTTTTCTCATGCCACTCTTGGGAACGGAAAACGTTTCTCGACATTTGCGATGAAATTCCTTTTTTCTCCGAAATTTTGTTATGCAATGTGTAATTTTTTTTGTACCAATGAAAAATTTAGAGTTTTGACTGTACAACGCCGTAATTTTTTTAGGGGGGTGCCATTTGAAATTTTTGAACAAAATGACAACATGCGAAGTTCAATCAAAAATTATTTTTTTTCCATAAATTACCCGAAAAAAAATTATGTGAAGGTATACGAGGTCATAACCTGTACCTCAATTCAACATTTAGGCACCGGCGTTAATTAGTTTCTCTACAAAACATTCTCAAAAATGGGGCGCAATTTTGAAAAAAGGGGTTATAACAGCGAAACCGCTAAAGTGAAGGGTATAACATGTTAGATAAAAAAATAAGTACTCTTCGAGCACTTTCCAAATCTGCAATAAAAAATAGGGCATTCCATTTAAAAAAACATAAGTTTGGTACGCCACTGGAGTACGGCACGCCACTGATGATTAGAAATATTTTAGAAACATAGCGACGGTAATTATGCACCACTTTGCTCTTAGATTTTTTTCGATAGCTTTTATCGTAAAGGAGCTATGGTCCGAGGCGTCTTAAGTGCCACACCCGGTATATATATATATATATATATATATATATATATTTATAATAAATGTAATTCATAATTATATAATAAAAATAAGTATTAGAAATGAGACAAGCAAAAACAGTTGAAAGTTTGTCGATTGAAATTAAAATCGTGAATATTTATTTATCCAGTTCACTTTTCTACTGAAATTTAATATACCCATTCATTCGCCCGGCGCTATCTAAACAAACAAACAAGGCGCTCCGCACTCATAATTTTTATTATTCGCTGTGATAAAATTTTGCAGGCACTATGAACCAATACATAGTCAAAACTACTTTTTGCAATTTTGCGATCTCTGCGCCATCTTGTACCCCAGAAACACACTACCAGCAAAAATTGGCCCTCTTAAAAAAAATCCTTATATGCTACCATCAAGAAGCGTTTCAAGAATTGCAAGGCGTCTCCTTGCGATCCTCGCTAATTATCCCTCATTATTTTCTTATCCTCGATCCTTCACGGGTTTCCGCGTTCGGGCCATATGCCGGGGGTATCCTCTCTATGCCATCCATGTTAGACGAATTATATACACCGCCACCTGCCCCGCCGTAATACACTAATTTTATTAATGCCCTCCGCCCGAACTTGAGTTCTCGAGACTTTGAAGGAAGGAAATCTGTCGGGGCCGTTCGCGTGCCGGCCGTTTGTATAACGAGGGGGAAAAAGAACAACGGGCAGACACTTTTATGTCTCGCTAATTTAGTTATAAATATTGACGGGGCTCACGGCCGCCGTAATTGGGATGTTAATAATTTCTAGGGGTTAATTAATGTCGGTTGGGTTAGCCAATTTGGCTGTTATTAAGTGAATTAATTATTGGGAACGATTAAAACGGGTTTTTATTGTTATAAAAATGACACAGTTGTGTCATAGACAGGAGCGGATTTGTAGCAAGAACTGCACTAGGTCATATAAAGGCACAAACTCTATTAGTTTATCATATCTATATGTGGGCGGTTAACTACACCAAGTCACATTTTTGAAATTTTACAGTTCTATTTACCTCTCGATTGAGTAAAAACTAGTGATGGGCAAGATCGAGTATCTCAAGGATCGATCAAGCAATGATCGATCAGTTGAAGTGTCGAGCAGATCGATCAAAAGATCGATCTGATCAAAAAGATGGAGCCGCTCGGAAAGATCGAGTAAATCAAAAAGATCGAGCTGCTCGGAAACATCGAGCCGCTCGCAAAGATCGAGCCGATCGAAAAGATCGAGCCGATCAAAAAGATCAAAAACTTTTTTTTTCCACACTTTTTCGTATCCGTACATACGAAAAAGTGTGGATTAGTAAATAAATTGCAGACTAGAATTTTTCCGCCCTGCCACAATACAATATTTACATCAGGCCAACCCAAATTGCTTCGAGGGTCAAAATTAACACTTAGAATGTTTCAAGGGCCGCATCAACAGATTTTCTTTTGCAAAATCAAGTTTTTTTTTGATATTTTATTTCTCATTCGGAAATTTTAAAGACTTTATTTGGCATTTTTGACATTTTTAAAAGTTCAGCAATCTAAAATTCCGTCTTGATTGTTTTATTTTGTATAGGATTTTTTTCTTTTCCGTATAGATATCTCTGCGCATATGCTGAAAAATGTTCAAGCATGATTTACATATGAAATAAGTTGTATATTTTGAACTTCACTTTAAATTAGTGTTTTGTACGCGTGGCGCATGAAGTAAAATTTCGAGTTTAGAAAAGCCTGAAAATTTGGATTGATTGCTTCGCTTCGCTACGCGATCAATCCAAATTTTCAGGCTTTTTCAAACTCGAAATTTTACTTCATGCTTAATCTAGGAGTGGAAAGCACTCGTTTAAAACTCAAACTGAATTGTTCTAGAAAAACAACGAATATTTATACTCAAAAGAAAAACTCCCTGTATACAGTGATTTTATCTTAGGTACACATATGCATAAACTGTAAATTTTCCGACATTCGTTGTTTTTAATAGAGTTCAATTCGAAGCGTTTAACGAGTGTTTTCCACTCCCAGACTAAGCATGAAGTAAAATTTCAAACTTAGAAAAGCCCCGTGAAAATTTGTCGAGGGTCGCGCAGCGACCCGAGACAAATTTTCTGGGCTTTTCTAAACTCGAAATTTTATAAAACACAGATTTCAAGTGAAGTTCGAATATACATAAATTTCACAATACTTTAGTGTTTAATACGCGTGGCGCATGAAGTAAAATTTCGAGTTTAGAAAAGCCCAGAAAATTTGTCTCGGGTCGCTGCGCGACCCTCGACAAATTTTCACGGGGCTTTTCTAAACTCGAAATTTTACTTCATGCTTAGTCTGGGAGTGGAAAACACTCGTTTAAAGCTTCAAATTAAACTTAAAAAAACAAGGAATATCTAAAGATTTATTTTCCGACATTCGTTGTTTTTTAAAAGAGCTCAATTTAAGGCTTTAAACGAGTGTTTTCCACTCCCAGACTAAGCATGAAGTAAAATTTCGAGTTTAGAAAAGCCCCGTGAAAATTTGTCGAGGGTCGCGCAGCGACCCGAGACAAATTTTCTGGGCTTTTCTAAACTCGAAATTTTACTTCATGCGCCACGCGTATAAAACACAGATTTCAAGTGAAGTTCGAATATACATAAATTTCACAATACTTTAGTGTTTTATACGCGTGGCGCATGAAGTAAAATTTCGAGTTTAGAAAAGCCCCAAGAAAATTTGTCTCGGGTCGCTGCGCGACCCTCGACAAATTTTCACGGGGCTTTTCTAAACTCGAAATTTTACTTCATGCTTAGTCTGGGAGTGGAAAACAATTGTTTAAAGCTTTAAATTGAACTTAAGAAATACAAGGAATATCTAAAGATTTACAGAAATCGGGCTGAATTTGGAATACGAATATTTAAAAGAAAAACTCCTTGTACATTATTTTCTGTTTCTATAAAATAATAATAATGTATACATACCACTAAATTTTATGTTTTGTGTATATTTTAATTACCAAAATAATTTTCCTAAAATTCCTATCAATATTTTAGATAACTAAATACAAATTATTTAGTAAAAAGAAAACACCTAGTTCCTAGTTACAAATGGCGTTTATTTTTACAAGGAATATCTAAAGATTTATTTTCCGACATTCGTTGTTTTTAAAAGAGTTCAATTTAAGGCTTTAAACGAGTGTTTCCACTCCCAGACTAAGCATGAAGTAACATTTCGAGTTTAGAAAAGCCCCGTGAAAATTTGTCGAGGGTCGCGCGGCGACCCGAGACAAATTTTCTGGGCTTTTCTAAACTCGAAAATTTACTTCATGCGCCACGCGTATAAAACACAGATTTCAAGTGAAGTTCGAATATACATAAATTTCACAATACTTTAGTGTTTTATACGCGTGGCGCATGAAGTAAAATTTCGAGTTTAGAAAAGCCCCATGAAAATTTGTCTCGGGTCGCTGCGCGACCCGAGACAAATTTTGACGGAGCTTTTCTAAACTCGAAATTTTACTTCATGCTTAGTCTGGGAGTGGAAACAATTGTTTAAAGCTTTAAATTGAACTTAAGAAAAACAAGGAATATCTAAAGATTTACAGAAAACGGGCTGAATTTGGAATATGAATATTTAAAAGAAAAACTCCTTGTACATTATTTTCTGTTTCTATAAAATAATAATAATGTACACATACCACTAAATTTTATGTTTTGTGTATATTTTAATTACCAAAATAATTTTCCTAAAATTCCTATCAATGTTTTAGATATCTAAATATAAATTATTTAGTAAAAAGATAACACCATCACCTATGACTAAAATTTTGTAAAATATTAAAAAAAGGTTCCTAGTTATAAATGGCGTTTATTTTTACAATGATTTAATGTCTTCTTAGAAAATTAATAAAAACTCGCAGCACAAGTTAAAAAAAAACATTTGTCGGTAATTATAGGAATTTACATGTTATCATGATTTAGTTAACCAAAAATCAAACGGTAGAATTATTGATTTTCTGGAGGGGGTTGGGGGGTTAATTAGCATAAACATAATTTTTTTTAATGTTAGAAAAAATTTATGAAATGCACAAACATCTTACTCTTTAACGAGTTACTTGTTGAAGCAAGTTACATTTTTTATTTTAATCGTAACTAGGAATTAAACCTCCCAAATATTATATTTTCTCCGGGGGTGATGTTTGTTAGTAGTTAGATGATTAAATTTTTATATAATTATCATTATTTTACATTCATCGTTTATTTTATGAATTATTCAATACAGAATAGCTTTATATGTGAATTTCTGAATACATTTTGCCTGCAAATGTGAAATAATAGAAGTAATTTATTTACTTTGAAAGTTTATGAATTACCTAATCAATCAAATTAAATTAAATTAAATAATATGATCGTTCAATGATACCTCCTAGGCCGATCGATCCGCTCCAAAATATCTCAAAATAGCTTTATAGCATGCAGCTAGAGTACTTCAAACCGTATAACTTGATCAAAACCCAAATATTCTATTAAATAATTTAAACCTTGCTTCATTAAGATCTAGGAGGATTGAACTGGATTTATGTTTTTTTCATAAACTTGTCTCTGGCGAGATTAATTCTACTAAGTTACTTGGTTTGGTAGAATTTAATGTAAACCCATATTTAACTAAAAGTAGAACTAAGGATGTGTTTTTTATTAGTAGATGCAGAAATAATTACACTTTCAATGGTCCTCTTAATAGAATTATGAGATGCATTAATCATTGTAACGCAAGCGACACTTTCGACATTTTGGGCACTGATTTTGTTTCTTTTAAAAGGAAGTTAAAACATTTATTTTGAAATTGCGGTCATTCTATTGGCAGGGTGCTATTTCTAGTTAGTTGCATAACTATTATTATTTAGTTTAATTGCATAAGTATTATTTTGTTAAAGTTTGGGGAAGTTATATATGATTTTTTTTTAATTTTTAATTTTATATAATTGATTGTATCATTAATTACGGGCGTGATTTTAGTGTAGTTGAATTATTGTTTGTTTTTAATATATTGTGAAAATTTTGGTATTTTATATTTGTAAAATGGTGATTCCGTTTAATAAAGATTATTATTATTATTATTATTAATTGTCTCGAGCTGACCGATTTGATTAATCTGCTAGAACTGATTGATCAATCGACTATCTTGACAAGTTTGAAAAGATCGAGCGGCCCGAAACGATCGAGCCCCCCGAAAAGATCGAGCCGATTGTAAAGATCGAGCCGATTAAGAAGATCTGGCCAATCAAGAAGATCGAGCCGATCAGAAAGAAAGAGTTGATCAAAAAGATCGAGCCGATCGACACATCGAACTGATCAAAAAGATCGAGCTGATCAAAAAGATCGAGCCGATCAAAAATATCGATCCGATCAAAAAGCACGAGAAGATCGAGCGGCTCGATCACTTGCAAGGATCGATCAATCGATCTTTTTTGATCGATCTTGTCCATCACTAGTTGGCTTGACTTGGTATAGTTTACCTCCCATATACAGGGTAGGCCATCTAGTGATTTCTTTTTAAATCATAGGTTATTTTGACACTGACATCTTTTGCCCGCTCGAAATCTTGACAGAAAGTCGGTATCATTCCTCCGCGGTACGAAATGAGTCGCTTTACGCTTGAACAACGTTGGGAAATATTGCAAACTTATTTCCAAAGTGAGTGCTGTGTAGCCCAAACATTGCGTTTGTTGAAAAGAAGTTTTGGCCGAAATGAATCACCCACCGCGCCTGCTGTACGCGAGTTTGTACAAAAAGTTCGTGAGACTGGCATGCTAATGGACAACACTCATGGTCCTCGTTCTTGTGCCCACAGACGAGAATGTGGCTGCTGTAACCGAGAGTGTGTGACTCAATCCACGAACATCAACTCGCTGTCGATCTTAACAGCTCAACATTGTACGCACTAGCCTGAGGAGAATTCTGCACAAAGATCTCGGATTATTCGCTTACAAGGTCCAATTGACTCAGCAATTGAAGGCGCATGACCATCCGCTTGAATTGAACAACGATTTTGCGCGAAAAATCATCTTTTCTGACGAGGTTCATTTTCATCTTGGCGGCTACGTTAACAAACAAAAATGCCGCATTTGGGGCTCGGAAAACCCGCACGTTATTGTCGAGAAGCCAATGCATCCCCGAAGAGTGGCAGTTTGGTGCGGATTGTGAAGTGGTGGCATCATTGGACCATTTTTCTTCGAAAATGAGGCTGGAAACAACGTTTCGGTCAACGGTGAGCGTTACAGAGCCATGTTATCCGACTTTTTTTTTAATGAAATCGAAGACATGGATTTAGATGACCTCTGGTTCATGCAGGATGGCGCGCCATGCCACACAGCCCATGCTACAATCGATCTTTTGCGCACCAAATTCTTAAATCTTGTTATCAGCCGTCTTGGTGATGTCAAATGGCCGCCTAGGAGCTGCCCCCTTTGGATTTTTTTTGTGGGGAACCGTGAAGGACCGATGTTATGCCAACAATCCAGAAACGATTCAAGCACTTCAGGCCAATATCATCCAAGCAATCCGTGAGCTACAGCTCGAAACCATCAACAAGGTCTTAGAAAATTGGAGTGACAGAGTGCGCTACTGCGAAGCCAGCCGAGGCAGCCACTTGAACGAAGTTGTGTTCCATAATTAATGGGAATGTTTGCTCTTACTAATAAAACCATAATACATGGAAAAAAATTAATTTTGTTCATTTTATTGCATTTTTAAAAAGAAAGCACTAGATGTCCCACCCGTTATAGATATTTGAGTCGCCTATTTCTAAAAACCCTTAAATCCATGGTTTTTAATGGATTTAGGGGTTTTTGGAAATAAACGACTCATTTATCTTCATACGATACATAACATATTTAAAATATGCTCAGTAAGCTCGGTATTCGATGTATTTCTGAAAATACGAGAAAAAGGTATTCTGGATGCTGTAACATTAACAAAGCATTGTTTTCTCCTTGCGAAATAATAAGCGGTATTTTTCTGTGGCCTGGGATGGCATTATGTATAGAGATGTCGACGGCGACGACGATGCTGCTATCCGGCTAAAAACGTGTAGTACGGAGTACCAAAGAGATAAGCGGATTGTCCAACGAAAGGGAAATCAACGAAAATCCGCATAAAAACCGCATTCGGTTGAAAACAAAAAATATATATGTATATACAAATCCAGGTGGACCCTATTCGACTTTCCGAATGCTCTTATTGTGTGTAGATTTTTTGTGAGAAATAAATAATATTAAAGGGTCATATTTAAACCATCCACACAATTTTTGCTACCCGTTATGCTGGTCTTCATCCACTTTTCTTTACATCATTTTGATAATTTTTATTAGTAAAAAATTAATAAAAATGAAAGTATGTACTCACTCGTATGTACTGAGTTTTGGAAATTTAAATGTCTTTTAATATTTCGCAGTTTATTTATTAAAAAATGCGATTTAAATTAAAATGTGTGTGCTTAACGTTATGCGAACGGTAAATATTTTTTTTGAATCGTGTTGATTTAATTTTAAAAATTCACTATGCCAAAACAAAAAATCTATTTGTGTAATAAATATCCGCTCTTTAAAATTTCATTCTTGAGCATTCTCAGAGAAATTCTGTGGATGTTTTGATCGGGTTCTATATTAAATAAAATGAAACACGTTCGGTGTGAGAATCGATCTTGAATAGACTGGTTATCGAGAATGATGCATTTCATATCTAATCTAAATATGATAACAGCCAAAAGTAACTTTTCATGTACATGGTGGCCCAAATTGGATGTTACTATAGGGAATCTCGGTTATTAGAAGAGATAGAAAAAAATCGATGGCGCATCCTCGAGCTCTTTTTTTCGAGAAAAACACAATGTCGAAAACAGAAATTAGCTATTGTCTTTTGTTTTCAAATTATTGCCAAAAATTCAATATTTTCCATATTTGATTTTTATTAATATTTCAGTCATTTATTATTTTATCAAGATAAGAATTATATGTTCTACAGGTACTGTTTCGAAGAGAATCGAATGCAATTTACAGATTATTTCTATCTTCATTAATAAAAGAGATACAGCCCAAAGTTATATTTTTTTAAATAGAAGTTGTAGTTGGCTGTGATATTAATACATTTTTTCTATTTTTCTTTTTTTATTGATATATAATATATTGATGTTAAATTTGCAATTTATTGAGACATATTATATTTTTATTAAATTTTAAATATTTCTCTTCTAATAACCGAGATTCCCTATAGTAACATCCAATTTGGGCCACCCTGTACAGTCGGCGCAGTCCAAATCTGAACGCCAAAATTTGATGGTGTAATTTACACTTTGTATCATAGTCGTTCGTGACAATTAAATTTGACAGCTCTCAAAAATTATTGTCAAAAATGTCCGATGACGCCTTTCTTTTTAATATAACTGGCTAAAGCCAGAATTACAGGAATGAATTTTAGTAACAAATACCATGATAACCAAAGAGCATTCACATTTGGTTTGCGTTGAATGTACATGGTGGAACATGTTCGATGGTATTTTCATGTACAGTGCCATTTTTATGAATAAAATAACTTCTTTATTTAAAAAGATATTGACATGCGGTAAAAACCATATTTTTGGAAAGATTACAAAAATGCAATCGATTGAAGTTATGGCAAACTATGATTTGTATTTAAAATAATACAACTTTATGTCCATTCTCATAAAAGTTAAACTTTAAACAAAATCTAAAATTGAATTTGGGTGAGTTACGTGAAGATTATAATAACTTTAATTAAATCACTTTTACCTTTCTTCACAATTTTTATTATATACCAGATGTACACATCTATGCAATAAAATTAAGCACACAAAATTTGTTATAGTTTAAAACGGACGTTATGAGTTTCCTAGTTACAAAAATATGTAAATATGTCAATTTCCTTAATGTTAAAATGCTGCGTCATTTAGACAACAATTCAAAAATTCGAATTCTAACTAAAATAGAAGATGTTTTTTCTATTTCGGCATTGTTGTATTCATTACGAGCGTTTTTTTCAATAGGTCATAGTTTTGTTTTTTTAAATCATTAACGGCCGAGCAATTATAAAGTTGACTCTCAAAGTTTATTTTAGGTAAAATTCTGCACTTCTTTTTATGATTGCTATGAATAACTTATTGTATAACATACTGTGAATTTTTCTTTTAAATATACATAATATATACGCATTAAATTTTCGGGCATCCGTCGGTTTTATATAAAAACGTGCTATATGAAGTTTAGAACGAGTGATTCTACTCCCAGACTAAGCATATAGTAAAATTTTGAGTTTAGAAAAGCCTTAAAATTTTCAGGCTTTTCTAAACTTGAAATTTTACTTCATGCGTCACGCGAATAAAGCACTGAAATATTGTGAAGTTAGAAATACACTAACCTATTTTTTTTTAAATGGGTAATAATCGAAATATTTGAATAACAAAATATTTACATTTTTCTTTACACATTTTTAAGATAGGTCAAATAATATAATATATCAAATTAACTTATTTAGTAATTTAATTAAAAAAATAATAATAATGTTGCTTATATGCATCAATGGCGCTTAATGGGTTAATAAAGATGTTATTTTCAAATTATGGTGTTTTGTCATTAATTAAAACTGCTGCTAGGCATATAACACAGACCCGAATTATACAACTAGAATATTGTAAAAATATAGCTATAAGACTTGTGCTTAATTTTATTGCACAAAAGTGTACATTTCGGTCACAAGGGACCATTATCCATGGATTGATACTGATACTTAAAGACAGTATCAATCCATTGATAATGGTTACCTTGGGACCGAAATGTACCTCTGGTATATAATAAAAATTGTGGAGAAAGGTTAAAAGTGTTTTAATTAAAATCTGATATGGTAACGTATTCTACTTAAAAAAGTGTCTAAAGAAAGTTTTTATCACATGTCAATATCTTTTTAAATAAAAAAGTTATTTAAATATTTCAAAATTGCTGAATTTTAAGTATGATTTGACACATGAAACAAGCTGCAAAACAGAGCTGTGGAAGTACATATTAGTTTATGTCCATCATTCGTGTAAATGGTACTTTACTTGAAGAAACCATCGAAATTGCTGCACCCTGTACACTGCTTTAAGAAATTACAATTTCATAAAAATGTAAACTTTATAAGTTTACCTTTGTGTTTATTTCATTTAATGTTTTTGCAACCTGTTAAAATCAACACAAGATTTAAAGCATTCTTCGTTAATTTAAAGACGCTAACATGAAATACACAAAAATAGTACATATCTCTAAAATTTTCGAGAAATTGCAGATGGTGCGTTAATTTCTTGACACAGTATATTTTGATAGATTTATTACAAATATTTAACTACAATTTTCGTAATAATAGACCATAAATTAGTTGATTTTGAACATCACGTTAAATCAGTATTTTATTTATACACCTGGCGCATAAAGTCAAATTTCGAAAAAAACTGGGTTTCCCGGCGTGCCTCGTTTCGCTTTTCTAAACTCGAAATTTGACTTCATGCGCCACGCGTACAAAACACTGAAATATTGTGAAATAAAAAATATACTGCTAAATCATTATTATAAATGAACTGCTAAAGTCGGATTAAAATATATGCCAATCAAGTAAAATTTCGAGTTTAGAGAAGCTTGAAAATTTGGTTTGGTCGCTCCGCTTCGCTACGCGATCCAACCAAATTTTCAATCTTTTCTAAACTGGAAATTTTACTTCATACTTTATCAAGGAGAAGGACACTTGTTAGAATGGTATTAAGTACTTCAATAAAAACATTGGTGTTCTGCTTTTTTTCTCGTTATAAAAAAATTATGATTTTTTGCTTTCCCCCAAATACAATATAAATTTTCAAATCAAAAATGTTAGTATATATATCCATTTTGATTTCCCCCGAGTTGATTAAGAACATTTTTGCAATATGTCTCTCTGTAATTCTGTCGCCACGATAAAGTCTAAACCGATTGAGCTGTTAAGATGACAATATAAACCTAAGCTTTTTATTACAATAGTAATATCCGATCAACTTTTGGTGAATATGCGGAAACCGGAAGTAGTAGTTTATTCGTAGCATTTTTTTATTTTTTTTTAATATTGATTATACCGGGTGTTGACTTAGCGGACGCAACATAGGAAATTCCATGTAAATTTTGAAATGTTCAAATTTTGACTCCCCTATTTATTTTAGAAACAAAATGTATTTACCTATTTTGTAGAGGGAAACATTCTGAATTCATTCATGTTAACGTTTATCACTTTACGTTTCTCTAAGTTAAAATAATTAAGAAAAAATAATGTGATTTTATAAAAATAATGACATGCCATGGAATTTAAACAACAAATGCGGATGTCAAAATAGCAAAAGATATCGTAGTCACTTGATTAAAGTAAATGTTTTCGAAATGATTTACACTATACAAGAAAAATGTCATTATTTTTATAAAATCACATTACTTTTTCTTAATTATTTTAGCTGTTAATTTTCTGACATTCGTTGATTTTCAAAAGAGTTCAATTTGAAGCTTTAAACGAGTGTTTTCCACTCCCAGACTAAGCATGAAGTAAAATTTCGAGTTTAGATTTTCTGGGCTTTTCTAAATTCGAAATTTTACTTCATGCGCCACGCGTATAAAACACAGATTTTAAGTGAAGATCGAATATACATAAATTTGACAATATTATAGTGTTTTATACGCGTGGCGCATAAAGTAAAATTTCGAGTTTAGAAAAGCCCAGAAAATTTGTCTCGGGTCGCTGCGCGACCCTCGACAAATTTTCACGGGGCTTTTCTGAACTCGAAATTTTACTTCATGCTTAGTTTGGGAGTGGAAAACACTTGTTTAAAGTTTTAAATTGAACTTAAAAAAAAACAGGGAAAATCCGCAATTGTATCAATTCCACGGTATGTCATTATTTTTATAAAATCACATTACTTTTTCTTAATTATATTATCTGTTAATTTTCTGACATTCGTTGATTTTTAAAAGAGTTCAATTTGAAGCTTTAAACGAGTGTTTTCCACTCCCAGACTAAGCATGAAGTAAAATTTCGAGTTTAGAAAAGTCCCGTGAAAATTTGTCGAGGGTCGCGCAGCGACCCGAGACAAATTTTCTGGGCTTTTCTAAATTCGAAATTTTACTTCATGCGCCACGCGTATAAATCACAGATTTTAAGTGAAGATCGAATATACATAAATTTGACAATATTATAGTGTTTTATACGCGTGGCGCATAAAGTAAAATTTCGAGTTTAGAAAAGCCCAGAAAATTTGTCTCGGGTTGCTGCGCGACCCTCGACAAATTTTCACGGGGCTTTTCTAAACTCGAAATTTTACTTCATGCTTAGTCTGGGAGTGGAAAACACTCGTTTAAAGCTTCAAATTGAACTCTTTTATATATCAACTAATGTCAGAAAATTAACAGCTAAAATAATTAAGAAAAAGTAATGTGATTTTATAAAAATAATGACATACCGTGGAATTGATACAATTGCGGATATTCCCTGTTTTCTTTAAAGTTCAATTTAAAACTTTAAACAAGTGTTTTCCACTCCCAAACTAAGCATGAAGTAAAATTTCGAGTTTAGAAAAGCCCTGTGAAAATTTTTTCTGGGCTTTTCTAAACTCGAAATTTTACTTTATGCGCCACGTATAAAACACTATAATATTGTCAAATTTATGTATATTCGATCTTCACTTAAAATCTGTGTTTCATGCTTAGTCTGGGAGTGGAAAACACTCGTTTAAAGCTTCAAATTGAACTCTTTAAAAAAAAATTGTCTCGGGTCGCTGCGCGACCCTCGATAAATTTTCACGGGACTTTTCTAAACTCGAAATTTTACTTCATGCTTAGTCTGGAAGTGGAAAACACTTGTTTAAAGCTTTAAATTGAACTTGAAAAAAAAACAAGGAATATCCGCAATTGTTGTATCAATTCCATAGTATGTCATTATTTTTATAAAATCGCATTACTTTTTCCTAATTATTTTAACTTAGAGAAACGAAGTGTTAAGTGTGAACATTAATAAATTTAGAATTTTTGCCTTTACAAAATAGTGAAATACATTTTGTCTCTAAAATAAATATTGAAGCCAATATTTGAACACTTTAAAATTAACATGCGACTTCTTATGTTGCATTCGCCAAGTCAACACCTGACTTAAAAAAAATTTGTTAAAAAAAAGTTGCAGATAATCGAAAAATTACCATTAAATGCATATTCCCTTTATTCCGTAGCCCTTTTAGTTATTTTATTGAATTTTATTGAATGTTACGAATTAATTGCGTTGATTAAGTGATTTATTGCCATAAAAGACGTTAGTTTGACTTTGTCATCATTATTATTTTGTGGAAAACTGAAAACATAAGTGAGGCTTACGAACGAAGTTTAACAAGAATAAGAAACATTTGTTGAAAAATAAGGTAGGTGAAAGCTATTGATTTTAAGTATCTAACATGAGGGAAAGTACTATGATAGACATATTAATATTTTTTACAACTATTTCAACCTGTTTATCCCATTTTAAATATTGAAACAGTTTTAAGAATTTTTAATATTTACGATTTTCTGGCAATTGCTTTTACATTTTATAAATTTTGTATATATTGAAAGCAGGCTTTTGTTAATTTAGACTTATAAAAATTATCGATTTGTCATCAACTTAATGATGTTAAAACAAATCATTTTCAAATACCTGTTTCTGCAATTTTGAGAAAAATTTTATCTTTATTTAACTTGATTCAAAAAATGTGTTTTTGAATTATTTTAAAAACACAACCTAATTAATAGAATTGCAGTTAATATCGTTATAGCTTAATGCTAATTAATTTCTATTAAACACAAGGCCGTGGCCAGAAAAAATGTTTGGAGGGGGTTATACAAAATTCGGGGGAGGGGGGTTTAATGGTGAAAATATTGTTTTTGCTCTTGCGGGGCCGCTTTTACTTACAAAAAAGTGCAAATTTAAAAATTTGGGAGGATGGGGGGTGAACCCCCATATCCCCTCCCCCTGGCTACGGCCTTGATTAAACACGATACTAACCTTTCGGATAAATTTAATACAATCTACGTGCTATTTTTATAGTTGTCTTGAACGATTGATAGAATGAACGTGGCATCGCATTTTCATGTATTTCAACTTTACTCCAGTTAAATTTCAAGTAATTTAGAAGTAGTGTTTATGTTTGTGAAAATGTATTTCATTTGCTGAATTATTTAATTAAAATTTACTTTTAGCAAGTGTGCTTCCCTCCTTGATTAAGCATGAAGTAAAATTTGGAGTTTAGGGAAGCCTGAAAATTTGGATTGGTCGCGTAGCGAGGCGGAGCGACTAAATAAAATTTTCTAGACTTTTCTAAACTCGAAATTTTACTTCATGTGCCACGCGTACAATACACTGACTTAAGGTGAAGTTCAAAATATACTGTTCAAGCTTGATTATACAGAAAATAAATAATTTCATCTCATTTAAATCAGGACATAGTTAGGAAGACATTATGCAAAGTTTTCTAAGATTAGATAGCGGTGAACCTCCTCTTAAGTCACGATGATGTTCCTGGCATTGATATTCTGCTTCCTTTTATTTTTCTAATTGTAAACTTGATTTCATTATGGGACAAACTAAACCCAGTGATGTAGAAAATAGACATCGACCTGGGAACAGTTAATCCAAAAATGATTTCAAAACTAGGCGGTTTGATTCCAATATGTACTACAGTACTGAAACAAATGTATTATTTATGATTAACTAACGCTATAGAGTAAATAAAAAAACTTTATTTAGTTTAGAAATGCCTGAAGATTTAGATTTGAGGATTTGATTTTCAAACTTTTCTAAACTCGTAATTTTACTTTAGGTGCCAGGCGAAACACACTGATTTAGTGTGAAGTTCGAAAATACAACAAACATCCTTCATTGAAACAACTCTATTGTAGTAAATTGGGTTACCGAAACAATAGCTTTATTTAATTTGCCGAAATACCAATCAAAAATCGGCTAATTACACAAAATTAGTGGAGCATTTTTTTAGGGTAATACAGTTTACAGGTAGTGCGTAAAAATGCTCTTCAGAATATAACGGTTATTTGCCGATTTTATACTGGTAACTTTATTTAGTTTAGAAATGCCTGAAGATTTAGATTTGATTTTCAAGCTTTTCTAAACTCGAAATTTTACTTTAGGTGTCAGGCGAAACACACTGATTTAGTGTGAAGTTCGAAAATACAACAAACATCCTTCATTAAAACAACTCTATTGTAGTAAATTGGGTTACCGAAACAATAGCTTTATTTAATTTGCCGAAATACCAATCAAAACTCGGCTAATTACACATAAAATTAGCGGAGCATTTTTTTAGGGTAATACAGTTTACAGGTAGTTCGTAAAAATGCTCTTCAGAATGTAACGGTTATTTGCCGATTTTATACTGGTATTTCGGAAAATTAAATAAAGTTATTGTTAAAATCCCTAATTTTAGACAAAATATTGCTGATATTTAGTTACATGTTTATAATTTCAAATATGTGTATACAAGTAGAAAGCTTTAGCAAGCCCATCTTTAAGCAAGGGCTCGCTGAGGTGGCGCCCAGGGCCCCGTGATCCAAGGGGCTTGTTGCTAGCATAATTTACCAACAGAAAAAATATTTTTTTAGGAGCCCGCAAAGTTATTAGTACTCTGGGCCCCATTAAACCTTAAGATGACTTTGAACTTTACTTAACGTGATTAGTTAATTCATTTTTATTAGATAAAGTTTAGTATGATTCTTCATGAAGGCTTAATGAAGAATCACAATATTTTTTCTGATAAAAATGAATTAAGGAATCACGATACCTAATGCTTTTTACTTATATACACATAATATCGTATGTTCAATAAAATAAAACCTCTAGAGTGCCATGGAAAATATTGTAGGTTGGCAACTCTGAAATTATATATTATAATTATTGTCTGACGTTTTATATGTCAATTCCTAAAGCGTGTAGCCAACTTAAATTTTAAAAAAGATAAAATCATGGCACTCTAGAGGTTTTCTTTATTGAACATACGATTTTATACTACACGTAGAAAATAATTCACTTACGATTTTGTAGTATTCTATACCAGTTTAGGTGAAAATTAATTTAATTGCGGGACAAACTAAACTTCTTTGCATGATTCTTCGTTAGAATTCAATAAAGAATCGCAATATTTTTTCTGATAAAAATGATGTTTTGCTAGCATAATTTACCAACAGAAAAAACATTTTTTTATAAGACCGTAAAGTTATTAGTGCCCAGGGCCCCATAAAACCTTAACCCATTAACGGCGGAGCAATTATAGAGTTAACTCTAAAAGTGGAGTTTAGGTAAAATTCTACCATTCTTTATATGAGTTCTACGAATGACTTATTGTATTACATTCTATGAATTTTTCTTTTAAATAATAATAATGTATACGCTGTAAATGTAAGGCATTCGTCGATTTTGTATAAAAAAGTGCAATATAAAGTATAGAACATGTATTTCCACTCCCAGACTAAGCATGAAGTAAAATTTTGAGTTTAGAAAAGCCCCGCGTAGAAAATTTGTCGAGGGTCGCGCAGCGACACGAGACAAATTTTCACGGGGCTTTTCTAAACTCGAAATTTTACTTCGTGCGCCACGTGTATAAAACACTAAAATATTGTGAAGTTAGATATACACTGAAAACATTTTATTTAAATGAGTTATAATGAAGATATTTAAATAACAAAATATTTACATTTTTCTTCATACATTTTCAAGTCAAGTCAAATAATATAAGACCCGAGCGTAATGTATACGCTGTAAATGTAAGGCATTCGTCGATTTTGTATAAAAACGTGCAATATAAAGTATAGAATGTGTATTTCCACTCCCAGACTAAGCATGAAGTAAAATTTCGAGTTTAGAAAAGCCCCGCGTAGAAAATTTGTCGAGGGTCGCGCAGCGACCCGAGACAAATTTTCGCGGGGCTTTTCTAAACTCGAAATTTTACTTCGTGCGCCACGCGTATAAAACACTAAAATATTGTGAAGTTAGATATACACTGAAAACATTTTATTTAAATGAGTTATAATGAAGATATTTAAATAACAAAATATTTACATTTTTCTTCATACATTTTCAAGTCAAGTCAAATAATATAAGACCCGAGCGTAATGTATACGCTGTAAATGTAAGGCATTCGTCGATTTTGTATAAAAACGTGCAATATAAAGTATAGAATGTGTATTTCCACTCCCAGACTAAGCATGAAGTAAAATTTCGAGTTTAGAAAAGCCCCGCGTAGAAAATTTGTCGAGGGTCGCGCAGCGACCCGAGACAAATTTTCACGGGGCTTTTCTAAACTCGAAATTTTACTTCATGCGCCACGCGTATAAAACACTAAAATATTGTGAAGTTAGATATACACTGAAAACATTTTATTTAAATGAGTTATAATGAAGATATTTAAATAACAAAATATTTACATTTTTCTTCATACATTTTCAAGTCAAGTCAAATAATATAATATATCAAATTAAGTTATTTAGTAATTTAACTAAGATAAAATTAATACTGTTGCATATATGCATCAATGGCACATAATGGGTTAAGACGACTCTGAGCTTTACTTAACGTGATTCGTTAATTTATTTTTATTAGAAAAATGTTTGTATGATTCTTCGTTAAGGTTCAATGAAGAATCACAATACTTTTTCTGATAGAAATGATTAATCGACTCACGTTACCTAATGCTTTGCACTTGTAAACACATAGTATATTATTAAAGATTAAAAATAATTTACTTACGATTTTGTTATATTCTGTGCCAGTTTCGGTGAAAATTAATTTCATTACGGGACAAACTAAACCCAGTGATGAAAAATAAACCATCATTCTAAGTGTAGTTTATCCAAAAATAAAATTAAAATGTGACAATGTTCACACTTATAATCTGTACTTACTGTATTTGTAATATTTTTGTTTAATTAAATAGCATCGAATTGTCTTTAAAAAAGCAGAAAATAATTAACATTTTGAAAACAAATTGATGCTATTGAATTAAACAACAATTTATAGACACGGTAAGCACAGACAACTGTTTAAAAACACGAATCACTAATTTAAAACTTAATTAACACTGAACATTTATAATAAAAATAAACTACTAACCACTAAAACGACAAATGAGTCGTTTATTTTAAACGTGGCCTAACTCCAATTCTCAATCAAGTTTTTGTTGTTGACTGTAATAACTTTTATAATTTGAGGTTTTCAGTCATAAAAAACAATTTGTGGTTAAGTATGTTCAAAATAGATATTATATATTTTTAATATACTTAACCAGAAATTGTTGTTTATGACAAAAAACCTTAAATTATGAAGATTATTTCAGCCAACAACAACAAATTGAGAAATGTAGTTAGGTGATTTTTAAAATAAACGTCTCAAATATCTGCGTTAATCTAAATATTGAACAAACAAATCACTGTACACTGAAATTGTATTAAAGAAATATACACTGTTGGTTGAAATTCTTTGCCATTTTTTCCTTTGCTGAATCTAGCTTTATGTTTTCAATGTCGCATACAGTTAGACCACCAAAGAGAAAAACAGCAGTTGACTGAATAATTGACTCGATGAAACTGATAATGATTATGAAACTACGAAACACTTATATAATCGATTTTTTCGACAATCCTCATCCCCTCCAATACTCCGTTAATCACTTAATGATTTTCATATTTACAAAATAATCATCCCCTGCGTTCAAAATGTGTGTCATTACCTAACTTAATTAAGTGCTAATATGTTTGTCATTAAGGGATTTATTTTGAATTCCGTGTGTAATTTAGATAAGACGAAAAAACATCTTTAAGCGATTATATATTTTCCTTCGTTAACTGTGCGTAATTGCTATTTAATTATTGTGAAACTGTTTGAAAATTGTTATTAGTTTAGTGAAATTACCCGTTTGGCATAGTTGCAATATTAGATTTTAATGAGTTTATGTATTGTTTGTGTCTACGAATTTTTGATTTCTTTAGAAAATGTGCATTTAATAGGATTTATTGTGGAGCCAAAAAATAATAGATTTTCAGTGTAAATAACAGACAATTTAATTAAGAAAATACAACCTAATAACTTAAAAAATGAACTTGGCATGATATACCTAGTACATTTTTTAAGTTATATTGTGTTTTTTAATAAAATTGTCTATTATTTTCACTGAAAATCTATTATTTTTTGGGAATCTCAACACAAGCAAACCACAATAGTTACATTATCATTTTGCGGAAAAGTTAGATACAAAACTTTACCTACGCCCTATCTAGTAACCGCAATATATCACACTGTCATCTTGACGCATTACCTACACATGCACGTAATAGCTTTGACAAGTATATTAAATGCCGACAGCTAAACAGCTGTATATTGATTAAGTAGTAATTTAGTTTTTATCAATGTCATGTTACTATAAAAAATTATTGAATATATAAGTTGTTATTTCATGCTCATTGTTTATTTTGTTAGGGCGTATGTAAAGTATCGTACATTTCTCGAGTGGTATGGCAATTACATACTCGCGGAATACTGCACTCGCCGCTGCGCGGCTCGTGCGCAACATATCCGCTCATATGTAATATGCTACATACCATTCTCGTGACGTAATAGATTAAAAAATGGTGATGTGTCCATCATAGTACTTTCCCCCGTAAATTGCGTATTAAATCACTTTTAAAATACTTGTAGCATTATTATTTTCAAAATGTCTTCAACTTTTTGATAACTACAACTTTTATTTGAAACATTTTTCAATTGGATCAACACATACTGACACAAAACAATGACTAGATAAAAAACACTATTTATTGAATATCTCAAAAACTAAGAGTGCTATGACAAAAAGTAAGTGAACAATACATCTTCATTTTGTTATTATCTACAACTTTTATTTGAAAGAATTTTTCGTTTGATGAACATTTATTGAAAAAATCTGAAAAAACTGAAAAACGCTAAGAGTAAAGTACCACTTCCGGTTTTCCGATTTTCACCAAAAGCTTTTCAATTCTTCCGATTGTAACAAAAGCTTAAGTTTCAAGTTTTATCTCGATATCGTTAGCGGTTTTTGCGGTACAGCGCACACAGACACACAGACAGACAGACAGACAGACAGACAGACAGACAGACAGACAGACAGACATTTTTCAAAAATGGTCTTATTCGACTCAGGGGACCTCAAAACGGATATTTCCGCTAAAATTTTTGATTCGAAAATTTTCACGAAAACAATACTTTCCCTTTGTATTACATACGGGGGAAAGTAAAAACTGCTTCCGGAAACACAATTAATTTTGTTTAAATCTAGTAAAGCCAAAACTTAATTAGATTTAATTAAATAAAAATAGGAGTAATACATTGCAGTTATAGGAAAATACAAGGTCAGTTTGTTTAAGATTATCTCTATGGGGATCTCAGAAATAGAGAGAGAAAATAGATAGAGAAATTTAATGGTACTTCAGTTTTATTAGCCAAATAAAATTACGCTGGTTAAATTTTCGAAATATTCAAGGGTAACTGGATAATTTGCAAAATGTGAAAATTGCTGATTTTTTAATTCAATGTTTCTCGATTATTAAAAGAGATAGAAAAACATACGAAACGCAAAAGTTGGGATAATTTTACACCAAACGATACAATTTCATAAAAATGTTTGTATTTCTATCGACAATGTAATGTAAATTAACCCATTCAAATACAATGACGTGTAAGAGACATCAATTATTTTAACCTGTAAAAGTCGATTTTCATGTGTTCGCAAACGTCACAAATATCGCTCGAGATTTGTATAGCCTAAGATCCATTAAATTAATAAAATCCCATGACCACCCTGGTTTTTCAAAATAGAAAAAAAAACATTTAAATTTTTTATTCATTAATACATTTTTATGATACAGGATTTTTTTCTGTTCGGTATACATATCACGATTTTTCGCTGTAAGTTATCAGACATTCGTTATTTTTATAAAAGCTTTCAATTTGAAGCTTCAAAGAAGTGTTTCCAATCCCAGATTAAGCATGAAGTAAAATTTCGAGTTTAGAAAAGCCTTAAAATTTGGTTTCAGGCTTTTCTAAACTCAAAATTTTACTTCATGCGCCACGCGTATAAAACACTAAATTATTATAAAGTTCAAAATTAAGTGTTAATTAATTTTACAAATGTTTATATGGAATATGTAAAAGTATGCTTAAAAGAAAACATTCCTGTATGCATTTTAAATGTAATTTTAAATCGTAATTCATGGGGTTAACCCATTAAACGCCATTGGTGCAATGAAGCAACATTATTAGTTTTTTGTTAATTAAATTACCAATGCCCGTTTGCACCCAAGTCGATTAACTTAATTAGTGATTAGTATTTCTTAAAAACACAACGATTCTATTAACAAATTGTTTACTCATTCACGTATTGATGTAAACAACATATTTAACTTATCTTACGAATTTATAACGTCGTAATATATTAACTAAAATTAAAATTAAAATTTGCAGATAAGCATTAATTTAACACATTATTTTATTATTTATAAAAGTCTTTATATTGATGTATGTTTTATGTTTTATTTGCAAATAAATAAATAAATTTGAAAATTTTCGAGAAAACTATAGTTTCCTTTTGTTTTTCATATGGGGGAAATTAAAAATGTACTAGGGATGATTTGCCTAGTAGATTTATGAAGTTATATTGTTCCTAATAAAATTGTCTGTTAATCAATTACAATTACAATTCATTGCCAAATTACATTGATTTATTTAATTTGTTTAATTTGGCGGCGTCTTCGATAAATTCATAAATTCATTTTTTGTTGTATTTTTCTAGTTAAGTTAATTTAATAATATTTTAGTCATAATTCAGCATGCATGCGATATTATTATTGTTAGTTTCTTTATTTTAATATATTTGTCCAGAAGTAATTTTTGTAAAATTGTAAAAGTTTATACGTTTATTCAATAAAAATAAAAATAAATAATAATCCATTTATTAAACCTGAAAGAGTTTACAAAAGGCCATTGTCTATTATTTACACTGAAAATCCATTATTTTTTGGAAATCTTAAACACAAGTAAACACAATAGTTACATTATCATTTTGACTAAATGTTAGATACAAAACTAAAAAATGTCTCCTGAAACACAATTTAGATTTATTTAAAAAAATCAAGGATACACGTATTATATTGCGGTTATAGGCTTATACAGGGAGTTTCTTTTAGATTAAGAAACTAAATCGTATTTCAGTTTTACTAGCGGAATAAAATTACGCTTGTTATATTTTCTAAATATTCAAGGGCAACTGAATATTTTGAAATATATAAAAATGGATAATTATTTAATTTGATGTTTCTCGATTATTAAAAGAGATGAAAAAACTGTGAAAGGTACAATTTTAGATAATTTGATCCTAAATGATACAATTTTATAAGATTTTTTATTCCTACCACATTGTAATATTAATTAACCCATTCACATACAATTGTGTAGTATTATTATTTCAATTATTATAATATGTATAACTCCGCGAAGCGGAGCGACCAAACCAAATTTTAAGGCTTTTCTAAACTCGAAATTTTACTTCATGCGCCACGCGTATAAAACACTAAATTATTTGGAATTTCAAAATATACTGCTTAGGTTTAATCCCGTGTTGATTAATTTTACAAATCTTTATATGGAATATACAGGGTGTGTATAAAGTCTGGAATAAAATTCATATTTCTGTTATCTTGGATTTGATGGAAAAAACCTGAAACACGTCGATTTTTGTTCTTAAATGCGCCGGTTTTTGCGCGGTCAAAAATATTGTGACGTCACTAGTGTTTGATGTGTGACGTCATTGGCAAATTTTTGTAAATAAAATTCGTTTTTTTTTGACAACTTTTGTAGAGCTCTTAATTCTCTTTAGAGTCAAATATATATATTTTTTGAAAAATATACTTTATTTAATTGTTTTTAATTTTTAACTTGATATTTTGTGCATCCTATTTCATGGTTATTTACTGACTGTGGATCTTGAATTTAAGTGTCAAACTTGTTACCATGTCAAATATTAAATACCACAATACATTTGGAGTTGACGATTTTTTTTTAAATATTACACAACAGTTATAAATTTTGTGCGGATCTATATCACCTTTTCGTATATATCGTTGTTAGATTAAATGACGCGTATTTAAAAAAATATATGTGACTTTAAAAAGATTTAAGAGCTCTACAAAAGTTGCCAAATAAAAAAAACAATTCCATTTAAAAAAATTGTCGATGACGTCACGAGTCAAACACTAGTAACGTCACAGTATTTTTGAGTCCGCAGATAACGGCGCAATAAAAACCAAAAATCAACCTATTCAGAGGTTTTTTCATCAGATGACGTCACACGTCAAATACTAGTAACGTCACAGTATTTTTGAGTACGCAGAAAACGGCGCATTAAAAACCAAAAATCGACCTGTTTCAGGGTTTCTTCATCAAACCCAAGATAACAGAAATATGAATTTTATTCCAGACTATATACATACCCTGCATAAAAGTATACTTAAAAGAAAACATTCCTGTATGTATTTTAAATGTAATTTTGAATCGTAAGTGAGTTAACCCCTTACCCATTAAGCGCCATTGGTGCAATATTGTAGAATTATTAATTTTTTGTTAATTAAATTACTAAATAAGTTAATTTGATATATTTTATCATCTGACCTGACTTGAGAATATGTGAAAAAAAATATGTGTAAGTGTATTTCTAACTTCACAATATTTCAGTGTTTTATATGCGTGCTGCATGAAGTAAAATTTCAAGTTTAGAAAAACCTGAAACATTATGTTTAGGCTTTTCTAAACTCGAAATTTTACTTCATGCTTAATCTGGGAATGGAAACCCTCGCTCGAAACAGCGTATACATAATGTATATTTAAACAAAAAATGTCCAGTATGTAATATAACAAGTCATTCATAGAAATCATAGAAAAACTTTAGACTTTTATCTAAAATCAACTTTTAGAGTTAACCCTATGATTGCTCCAGGTAATGGGTTAGAAAACATTCCTGTATGTATCATAAATGGAATTTAAATCGTAAGTCAAGGGGTTAAACGTTATTCAAAACTTTTTCGCATAGTGAGAATTGACAAAAAATTCTTGATGGAAATTTTTTAACGATTTTGAATTTAACGAGATATTATTATTATAAGTTATTGGAAAATTACGGGAGTTTTCTAATTTCTTTATGATTTTAGCTAATTGTGTTGTGCCAATGGTATTATCTTTTATTGTTTTAATCAGATTCCAGTAGATTGTATGAAAAATCTGGACAAATGTATATGCATTATCTGCGTCTACACTGAAAAAAATAAATGATAACTTTAATTAAGTAATATATTTCAATTCGAGCCTGCCAAATAGTGTTTCCATCAAACATTCTAACTTGTTTAAATGTTTCATTCAAACATGTTATGTCTTTTAACCAGACGCGGATCCTGTAATATAATAATAATGATTTTTCTAAATTATCCATGTTTATTTACAGAAAATACCGTAAAATATCATAAAAATACATATTTAAATATTTAAATATCAATCCCAAACGAATATGTATATGTATGTATTCATGATTATGATTCAAGTTTCGTCGTTTTATTAACATCCCTTTTCGATTAAAGCGGTGACTTTATAAAAATTAATGCAAATTGAATGAATACATCATATATGGCCTTTTTTTATTATTCTCTCTCTCTCACACACAAAGTCCATAACGACCGTAATTACATAAATATTCGGGAAGTGGCTAATTAATTTAATTGATATAAATATGTATGCACAACGGTAAGATATTTTCGTACTACTGGCAGGTTGCAAACAAGGCAGTAGCCAGAAAAAAAAATCGGGTGGGATATAAAATTTTCGGGGGCGGGGTTTAATGGTAAAAATTTTGTTTTTGACTTAACGGTTGCCCCGTTAAGTTAAAAACAAAATTATCCAAATAGGGTAACTTTTACATAGTAAAATTTAACATTTTGAAACTTTCGGTTGGGTTTTAAACCCCCACAACCCCCGTGGCTATGGCCTTGCTTGCAAACACTGCTTTCTAACAAATCGAACATATTAAGTTATACCACAGCAAGAGTATTTTTTTTATAATTTTGATTGAAAATATTAAAATGCGAATTCATTGTCTCATTATTTTTGAAAATTAGATGGTGATGGATCATAGTAAATTCTTCGCCAGTAATACAGGTAATTTTCCTTTTAAGTATTCATATCCCGATGTATACGCTGTACATTTTTAAGCATTCGTTGATTTTATAAAAGCGTTCAATTCAAATCTTCTAACGAGTGTTTTCCATTCCCAGATTAAGCATGAAGTAAAATTTTGAATTTAGAAAAGCCTGAAAATGTTCAGGCTTTTCTAAACTCAAAATTTTACTTCATACGCCACGCGTATACAACACTGATTTAAGTTGAAGTCAAATACATACTGCTTAAGTTTGATCTCATGTTAATAAACTTTAAAATGATCATTTCGTTTAACCAAACCTTGGGCTTTTAAAATTTGAGTCGTTTGCTTTAGGATATGCAAACTAAAAGAAAAATCCGAAAGCAAATTGCTCTGAATTTTTGAAGATTTAGTTACACGAAATAAAAAGTTGTAATATTTATTAACGAGAGATTAAACTTAAGCAGGATAAACAAGATAAATTCAAATTCAAAACTATTTGAATTCGAGAAAATAAGCTTACGCTTCTTATAGTTTGCACACTTTAAACATAATATATAAAATTACGAAAAAACTATTCGTGAAAATGCAAACAGTGTCTTAATTAATAAGACAATTTAAGACGATAAATATCCGGAGGTGTATTTGCACGGGAAGTAGTTGTTTCAATGGATATTTATCGTCTTAAAATGTCTTATTAATTAAGACACTGTTTGCATTTTCACGAATAGTTTTTTCGTAATTTTATATACTTTGCTTAAGGAGGATATTTTAAACTTGACATTAAATCAGTATTTTTTATACGCGTAGCTTTTTTAAAATTTGAGTCGTTTGCTTTAGGATATGCAAACTAAAAGAAAAATTCGAAAGCCAATTGCTCTGAATTTTTGAAGATTTAGTTACACGAAATAAACAGTTGTAATATTTATTAACGTGAGATTAAACTTAAGCAGGATATTTTAAACTTGACATTAAATCAGTATTTTTTATACGCGTAGCTTTTCTAAGCTATAACTTAACTTCGTGCTTAACCAAGAATTTTAAGGAATTCATTCAATTTGTAGCTTATAACGAGTGTTTGTTGTCCCTCGTTATAAGTTACAAATGAATGATTATTTGTAACTTATAATGAGGGACAACAAACACTTGTTATAATTCCTGAAAACTTACTAAACACTATAATCATCGGGATATCTATACTTGAAAGAAACAGAGCTGAGCAGGATTCGACTCATTCAGGATTCGAATCCTGGATTCGAATCCTTTTAGATTATTCAAAAGAGACATTCGAATATTTAGTTCAACTGGATTTGTGGTCCGGATTCGTTACATTTTATAACAGGATTCGTACTCGAGTCCAAATGTGGGTGATTCGAATCTTTACAAAAAGATTCGAATATTTATAAAAGGATTCGAATACTTACAAAAGGTTTTTAATCGTCAAAAATAATTCGAATTAATTGTGAGGATTGACTTAAAACATGTCATTTGTGTGTTTATAAATTTCTTGTTAAATCACTGTTTCATACGCGTGGCGCATAAAGTAAAATTTCGAGTTTAGAAAAGCCCAGAAAAAAAAATTGTCTCGGGTCGCTGCGCGACCCTCGATAAATTTTCACGAGGCTTTTCTAAACTCGAAATTTTAAATTGAACTCTACTATAAAATCGACGAATGCCTGAAAATTACGTAAATAAAAAATTCATCTGGTTTCGTGATCCAGATTCGTTATATTTTTTAAGAGGATTCGTACTCGAATCCAAATGTGGGTGATTCGAATCTTTACAAAAGGATTCGAATATTTATAAAAGGATTCGAATACTTACAAAAGGTTTTCAATCGTCAAAAATAATACGAATTAATTGTGAGGATTAACTTGAAAAATGTCATTTGTGTGTTTATAGATTTCTCGTTAAATCACTGTTTTATTCGCGTGGCGCATGAAGTAAAATTTCGAGTTTAGAAAAGCTCAGAAAATTTGTCTCGGGTCGCTGCGACCCGAGACAATTTTTCACGGGGCTTTTCTAAACTCGAAATTTTACTTCATGCTTAGTCTGGGATTGAAAACGCTCGTTCGAAACTTCAAACTGAATGCTTTGATAAGAACATTAAATGGGTGAAAATGTTTTTAAAGATACCAATCTAGTTTTTAAAATTTTGTTTAATATTATTTGAAGTAAAACTGTCATGGTAGCTACAATCTGAAATGTTAATTTTTTTCCGGCATTTCCCTGATTCAAGATTTTTTCTCTGACCTTTTAATATAACTTTCTTCTGTGGAAAACCCCCATTTTTTTAAATTGTTTTTGTCAATATTTAAGTTAATTTTATAAATTTTCACGTGTTTTGTAATTTGCCTGCTGATTTTGACAAATTTAATAATATATGGCTTTTTTGTTAGTGTTTTAGTCAATTTGAATATAATTCCTTGACTTTTCTCTGATATTCAGTGATTTTTTTATTTACGTAATTTTCAGGCATTCGTCGATTTTATAGTAGAGTTCAATTGGAAGTTTTAAACGGGTGTTTCCACTCCCAGGCTAAGCATGAAGTAAAATTTCGAGTTTAGAAAAGCCCCGTGAAAATTTGTCTCGGGTCGCGCAACGACCCGAGACAAATTTTCTGGGCTTTTCTAAATTCGAAATTTTACTTCATGCACCACGCGTATAAAACAGTGATTTAACGAGAAATTTATAAACACACGAATAACATGTTTCAAGTTAAAATTTTCGGGCTTTTCTAAACTCAAAATTTTACTTCATGCGCCACGCGTACAAAACACTGATTTGAAGTAAAGTTCAAAAACCCACAAATACATCTTTAATCAGAGTAACAGGGAATCAGATATTTTGTCTGTTATCAACGATGTTCGGTGTTAATAATAAATAATTAGGTTTTGAATATATTTGTTAAAACAACTGGTAACGATATTTATATATTAATAGTTGCAAAAATATAATTAAATCAAATTTATTCTACAGGATTTGTATTCGTGATTCGAAAAAACATGATTGGAATCATATTTATCTCTTACGAATCCTTTATTCGAGTATTCGTGATTCGAATCATATTAGGTGATTCGAATTCGTGATTCGAATCATATTAGGTAATTCGGATTCGTGATTTGAATCATATTAGGTGATTCGGATTCGTGATTCGAATCATTTTTACGAGGAATCGTCCCAACTCTGGAAATAAATATCCCCTGTATAATGATTTAATATAAAATATTTGTAAAACGTATGTTTCTGGATTGAATGTTCGCTATATCAATTAATTTAGTATATTATTAAATGATTAAATTTGTATCTTAAATATGCCGCGCTTACTCTGATTACACACCGAGCACTATGGGTACTTAGGTCGCAATCGCGGCCATTTCGAGATACCACCTCCATAAACTAGAGAGCGCTGCCCGCGTTTGCATGGATTAGTATTGATTGAACGCATGTAATCAATTACGAACGCATGTAATCATTACGATAAAGCCCACCCAAATCACATCCACAAATCTACAAACACTGAATTTATCATGCCAGATTATTAAAATTCTATGGTACTTTTAAATGTACATTTTTTGCTGGATTATAACGTTCATGGTTTTGGCTTGTTTTGCAAAATCAAACATGAAGATTTGTTAGTAAACGTTTGGATTCAAATACAAATCCTCTTAATAATATGTAACTAATTCGGATCAATAATGTTTGATCAATAATGCATTCACAAAATATAAGAACCAATTAATATTGACTTTCTTCGAATACGAATAATCCTCTTAATAAAATGTAACTAATTCGGATCAATAAAGCATTCATAAAATATAAAAACCAATTAATATTGACTTTGTGCAATGTTTTCTTTTAAACCTACCCCATCACCTAATAATATTATTAAATAACATCCTATCAGCGAGAACATCCCAAATTAAAATCCGGCAATCATATTCATTTCCGTTTCCCCTCCTACAAGATGTCCCTCAAGGTTCTCCCTTATCCCCTATATTATACAATTTATATTGCTGTGATATATACAATCCTGACCCAACATAGTTAAACCCTTCGCGATATTTCCTGCTCCAACCCTAAAAAATGCCTAAATATCCCTCCAAAATGAAAGCCTTGAATTCAATACAAAAATGGTGCTCAAAGTGGCGAATCAAAATATACCCATTAAAATCCCAACTCTTTTTTCCCTACCACAAAATCACTCCCAGATCACCATATGTATTCCTCAATAACACTCCAATTCTCCCCGTGTATTCCTGTAAATACCTTGGTGTCCTATTCGACTCAAAATTATTCTTCAAACCACACATTCTCTCCAAAAAATCTCAAATAAAGACGAGGGCGCGGCACTTCAGAGGACTAAAATACAGAAATCACGGCATTTCTATTAATACTGCAGTCCATATATATACCTCAATATGTCGCTCCTTGTTAGACTATGGGTGCATCCTCTTCAACCAGATCCGTCCCTCCACTCTGTATCACATCCAAGTAGCCGAAAGGTCAGCACTCAGAACCATCATTAAACTAAGACATCCTAACAATCCCCTTTATAACCCTTCAAACGAACTCCTCTACGAAACCACAAATCTACCCTCAATCGAACAGCGTATACTTCCCTAAGTACCAAATTCTCCACTAACCCTAAAAATTTTGAAATCCTGAACAAATACTGTATTTCCCGATATCCTAACATCGCGTCTAAATACAAATATCCAACAGAAACTCTTCACCAATTCATTAGCTTGTTTCATTCAGACAGTTAAACAACCTACTGATTATTAAATTTTAAATAGCAATGGTAGATTCAAACAGGGCAGAAAGACCGTTGGTCGATAGCCCAGACAGAATAACTATTTATTTATATGTACATAAAAGTGTTATAAATCTAATTTTTATTGTTGTCTGAATAAAGATTTACTATATATATATATATATATATATATATATATATATATATATATATATATATATATATATATATTTATATATACAGTCTGTTTGATTTATTGTGACACAGCACATATGTCCGTTATTAGTACAGATAGAAAAAAAAGTTAAAGACAATAGTTTTAGTATTTTTCATGATCTATTCAGTAGCATTGTCAGAGAAACAATTGAAAATCAAATAAACACGTGGAAGCTATTAGCTTCATTTTATTTAATGGAACACCCTGTATATTTTGTTTATTTCAAATAGGTAATAACCTTAGCTTTATAATGACACCACATAAGTACCCCTTCATTATACAAATAACGCGACAATTGCAAATAAATGAAATTTACAGTTGCCATGGATAACAATTGACATAAAACAATTTGTTAACGCTTTAATGTCAAAGTGGTGTAGTAACTTCTCGTCTTGCGTGTTGTTGATTCAAATCTTTAGAGATGGGTGATAATTACTATTCTAATGATGAAAAAATGGATATGCTAAAGGTCTTCGTTAGATGCAAAATTAAATGAAATAAACGCAAAGCTAAACTTAAAAAGTTAGATTTAAAAAAAAATTTATAGTTGTGCGTTAATTTTTTGGAGCAGAGTAGTTTATAGGTCTGTCTTCCTTCTCCCCTTTTTTGGCCTCACGCACATGCGACTTCCAAATTCGTTACGAGTTCACGGTATTATACTAGGCTATGCGCGGATTAGAAAAATAGGGGGGGCCTCTCTCTCTCGGGTGCCTTTTGTCTAAACACTTCCGGTCCTCGTTAAACGCCCGTAAACGGCAAATTGCAGGTTGCAGGGCAGGTGTTCTTTTTCCTTGTAATCTTGTCTCTATGCCAGAAATACTCTGAGCTGACGACAGTAAGATATCTAAGATCTAATCGAAGTTTTTTTTTATGATTATATAACATGGCGTTGTTGGTAAATATCTGAATCTACTAACCATGAAAATGGTTATCATTATTATAACAGGAACGTTTAAAATACACGGAAGCATAAAGGGAGAAAATTAAAAAAAACAATTGGCGTATATGAGGGTGGTCTAAAAACACAAAAGTTTGAAAGTTTTATGTCTCATGGTGCCAGTTGCTAACATAACGTTCTGTGATTTTATTTTTTATTATACTTATCTGAAAACACTTCGTTTCCAAATGCCTCTAGAATAATGAAAACGTCGCTTTTTCAAGCCACCGCACGGAAAATGTTTGTTTGTGCGCCTTTCCGTGCACTCGGAAATGTTTCCATAGCAACAATGTATTTGTTACTGAAGTTTTATTTTCCGTCAGTGAAATACGTAAGTTTGGTTGTAACGTACGCAGACATAGACGAAATTGATTTTGTAGATGATATTTCGCATGATATATTGACCCAAGCGGCACAAGTAAGCGTAGAATGACTGCTAGTAAAATCCAGATATAGACACGAGCACAGGCGCAATGGGAACTATGAAAAACACAAAAATTGTGAGTGACGAGGTATAACTCTATTTTATTTTTCTGAAAAAGTCAAATCCGCACAATTGTACACCTTATGGTGTTGATTCGCCACAATAAAAAGATGTTTGGCTTTAAAAAAAAGTGCTAACTCGATCAAATTTCGAAAAACTGGTATTCAATTTCATTTTCTTTCGAATTAGTTGTATTTTTTCACTATCATAAAAATTACTAGTTTGAAAATAAAAGAAAAAAAAATTAAGTTTTTAGATAGGCAGGTGGTGGCCGAGCGGTAACGTCGTCGGGCTGTATCGCTCGGCGAGCCACAAACTCGGGTTCGATTCCCGTGCACGGGGAGACTTTATTTAAAAAATAATTTCTCGTCGTGTCCCTGGGTGTGGTGTGAATGTGTCGTGACGTCCAAATTTATGTTAAATTAATACAATCATCGTTAGTGGCTGAATGGCTAGAACCTCTGCCAAACAAAAAAAAAAAGTTTTTAGATAAGTATAATGTTTTGAGATAAGTATAATAAAAAATAGCGTTCATTACAGGTCCAGACATGGATTTTTCCGTGCTTGCATGACTTTCCGTGCGAGGCGTAGCGTAGCGCGCACGGAAAAATCCCTTTTTCTAATTAAATATACTATTACAGTTTTAAAATAATATTTATAACTGTTGAGTGTGGAGGCTTTCACCCCCATTTTTAAAGCAGTTTTGTAACCGTAATATTTGGTATACAGGGTTGGGCAAAAGTATGGAAACACCAGATTTCTGGCTAAACTATGTTTGCGATGCAAAAATACTCTTAATAATGTGATTTCCAACGGCTATGTATACTTTAAACTTTTGGGATAAACACTGGTTACACGATTACAATGATGTCAGGTTTGGCAAAATCTTTGCAAAATCTTCTCATATCCTGAAAAAAAAGTTAATACATTTTGAATTTGGTCAGTCGGACATTGTGTAACTATTTTTTGCCGTTCTGATATTGATTGGTCTGTTGGATGTTTTATTTTTAATTTTTTTTATTATGTGATCTTAATGACTCTGGCTTGTCCACCAATTTCAGTTTTTTATTTTTTATTTAAAATACTTAGGAATCGCGAAAATTCTAGAATAAACCGAAACCAGTCGTTTAGAAATAACTTATTTTAAAGAAATGAACCAAGTATAATTTACTTTTTAAAATTAAAACTAGTCGATTAGAAACAACTTATTTTAAAGAAACGAATCAAGTACATTACTTTTTTAAATTAAATTTGGTGTCAAAGGTGACACGCAAGTATTTGATAATAGACGAAGGCGCCGAAAGTATGGGAATTTAGGCAATAATGCAGGGAGTTTTTCTTTTAAGTATACATATCCCAATTACAGCTTATATGCTGTAAATCTTTGGATATTTGTTGTTTTATTTTTTAGAAAGTTTAATTTGAAGCCTAAAACGAGTGTTTTCCACTACCAGGTTGAGCACGAAGTAAAATTTCGAGTTTAGAAAAGCCTGTAAATTTGGTTTGGTCGCATAGCGACGCAACCAAATCAAATTTTCCGGATTTTCTAAACTCGAAATTTTACTTCATGCGCCACGCGTATAAAACACTAAATTAATAATAATATTTATTTTCAAAGACAGACATTACATAAAACGTGGTACACAACACATGAAAATATAGTCAAAAGAAAAAACATGTTGTGAAGTTTACAGTATGCTACTAAAGCAGTAAAGCAGAATAGTCTGAAAATTTACTTCATGCTTAGCCTGGGTGTAGACAACACTCGTTTATAGCATCAAATTGAACTCTTTTAAAAGACAAAGAAGGTCGGAAAATTTGCAACATATGCATATATATACTTAAAAGAAAAATTCCCTGTATGTGTGTTCTAGAAATAATTAAAAGAATAGGGATGGTGGGGAATTAGAATTAGAAGTTTAGTTTTCATAAATAATAAAAAGATAAATATAAAGATATGCATATTATTCAATAGTATTTTTTTAGGCTGAATGCAACAATGTGCCACTTGTATGTATGTATTTAAAGTCAAATATCTAAGGAGATCAAATTATTTTTTTTATCGAAAGCCCGGCTAGCTCAGTCGGTAGAGCATGAGACTCTTAATCTCAGGGTCGTGGGTTCGAGCCCCACGTTGGGCGCTCTTTTATTATCCTAATCTCATATGAAAAATGAAACATTAGTTATTTATAGATATGTAATTATGAACATATTTCAATATTAAAATATGCAAAATTAATATCTATTAAAGTACAAAACAAAAACGTCAAATCAATTACTGTTTTTATCATAACATTAAATTGATAAATAAACCTTCTTAATAATACCAGGTGTTGACTTGGCGGACGCAACGTAGGAAATACCATGTAAATTTTGAAATGTTCAAATGTTGGTTTCCCTATTTATTTTAGAAACAAAATGTATTTACCTTTTTTATAGAGGGAAAAATTCTGAATTCATTCGTGTTAACGTTTATCACTTTACGTTTCTCTAAGTTAAAATAATTAAGAAAAAGTAATGTGATTTTATAAAAATAATGAAATGCCATGGAATTGAAACAACAATTGCGGATGTCAGAATGGCAAAAGATATCGCAGTCACTTCATTAAAGTAAATGTTATCGAAATAATTTACACTATACAAGAAAAAATCCTCCTAATAAAGTGATATTATGCAGACCACAGTTATCACGATGTTTGCGTCATGTTTTTTGTCGTTAATTAAGTAACAGCAATATCTTGTGCTATTTTGACATCCGCAATTGTTGTATCAATTCAATGGTATGTCATTATTTTTATAAAATCACATTACTTATTCTTAATTATTTTAGCTGTAAATTTTCTGACATTCGTTGATTTTTAAAAGAGTTCAATTTAAAACTTTAAACGAGTGTTTTCTACTTCCAGACTAAGCATAAAGTAAAATTTCGAGTTTAGAAAAGCCCTATGAAAATTTGTCGAGAATCGCGCAGCGACCCGAGACAAATTTTCTGGGCTTTTCTAAACTCGAAATTTTACTTCATGCGCCACGCGTATAAAACACAGATTTTAAGTGAAGTTAGAATATACACAAATTTGACAATATTATAGTGTTTTAAACGCGTGGCGCATGAAGTAACATTTCGAGTTTAGAAAAGCCCAGAAAAATTGTCTCGGGTCGCTACGCGACCCGAGACAAATTTTCACGGGACTTTTCTAAACTGGAAATTTTACTTCATGCTTAGTCTGGGAGTGGAAAACACTTGTTTAGAGCTTAAAATTGAACTAAAAAAAAAAAACAGGGAATATCAGCAATTGTTGTATCAATTCCATGGTATGTCATTATTTTTATAAAATCACATTACTTTTTCTTAATTATTTTAGCTGTGATTTTTCTGACATTCGGTGATTTTTAAAAGAGTTCAATTTGAAGCTTTAAAGGAGTGTTTTCCACTCCCAGACTAAGCATGAAGTAAAATTTCGAGTTTAGAAAAGCCCCGTGAAAATTTGTCGAGGGTCGCGCAGCGACCCGAGACAAATTTTCTGGGCTTTTCTAAACTCGAAATTTTACTTCATGCCCCACGCGTATAAATCACAGATTTTAAGTGAAGTTAGAATATACATAAATTTGATAATATTATAGTGTTTTAAACGCGTGGCGCATGAAGTGAAATTTCGAGTTAAAAAAGCCCAGAAAATTTGTCTCGGGTCGCTGCGCGACCCTCGACAAATTTTCACGGGGCTTTTCTAAACTCGAAATTTTACTTCATGCTTAGTCTGGGAGTAGAAAACACTTGTTTAAAGCTTTAAATTAAACTTAAAAAAAACAGGGAATATCCGCAATTGTATCAATTTCATGGTATGTCATTATTTTTATAAAATCACATTACTTTTTCTTAGTTATTTTAACTTAGAGAAACGTAAAGTGTTAAGTGTGAACATTCATAAATTTAGAATTTTTCCCTCTACAAAAAAGTAAAATACATTTTGTCTCTAAAATAACTAGGGAAGCCAATATTTGAACACTTCAAAATTAACATGCGATTCCCTATGTTGCGTCCGCCAAGTCCAACACCCGGTATATGTGATTAAGAAAAAAAAATCGGTTAACCGGTTGAATTTTATATTCTTCTCAATAAATTGCACTTTGTAATTAAATCATTTCAACTTTGAATTTATGAAAGAAAAATATAGATTTTGTTGACTTATTATTATTTACTAGTTATGAAGGAAAATTAGGCTGAAACTAATAGAAACAACAACAAGGGGATTTGTAAACTTATATTCGATCATTTAATAGAGTACCTTCTTTGTTATATTTATTAATTTCGAATTCTTCTAACAAATTTAGTTAACGACTTTTAGATTTAACAATCCAGATCATAAACATGAATTGAATCACCTAGAAGAAAATACGGATGTAAGTGACAAATAAAAAAATTGAAAAATCCAGTTTTAAAGTTCAAGTTATATCAAAACCAGCAATCAAAATAGCAAAATGGTTATGTGGGTTTACAGAAAATATATTGGGTAGCAGTACATATCAATGATAGCTTGATATCTCTTTCCTAATTAACAAAAAAACTATTTCCCTTGCATGTAGGCCAATTTTTTTAAATCGGCACTTACACCCGTTTGCTTCTATGTGCCTCTTCCACAAGTTGACACATGCAGACACTACGATCCACAGTACATAATTCCATCCCATGCAACATAAACTTACAGTATACCATTCCATGTTGCATAGGCTAATCATTGTCCCACTACCCACTGAGCAAATCTATTTAAGTAATGTTTTATCAACATTAAAACAACGTTTAATGTTGCTACAATGTTGTTATAACGTTATTTGTTTGTTTTTTGCTCAGTGGGTATTAAGTCATAATTTTATTATTGACCTTAATAGAATATTAATAATAGCTATAACAACGGCCTTCATCAAAACCTAATCTTACGCTCGGTTTCTCAGTAACTTAAGACGCAGATTCGTCAAACTCGGCTCAGACTGAAGCCCAGCTTAGGTCGGGTTTGCGTTGCACCATGGCTGCAAGACCGGCGTCTAGGCTAGGAATCGGATTGATCTGGCAACCAGGGTTGCCAAATCAGTGGTTTTGTCACCAAATCTGGTGGTTTCAACTTTCAGATTCAGACAAATTGTTTGTGATTCAGACGTGGCTTAATTCTAGTGTTTTTGGATGTTTTTAGTGACAATCTAGTGATTTACTGTCATAAGAAAGCGATTAGAGATAAAACAGTCAAACATGCCAAAATACTGTCAAAACTATTAACATTCGAAAATATCTATCTTTACATTCATAAAAATGTCCATGTCCAAATGAATCATAAACTTACATTTCTAAGGATATATTTCAAACTTCACTTGAAACCATTGTTTTGTACTCGGCCAGTTGGCACCAGCAATGGGGCCGACTGGTAGCTGCAGGCAGAGGCTACCGAGCGCGTCTCCAGGTGGTGGATAGGAGCACGACCGAGCATTCGGCCAGTAGCTGGCATAGGGTCGGGCAGGTGGGACACCCCCGCATGACCGGTCTAAACCAGTTGCCGCGAACCAACTCCCCCAAGCTACGGTGTACAGATATCGTGCCAATAGCTGTATGGCACAGGGTTAAGTGTCGCGAACGATTCCGTTGGGATACCGGGCGACCTCCCAACGTAGTGAGCCTTCTGTGCGTATCGGGGCACTGCGCACAGCGACCGGTTATTTCCTCCGTACTCGTGGGACCAAAATGGAACCAAAACAAATTAAAACAACAACAACCATAGGGGGCTCTTCGGAGAACCCTACCTCCACTGGTGCCGCCGCAGCCGAACCCGAACGCCCTAAACAGCCATCGGGGGCGACCAAGCGACGCCAGAGGAGAGAAAAGCTCGCCCTGAGGGCAGGGACGCCTAGGCGAAACCTACCTCAGGGAAAGCCGACGCTAGGGGGGGGGACGCATCCGCGATACCCTGGACCAACGTCAGCACCCGGCTCGTCAGGGACGCCAAAGCGAAACCTGTCGAACGACTGCACACCTCCGGGACTCCTCAAGAGACCGGCGAAAACCCCAAGGGAGGAGAAAGGGCCTCCGCCAAAGAGGACCTTCAGCGATATCCTTACGGGCATAGCACTCGCTATTATACCGAAAGGATATCCCGAGAACAGCATCAGTGCAGAGGAGGCCGAGGTTATCAAAACCTCGATCATCCAATGCATTGATGCCACGGCGAAAGGCGAAGCATCGCCAAGATTTCAGGAATGCACCCACAAAGGGGGATTCCTGAAAGTAATATGCTCCGACATGCAAACCAGAGCATGGCTCGAGAGCATCTCCAAGGAGAAAAACCTCTTGGGGAACGGGAAGGAACTTCAGATCATTGATCTGAAGGACTTACCGGAACCCAGGAGAGTGCTAACCTGGGCTCCAGGACCACCCATAGAGGCGACCACCTTCCTCAACAGAATATCGGTGCAGAACAACCTGAGCACCGATACCTGGAGAGTGGTAAACGAGAGGCCGGACCCCAAGGGAACTCAGTACATCTTACTGATGGACAAGTTCTCTTGGGGGAAGGTCAGCGAGAGGAAGAAGCTGCACTTCGGCCTCTCAACGATCACCCTCAGGGCCCTGGCGGCAAAGACCGACGCCAAACCTGAGGAGACCAAAGGAGAAACAATGGAAGACATTCCATTGCCCGGAGAGGGAGCAATGGACAGCAGTCCGTTGCCCAAATCACCGAAGGGTAAGTAATGTTCAAATTACTTCAAATTAATATACACCACTGTAGGGCGGCATCCGCTGCCCTCAGTGCATATATCCTTAATGAGAATATTGACATTGCACTTGTACAAGAGCCATGGCTCTACAAGGGAATTGTAAAGGGGTTAAACATACAGGGCAGGCGACTGATAGTGGCCGAACCTATGTGTAACCCACGTACATGTATAATCGTAAAACATGAACTGAATCTAATGCCCCTATGGGACCTATGTTGCAGAGACCTAGTGGCAGCACGGCTGGAAGTAGTGGAAAGGGGAACGCGGAGGGAGTTTATACTCGGATCCGGTTACCTTCCCTACGACCAACCAGGACCACCGCCGCCAGACATCGTCCAGCGGCTGATAAATCGCGGGAGCCACGATGGCATACCGCTGATCCTTGGATGCGATGCCAACGCACACCACATTATATGGGGGAGCACGGACATCAATCCAAGAGGTGAGAAACTATTAGATTTTATCTTAGAGAATGACATTGAAATAGCAAATATTGGAAATGTACCCACGTTCGTAAACGCGGCGCGAAGCGAAGTAATTGACATTACACTTGCCTCTCGCAAGGCAAGTGAACTGATAAAACTTTGGCATGTGTCTGATGAACCATCATTATCAGACCATAGATATATACGATTCGATATCGAATCAGAAAAACCAACGGAAACCCAAAACAGAAACCCGAGGAGAACTGACTGGGACCTATACAATGAGGTACTAGCCAGCCGAATCGGGGACTGTCCAACAGGAGCGAGAACAACGCATGAGCTGGAGTTCATGGTGCAAAGCATCACGGACTCCATCAATACGGCGTTTGAAGCAAGCTGCCCAAGAACTACCAAACCCACTTCCACCAGGGTCACCTGGTGGAACAGGGATCTTGATAGGGCAAAGGCATGCACCAGAAGGCTATTCAACATAGCCAAGAGAAACGGTGAATGGGCGCAGTACAAAACGGCCCTCACGGCATATAACAATGCCATCAAAAAAGCCAAGAGAGACTCTTGGCAAAAATTCTGTGGGGACATAGAAAGTGAACCCACAAGCTCCCGTCTACTTAAGACGCTCAGCAAAGATCATGCTGGGAACATCGGCTCACTGCTGACCAAAGATGGAGAGTACACAGACTCGGTAGAAGGGACCCTGCAAGTATTACTGCAGACGCACTTCCCGGGTTCTGTAATACTTGAAAATCCTGTATCCGGGGACCTAAGCGAGCCCAACACATGGGCTCCAAAACAGGACTGGGACACAGCGAAAACAATTATCAAACCTGGTGACATTGAGTGGGGAATTAACACGTTCAAACCATTCAAATCACCAGGTCCTGACGGGATATATCCTGTCATGCTACAAAAGGGGATAGCAGCGCTGAGGGGACCACTATGTGATATCCTCAGAGCTAGCCTTGCCCTATCATACATTCCAAGCAGCTGGCGGACTGTAAGGGTGGTATTTATACCCAAACCAGGGCGTGCTTCGTATGCGCTGGCCAAATCTTACAGACCGATCAGCTTGTCATCATTCATTTTAAAACTACTAGAAAAACTAGTAGACAGGCACATACGGGAAGGAGTCCTAAAGGACTCACCACTACACCGTCAACAATATGCCTACCAAGCGGGAAAGTCATGCGAACTGGCAATCCACCAGCTAGTGAGCAGATGCGAAAGGACCATACAATGCAAAGACATTGCGTTGGGGGCCTTTCTGGACATTGAAGGGGCGTTTGACAACACAACCTTCAACTCCATAGCAACAGCAATGGAGAAAAGAGGGATCTACCCGCAAGTCCGACACTGGGTGAACAAGATGCTCAGGAGCCGGACTGTAACAACTACTCTATACGGAAAGACAGCAGAAGCGGTGGTCGCTGGCGGGTGCCCCCAGGGAGGGGTTCTCTCGCCGCTCCTGTGGTGCCTCGTCATGGACGACCTTCTGCTGCTACTTGAAAACCAGGGCATTTATGCCCTGGGGTACGCAGATGATCTGACCATTCTAGTTAGCGGGAAGTTTGGGACCACTGTATCAAGCCTGATGCAGAGGGCACTAACTACCGTGGAAAGATGGTGCAAGAACGAAGGGTTAGCTGTAAACCCGGCCAAAACGGCGATAGTCCCCTTTACCAGGAGACGAAAAACCGATGACATAACATCGCTACGCATGTATGAAATGGAAGTCCCAATCAAAAATGAAGTAAAATATCTAGGGGTCATACTTGATACCAGATTGAACTTCAACTTCCACCTGGAGAACATCAGCAAAAGGGCCATGAGAGGACTTTTCGCGACCAGGAAAATGGTAGGACGCACATGGGGACTGAGACCCAGTATGACCAAATGGCTATACACCGTGGTCATAAGACCCATAGTGACATACGCGGCGCTCGCTTGGGGAGAAAAAACCCAAACCAAGAGCGCAGCCGCAAAACTCGAAAGAGTGCAACGACAGGCGTGTCTGCTGATTACTGGGGCAATGAGAACAACGCCCACAGCAGCCATGGAACACATATTATCGCTTCCACCACTACATCTATATGTCATGATGGAAGCCAGACAGGCAGCCTACAGACTGCACATAAATGGACACACTTTAAATGTAGGGTCATCCAGACCGGAAACATTTAAACTGCTACACGAAGAAGAAATCCTAAAAATGAGGTCCGATTTCACTAAAATCGTACACCCATCCCGCAGATTCAAAATAATCATACCACAGCGGAGTGAATGGACAAATGGAACATACCCGGGAACGAGTAAAGGAACCATCTGGTACACAGACGGGTCCAAAAACACTAAAGGAACCGGGGCTGGTATCTATGGAGGCTGTAACCGGAGCAAACAATTCACGGTTGCTCTGGGGAAACATGCCTCCATCTTCCAAGCTGAAGTGGCCGCCATTGACTGGTGTGCCCACCACATAATGGAGTCGGGACTCAACAAAGGACCAATTACCATTATGTCGGACAGCCAGGCAGCCCTAAAAGCGCTAGCCTCGCCGATAGTTCAGTCCAGACTGGTTATAGACTGCATAAACAGGCTGGACGCACTGGCGACAACAACAAAAACACAGCTAATATGGATACCCAAGGACCAAGGAATTATTGGACACTTGGGGGCCGACCTGCTGGCCAAACAAGGGGCAACAGGTGAATTTATAGGACCTGAACCCGCTTTCGGAATACCACATGAAACCGGAAAGGAAATAATCCGACGCAAGTTAGCAGAGGAGCATACAAAGGCATGGCACAACCAAATGGGAATGAGGCACACGAGACTCTTCCTAGATGGCCCGGTACCTGATAGCGCATCAGCGCTGTCAGGACTGAGCAGAATGAAACTAAGGAAAATCACAGGACTAATTACTGGGCACTGTGACCTGAATAAGCACAAACATAGGATGGGTCTTGAGAAAAGCCCCCTATGCCGTGGGTGCTTGGAAGAAGAGGAAACTCCCCAACACCTACTGTGCACATGCGAAGCCCATAAACGGCAACGCACGGAGCAACTCGGGAAGCCCGTGCTTCCTGAAGAACAGCTCAAGAACATCCCCTGGCCCAAACTCCTGGACTTCTTAGAAGACACAGGAATATACAGGGAGTAAAATAACCAGAGGAGCACAAAAGGACCACGGAGACCGCAGTGCAGGGACGCAAAGCGATACCACCTCATGAGGAAAAAAAAAAAAAAAAAAAAAAAATTGTTTTGTACGCGTGGCGCATGAAGTAAAATTTCGAGTTTAGAAAAGCCCAGAAAATTTGTCTCGGGTCGCTGCGCGACCCTCGACAAATTTTCACGGGGCTTTTCTAAACTCGAAATTTTACTTCATGCTTAGTCTGGGAGTGGAAAACACTCGTTTAAAACTTCAAGATCGTACTAATGGGATACCCTGTACTACTACTGTAATACTATTATAATTATATTATCATAAAAATAGTAATATTAGTATAATGCATCTTTAGTTATTATACGTTTTTTATTCATTAACGTTAAATAGTGTTGGTCTGTTAATTTGTATTTGGTTTATTCATGTTACAACAAAACATAAAATCTGGTGATTTCTGGTGATATTTTAGTAGTAATAGTAATATTAGTATAATGCATCTTTAGTTATTATACGTTTTTTATTCATTAACGTTAAATAGTGTTGGTCTGTTAATTTATATTTGGTTTATTCATGTTACAACAAAACATAAAATCTGGTGAATTTTCAGACATCTGGCAGTCTAGAGTTGGCAACACTGCTAGCAACACCGCCGTTATTCGCACAGCTGTTTTATAGTTGGCGCTTTCGAACTTTAAACGTCCCGTCAAACGTCATTGATATAACTAATTCTTCTCTGTGTTCACGTGGTAGTAACGTTGCTAGTTTATGTGTTTGTTCTAAAATTATGTGCTCGAAGGCAAAGCGTGTGCTTTATTCCCAGGAAAAACCGCACGTTAATTAACATTGGTTAAAAATTATATACAGATTATTGAAAATAAAAAAACCTATTCTGTTAATAATAAGCAGAAAGATGCGGCGTGGACAGTGGTGGCAGCAAAATTTAAGGCTAAATTCTACTTTGCGTTGAAACTCCCATCTCCACGCGCTGAAGAATCAGCAGAAGAAATTGTCCCAACCCCAACTAAGTCTGCACGCATGAGACCGAATCTCCTCGTCCATAAAATCAACTCCGTGGATGAGGCAAAAGTGAATGTCTTGCGAGCGCAAGCAGAATCGGAAATAAAGAAAATGGAGCAGAAGGATGTGCTATTTAAGCTGGATTTAAAAAAAATGAACTAAAACACCAAACAGAAGTGAACTCACTTCAATTGAAACATTTAAAAATTAAAAATAACTAGTAATAGCAATATTAGAATTGGATTGAAAATACAAAAATTCAAAATTGTAAATTTAAAATGTTAATAAAAATATATTTTTCTTTGTTTTCTTCACATAAATATTCCTTTAATGTATGCAAAAGCAATAACACAATCTTTTACAACCTATTACAATAATTTTTAACAAGATTCCTTCTACAGTCGAAGGGAATCTTCTAAAAATTGCTCCTCTTCATAAAGTTCAAAATAACTTGCACGAACATACAGAGAGTTTTATGTAACACCGAACATTTCCATAACGAGCATTTTTCTTTTTAAGTATCTATATTGCACGTTGCACATTTTCCGATGCTCGGTTTATTAAATGAATTCAATTTGAAGCTTTAAGCGAGTGTTTTCCACTCCTAGGCTAAGCATGAAGTAAAATTTCGAGTTTAGATAAGCCTGAAAATTTCTAAACTCGAAATTTTACTTCATGCGCCACCGGTAGAGAACACTGATTTAATATAAAGCTTAGCGGTGTGTTTAAAACTTCGTAATATGTCGGTGTTCTGTATCGGTGGCGCATGAAGTAAAATTTCGAGTTTATAAAAGCCTGAAAATTTGGTTTGGCCGCTCCGCGCTTCGCGCTACGCGACCAAACCAAATTTTCAGGCTATTCTAAACTCGAAATTTTACTTCATGCTTAGTTTGGGAGTGGAACACACTCTTTTTAAGTTTCAAATTGAACTCTTAAAAAAAAACAATGATTATCTAAAGATTTACGGCATATAAAAAACAAAAACAACAAGTTTTAACATTTGTATATCCCACCAGTTTTCAAAATCAGAATAATAAATATTGCTCATTACTATTTAACGGCCCCCCTTCAATTGCCATCAGCAAAAAACTCGAATATTTTAATTTAATTCCTTCTTTCCTTTAAATTCGTTTTAGTTTATTGTAAAATTACACATTTAATTTTTTTCTTTAATTTTATTTAATACAACAAATATATATCCAATTACAGGAAAGTGTAACAATAACAATTAACATTAACTTGGTCATATTCATAGGCGTAGCCACCTGCGTCCCCCCTGGACACCAAGAAATCGTATATTTTTGATATTTCACGTGAAAATAATTGACATATTAAAAGTTTTAAATTCAATTTATCATCGATGTTTTGATTCTTTCACTGGCCGGGGTTGGTAATAAAAAAAATATTGTGTCCAGGGGCAAAGTTTAATTCTTTCAACTTGAGAAAAATAGAGATAGATATGATTGAAAAAAGCTCGAGTCTTCTTTGTTTGTCGAAATATAAAATATCATATTCTTTGTGTATGTAGATTTTGAAAAAGTGTTCAATTTGAATCTACTAACAAGTGTTTCCACTCCTTGATGAAGCATGAAGTAAAATTTCGAGTTTAGAAAAGCCTGAAATTTTGGTTACATCGCTCCGCTTTGCTACGCGACCAAACCAAATTTTCAGGCTCTTCTTAACTTTTACTTCGTGCGCCAGATGTAGAACGCTGGTTTCAAGTAAAGTTTATATTATCCAAAAACATATTGAAATATTAGAATTATTCGAATAATTAAATATTCATTCAAAAACGTATTTAAATATTCGAGTATTTGATTTATTCGTATCAGAATCCCAACTTCAGTTTAAACCCAAGTCAGGTAACTCTGGTTTCAACCAGCAAATTAATAAAGAATGTGTATCAAACTTGTACAACAATTTCTTAATTTTTGCTGGATTGGTGTAATTCAGGCCTGTTGGACAATCACACTGTCACAAGAAGCTTGAAAAACATTTCAGGTATACATAATTGCTGGACAATTAGGTAGATATCTTTTTTTATCCGAAGAGAAGACAATCACACTATCACAGGAAGAGTGAAAAACCTTTCAGGTCTACCTAACTGCCAACAACAGCTGGACCATTAGGTAGATATCTTTTTTTTGTATCTCAACAGTAAGACTAAATATTTTGTTTATAAAATTTAGTAATACGAGATTAAACATATGCACTGAAATGTTGAACTTCACAATATTTCACTGTTTTATACGCGTAGCATGAAGTTAAATTTCTAAACTCGAAATTTTATGTTATGCTTAATCGAGGAGTGGAAACACTTGCTAGAAGCATCAAATTGTTTTTTTATATAAAAACAAACGAATGCCTATACATTTACAGCGTATAAATCGGGATATGTATGCTCAATAGAAAAATTCCCTGTATACATATTTTTAAAGAGATGATTTTTATTTAATTTAATATCAAATGTGCTCATTAGATGCGTTAAGACCATTTCATGCAAAGCCTCTTGAATCTAATAAAGTAGTGAACATATTTTCCATTTAACAATAAGAATATATTTTTTTAACCTAAAATCAAAAGGAGTAGGACTTAATTAACCGTTTCAGCCCTGGAATTTTTCTGGTGCTTAAAAAATGTTTTGTACACTGCACTTTATTTATTACTATCTCAGATATATAGAAAGTTTTTCTTTTAGTTTACATATCTCAATATGCTGTATACGCTATAAATCTTTAGATATTCGTTGTTTGTACAAATATTTCAAATTGGACTTTCCAACGAGTGTTTTCTACTGCCAGATTAAGCATGAAGTAACATTTCGAGTTTAGAAAAGCCTGAACATTTGGTTTCGTCGCGTAGCGAAGCGGGAGCAACCAAACCAAATTTTTAGTCTTTTCTAAACTCCTTCCTTCATGCGCCACGCGTATAAAACACTGATGTAATGTGATGTTCAGAATACACTTTTTTAGCATACTGCTTCAGAAGAATATTTTCAACTTCACCTAAAATCAGTGTTTTATACGCGTGGCCCATGAAGTAACATTTCGAGTTTAGAAAAGCCTGAAAATTTAGTTTGGTTGCAGGCATTTCCAAACTCGAAATTTTACTTCATGCTTAATCTGGAAGTGGAAAACACTCGTTTTAGACTTCAAATCAAACTATTTAAAAAAACATACGATTATCGGAAAATGTATAGCTCATGCATACATGTATGTATATTTAAAAGAAAATTCCCAGTATCTTTACCAAATTTAAGTGGTGGCAAATGCCGCCAGGGCCAAAAGGGTTAATTAATATTTAACATTAAAAAAATCTATCTTTTTCCCACTCGCCTATTTCCCGCCCATGAAAATCGTAAATTTCTGGAAATAGGGAAAACTAAAAAATATTTGCTAGCTAAATTAAATGTTTGTTGTTGTTTCGCTATAATTAGGACAGATGTGAGGAATTTTAAATTGGTACTATGACCACCATTTTAAGTCAAAATAGGGATTAAACAATGTTTAAAAAAAATCATGTATACCATTTTCACGAAAACTATAAGAGCTACGACAAAAAGCACGTACTCATTAAATGTTTATTTTTTGATTCTCTACATCTTTTCTTTCAAAGATTTTTTGACTATGTTAATAATTTGCGAGATACGAAGAAAACGCTAAAAGTAAACATCCTTAGGCCCAACAACATGGAATAGATTGGAATACATTAAGCCACTGTCTTTACAAATCAAAAATATTTTAAACGGAAAGAATAATAACAAACACAAATAATTTATGAAAATTTATAGTTAACAATAAAATTAAAACTGAAAATTGTAAATTGAAGAAGTGGTATTTATCAATTAAAATGTGACGATTGTGATGCAGTGTTCATAGGGCAAACCGACAGGTCTTTTGATATCAGGTTAAAAGAGCACAAAAAAGACATAGATAATAAAAAACAACCGTTTTTTTATAAACACTGTATCAAATCTAATTACCACTTTTCTTCAAACGATTTAAAAATTGTACACACAGTTAATAATTGATTAACGCTTAATTATCAGGAGGGTTTAGAAATTTCAAAAGCTTTAAGGGCGAGTAAAAATGTGGTTAACGACAACGAAGTCCTTTGAAATTCCCCGCTATTAAATGGCCTTATTATATTACACAATAAATCTCAAAACTCCCGAACAAATCCATTTGTACATCATTCTTGATAATGGCCACTAACTAGTAGAAAATAAAATACATATATAGTAGTGGAAAAATATAGAGCAACTTTAATATATTACTAAAATAAAATTTCTGATGTTACCTTTGGTCATAATTTGTCTGTAGATAAAAACATACGATATTTATAAATAGTTTGCTGATAAAAAATCCCCATTCTTCTTTCGTTGTTCCAGTGGATATAAAAAAGAATATTTTAGAATGGAAATAAATAAAGCAACTTTTTCAATAACCTGATAAATTTGCAATGTATTTAGTTTAGTATAAGTTTAAATTCATCAGTTTAACGTATTTCACTTGTCAACATGCCCAGAGGCAAACATTTATCCGCTGATATTAAAAATCGGATTGTTGATTTATACAATAGTGGTCAAAAACAGATTACCATTGCAAACATGTTTATGTTAAATAAATCTATTGTGTCGCGAATAATTAAGCAATATCGTGTAAAGGGAGATACATCCGTCAAAAAAAATCAGGGAGACCTAGAAAAACCACTCACTTTACGGATAAACAAATTATAAAAATTACCAAAACCGAGCCTTTTCTCGGATCTAACATGATAAAGCACCGTATATTTGAAGAACTTGGAGTAAATGTGACCTCTAGGACAGTGAGAAACAGACTACTAGAAGCTAAATTATTTGCTAGAAGACCAGCAAAAAAACCCATGTTGTCTAAGAAAAACAGACGATCCCGTTTAAGTTTTGCCAAAACGCATCAACACTGGACTGAGAATGACTGGAAAAAGGTTATCTGGAGCGATGAATCTAAGTTTTCTTTATTTAAAAGTGATGGAATTGTGTATGTAAGACGTCCTGCCAATGAACGACTCAACCCTAAGTATACGTGTCCAACTTTAAAACATGGTGGTGGATCGGTAATGGTTTGGGGCTGTTTTTCGGGATATGGTATGGGGCCCCTTTATAAAATAGAAAGTATTATGAACCGATTTAAATATAAGGACATATTAGAGAACCAAATGGTCCCATACGCCGACGAGATTATGCCTTTAAGACATTTATTTTAACAGGACAATGATCCTAAGCATACTTCTCGGTTCGTAAAAGAATGGTTCAGAAAGGAAAACATCACTGTTATGGAATGGCCTTCACAGTCCCCAGATCTCAATCCAATTGAGAATCTGTGGGACATTTTGGATTCCAAAATCAGAGGAAAATTCTATCGCAATCACCAAGAATTGTTTGAAGCCTTGAACGAAGCATGGGTCAATATGGATACTGCGATTATTTCTAAACTGATAAAATCGATGCCAAAACGTTGTCAACATGTTATTAAGAATAACGGGTTCTTTACAAAATATTAATTAATATATTTTTTAACTATTTGTATTTAAAAAAAACAATTTTGAAGCAAAGTTGCTCTATTTTTTTCCACCCAAAAATTATCTTTAAATATAAAAATACTTCATACAAAAAATATTTATTTTTACCCCCAAAATAAATTGCTTTTGTAGTTGTAGATTATTATAAAAAAAATATGGCTATGTCATACATTACTGATTAAAGAAATAAACGATTTTCAAAAGTTGCTCTACTTTTTTCCACTACTGTAAGTGGTGGTCGATTTTTTACTAATCACAATACCACAGGTAGTGCGGTCGGTGAAAATGATGATTGTATTTTTAACCTGGTAAACAATTCATTACTGAACAATTGACTGAAAATGAATACATTCAGTGGCGGCTCGTCCATAAGAAAGGTATATCTTTGAATGCTATTAATTTTCTACACCTTAAAACGAGGCTATTGTGATTTATCGGTAAATTATCGGTAAACCGGTTTGATTACACAAATTTACCGAATTGCCGGTACGTTTACAATCTCTAATTACCATAATCAGTATAAGACAAAAACAAAAACAACATGCGGATCCTCATAAAATATTTCCACAAATACATCAGTGCCCGATAAATCTCGATCCTTTTCTACTGTTTTTTACACATAAACAACACACAGATACAGCAAACGCTGTACGTATGTAAATTTAGAGACAGGGCGGAAATGCTTAAAATTCCGCGGACCGCGAAGGTTAGTTCCACTTTCTGGATTTCATAAATCTCTGCGCACTAATTGGGCTTTGTTAATACTCGCGCTGGAAAATATCAACAAATCATAATTAGAAATTGGTCGTGAGGGGAAGAGAGAAAGCACTTTAATTACGCCCGCTGACATGGCCGAAAAAGTCATTTCTATTCCCCTTTCACCGAAACCCCTTCCCCCAAGTGCAGGTACACTTTTTACTCCACTCCGTGTGTCCCACAGTTAATAAACTTTATGATATTATAGCGCAAATTTCCAACCGTGCGTTATCAACATTACCTCTCTGGCTAAGAGCTAGATGGACAGATTAAAATAAAAAAAAAAACGGGTTCGGGCAGTTACACTTTTTTTGTAAAAAATGGTAACATATGCGGGCGCATCAAGCAAAGGGGCGCCATTGAAGTTAAACATCCAAAACTTTATAAATTTAAATCAGATTTTTAAATGCTATACGTAATCTATAGTCGAATTCGGGAGAGATGTCCTATGACTCATTGATGTGGAATATGTGGTTCAAATTTTTTAGGAAGTATGTCAAGAGTTAAATCTGCAACGATTTTTTCTAATTGTGTCAAATTTTTACGTTACATGACAATATCATACTGTTTAGGTCGAGAATATATTAGTGTTCTTTCTTTCAGAAAAGCTTTAAATCATAATTTCTAGTGATTTTTTTCTTTTGAGAATACATATCCCAATTACGTGTTTGAGACTTTTAAATATTCGTTGTTTTCTTAAAAGAGGTCAATTTGAAGTTTAAACGAGTGTTGTGCACTCCCAGCTTAAGCATGAAGTAAAATTTCGAGTTTAGAAAAGCCTGGAAATTTGGTTTGGTTGCGTAGCGCGAAGCGCGGAGCGACCAAACCAAATTTTCAGGCTTTTCTAAACTCGAAATTTTACGAGTTCCGTGTTTAAAACGCGTGGCTCATGAAGTAAAATTTCGAGTTTAGAAAAGGCTAAAAATTTGGTATGGCCGCGTAGCGCTTCGCGCTATGCGACCAAACCAAATTTTCAGGCTTTTCCAAACTTGAAATTTTACTTCAGGCTTAACCAGGGAGTGGAAAACACTCGTTAAAGCTTCATATTGAACCCTTTAAAAAAAACAATATCTGAAAACTTACACCACTCAATTGGGATACGAAGATATTATAAACATAATTAAATTTAATAAAGTCTAATTATAAGACATGTATACTAAGCAGAGCTGGGATGAATCCTCAAAAACAGGATTAGAATCACGAATCCGAATCACCTAATATGATTCGAATCACGAATACTCGAATAAAGGATTCGTAAGTGAAAAATATGATTCGAATGAAAGATTCGAATCCTCATTTTTGAATCACGGATACAAATCCCTTAAAAATAAATTTGAATTTATTATTTGCAACCAGTAATATTTTATTCCATCAGTTTCTATTAATAAAAACGTTCATTTACCAACTAATTTCTGATTATATAATGATTTAAATTAATAATGATATATGTGTAATTGAACTTCATTTTAAATCTGTGTTCTATACGCGTGGCGCATGAAGTAAATTTTCGAGTTTAGAAAAGCCCCGTGAAAATTTGTCTCGGGTCGCTGCGCGACCCTCGACAAATTTTCTAAGCGGGGCTTTTCTAAACTCGAAATTTTACTTCATGCTTAGTCTGGGAGTGGACAACACTCGTTCTTAGAAGTTTCAAATTAAAGGATCACTCTAGATTACTAAGTTTATTACCATTTTACAAAGGATACAGCTTGAAGGACCAATCATGGTCGAAGACCGAAGGACTACAGGGAATCGAAGTTTATATACAAGAAAACAACGAATGTCTGAAGGTTTACAGCATGGATAGGAAAGAAAACATCCAATTTTAAAAAAATATCGAATTTGGGTTGATTTTCAGTGCGTTTTCAACTTCACTTTAAATCAGTGTTTTATACGCGTGGCGCATGAAGTAAAATTTCGAGTTTAGAAAAGCCCGGTGAAAATTTGTCTCGGGTCGCTGCGCGACCCTCGACAAATTTTCTACGCGGGCCTTTTCTAAACTCGAAATTTTACTTCATGCTTAGTCTGGGAGTGAACCGTCAAGATTTTCAATATTTCTAGATTTATGTCGATTTATTCATAGTTTGTTTTTGTATTTAATGCAACTTTAATATTAAATAAAAACGGTTTCTTTTTAGGAATAGAATATTCACCCATTAAGAGCCGAGCAAATTATAAAGTTAACTCTAAAAGTTAATTTTAGGTAAAATTTTGCATCTTTTTCTATAATTTCAATAAATGATTTATTATATTACATACGTCGATTTTTTAAGAGTTAAATTTAAAATTCAAACGAGTGTTGTCCACTCCCAGACTAAGCATGAAGTAAAATTTCGAGTTTAGAAAAGCCCCGCGTAGAAAATTTGTCGAGGGTTGCGCAGCGACCCGAGACAAATTTTCGCGGGGCTTTTCCAAACTCGAAATTTTACTTCATGCGCCACGCGTATAAAACACTGATTTAAAGTGAAGTTAAAAATGGACTGAAAACCAACCCAACTTCGATATTTTTTTCAAAATTAGATGTTTTCTTTCCTATCCATGCTGTAAACCTTCAGATATTCGTTGTTTTCTTGTAAAAAAACTTCGATTCCCTGTAGTCCTTCGGTCTCAGAAGACTATGGTTGGTCCTTTGAGCTGTAGCCTTTGTAAAATGGTAATACACTTAGTAATCTAGAGTGATCCTTCAATTTGAAACTTCTAAGAACGAGTGTTGTCCATTCCCAGACTAAGCATGAAGTAAAATTTCGAGTTTAGAAAAGTCCCGCGTAGAAAATTTGTCGAGGGTCGCGCAGCGACCCGAGACAAATTTTTACGGGGCTTTTCTAAACTCGAAATTTTACTTCATGCGTCACGCGTATAAAACACTGATTTCAAGTGAAGTTAAAAATATACTATTAACGTTGGATATTTTTCATCGTTAAGTAACCAAATATGCATTCACAAATATTTGAATTATTCGAAAATTTAAATATTTATATTCAAATATGAATAATTTAGTGATTTAAATATTCATATTAGAATATTTAACTATTTGAATTAATCGAATTCGAATCCTAGCATTAGTAGCGACAATTCGCATTATTTAGGAGGATTTGAATCTGTGTATGAGGATTCGAATCCTTTTATAAGGATTCGATTCCTTTTATAAGGATTCGAATCCTTTTATAAGAATTCGAATCCTTTTATAAGGATTCGAATCCTTTTATAAGAATTGAATCCTTTTATAAGGATTCGAATCATCTACGTCTGGATTCGAATACGAATCGTTTTTAAAAAATGTAACGAATCCGGATCACGAATCCGTTTTCACTAAAGTATTCGAATACCTCTTTTGAATCCTCTAAAAGGATTCGAATCCGGGAATCGAATCCTGAATGATTCGAATCCTGCCCAGCTCTTATACTTAGAAGAAAAAAACCTTGTATTTCCATGTCTAATCTTATCTGCGGAGTCCAGTAATAATAATAATAATGATAACATCTACAATTCTTGTGTGATACAGCCAGTAAAACTTTATAATAAACTTACACAATATATTAAGGCACTTCCTGATAATATACTAATAACAATGTTACAATCAATTGTATTAGAACAAGCATTCTATACGGTGGATGAATAAATTAAATATTGTAACGACAATAAATACGTGATTATGTTCAAATATAAATAAATTTAAATACATGATGTCCGAAAGTATATCTCTATGATGATTAATACAATATAACTTTTTCTACACTGTAGTTGTCCTCATATACAAATATTTTTTAAATATAAATATCTCTAGATACTAGGTTTTATTTTATCCTACAAGGTTTAAAATTAAGTAATTTCGTGTACTGTCCTTTATACAAATTTTTTAATATGTTTTTCCTTTAAATCCTAAGTTTTGTCGTTTTTAAATACTAAGTTTTAATCTATTAGATTTTAAATTAAATTATTTTGTGCACTGTCCTTACACAATGTGTTAATATGTTTTCCTCACTAACACTAAGTTTTAATCAGTTATATTTTAAATTAAATCATCTGTTCAACTGTATACAGCATTTAATATGTTTACTCCTAGATATTAAGTTTTATCTTTTGATATGTATTGTTACTTATACCGTGCGTTTTATTTAAGTATGGCCATAGTGATTTACATGGTATAAATTGTACCCCATGTTAACTTTTGTTGTCGTCCAAATTCGAAACATTTTTTAGTTTTTATTAATAAATCAAAAACTATTCTACAAAATGTTCATTGTTAGAAGGACATAAACATGTTAGAATTCTTTATTTTGGCTTTCAAGTTTAGCAAAACAAATACTTACATTATGACATTTTCGCCAAGTTGATTTTTCAGCTTAATTATTTGTATTATTAATACAGCGAATTTTTCTTTTAAGTGTACATATAATAATAATAATAATAATAAAAATACATAATTAAAGATGGCACACCAGATGATAAGTGTAGACGATGTAAGCTGGTTTCGGAGAATATCAACCACATCATATCCGGATGCCAAACTATTGTACAACGGGATTACAAGCAGAGGCACGACAACGTTGCCAACATCATTTTCCAACAATCAGCATCAAACTATAAGCTAATCGATATGATTGAGCCATACTATAAGTATGAACCCCCTGCCATCCTGGAAAATGACTTAGCACGTATGTATTGGGATCGGAGTATAATTACGGATAAGGCGATCCCAAACAATAGACCAGACATTGTAGTAATAGATAAGAAAACAAAATCAGCACTACTGATAGATGTAGCTATACCTTCTACTACAAACTTAGAACAAACGCATGCTGAGAAAATGAGGAAGTACTCTGACCTTCTGATCGAGATTAAGGAAATGTGGCAGTTAGAATCTGTGCTCATACTACCAGTGATAATTTCTGCAACTGGAGTAATCCCTAAAGCTCTTAATAGAACACTTAAAAAAATGAAACTTGATGAAAATACTTATATAGAGCTGCAAAAATCTGTCATTCTGAGCACGTGTAATATAACAAGACGCTTTCTAAACAGCGATACAATGTAATAAGAATAAATAACAATAGCATACTTACCGCTGCATTGGAAGTAACCTGTAGGGTATTTCACTCTCCGCGAAAGCGAGACAAAATAAAAATAATAATAATAAACTATGTGCCGACCACTGTAATAGACAATGACAAATACAAATTGTACTATGACATAACCATACACACTGATAAGACCATCGTGTGCAATAAACCGGACATCACATTCCAAGATAAAACAAACAAAACGACATGTATTATAGATATTGCAATACCGGTAGACAACAACACTACCAAAAAATACACGGAGAAAATCGAAAAATATACAGCGCTAGCCATTGAGATAGAAAGAATATGGAAACAAGATCGTACACATATACTACCATTTATTATATCCACCACCGGTATTACTCATAAAGAATTTAAACCAAATCTGAAAAGACTACATATAGAGCCATTTATGCATACCAACATCCAAAAGGCAATTATTTTAAAAACCTGCAGTATTACGCGAAAATTCCTACGATAGAGCACTTGCGAGACTTGGTATAACCCGTCAGCAAGGAAGACCCCGGCTGATTAATTGCCGAGAAAACAAGAAATAGAATAATAATAATAATAATAAATTGTCTTTATTCAAAAATTCAAGAATATTACAAAAGAGGATTGTTATCCGGTAGTGCAGGCGAAGTTCAACCAGTCTGTATGACTTTAGTTGCTCTTCCACTTAACCTGCTTCGGTAAGAAAGATAATCCATAGAGGAGTACATAATTATAATAATAAGTCTTAAAAATTAAATGAACAAACAAAAGATACAACTTTAATTTAATGAAAAAAAACTCCAAACAAATCAGATACCTAGAATTTACGATCTAATTTGTCAGGACATGGCTTTTTTAAAAGTAAAGGGTGACAGTTGTTTGAGGTTAAAGGGAATTTTATTAAAAATGTTGTATATATTGTATTTACCTACCTACCTAGAATTTTAGATCTAATTTGTCAGGACATGGCTTTTTTAAAAGTAAAGGGTGACAGTTGTTTGAGGTTAAAGGGAATTTTATTAAAAATTTTGTATATATTGTATTTAAAACACCTCTTAAAAAGGTGGTTTTGAATTTAGGAGGTGAGATGGTTTCTCTAAACCTCAAATTGATATTGTGGACATCAGACCGATAAACAATCTTGTTGAGAATCGCACACCCTCTACCTCTAGAGGGTGTGCGATTCTCAACAATTTTCTTATATATCACACAGCAATGTAACAATCTGCGCTCCGCCATATCTAGCCAGTTCAGCTCTTCAAGTTTACCTGAGATGTGGTCAAATTTGCGTATGCCAAAAATAAGTCTAATACAGGCATTCTGGACCTTTTGTATGCGTTTCGTTGTTACAGAGTCTAGGCAGGCATTGTATACGGCATCCGCAAAGTTGAAGTGGCTAAGTACCAAAGTGTAGCATAGCATTCGCTTAGTTTTTAGGGTCAACACATTACGGTTAGAGTAAATCATTTTTAAATTAATATATGCATATATCCTAATAATTATAGCGTTTGATAAATTTGTATTTTTTTATATAATTTAATCTTTCTGATGAGTGTTTCCACTCCCAGACTAAGCATGAAGTAAAATTTCGAGTTTAGAAAAGCCCCGTGAAAATTTGTCGAGGGTCGCGCAGCGACCCGAGACAAATTTTCTGGGCTTTTCTAAACTCGAAATTTTACTTCATGCGCCACGCCTATAAAACACTGATTCCAAGTTCGAAAGTAAAAAAATACTTCTAAAGCGGTATATTTTGATATTTACTTGAAATCAGTGATTTATAGGCGTGGTGCATGAAGTAAAATCTCGAGTTTAGAAAAGCCAAATTCTTGGGGCTTCTCTAAACTCGAAATTTTACTTCATGCTTCGTCTGGGAGTGGAAACACTCACTTGAAACTTCAAATTGAACGCTTTTATAAAATCGACGAATGCCTGAACATTTCAAAATGTGTGTATGTATACTCAAAGGAAAAAATCCTCTTTGGGATCAGAAGGACATAAACATGTTAGAATTCTTTATTTTGGCTTTCAATTTTAGCAAAACAAATACTTACATTATGACATTTTCGCCAAGTTGATTTTTTGGCTTAATTATTTGTATTATTAATTACAACTTTGAAAGCTAAAATACATAAACCTAACATTTTTATATCCTTCTAGCATTATACATTTCGTAGAAAAAATGTTGATTTATCAATAAAACCAAAAAATTGTTTTAAATTTATACGACAACAAAAGTTAACATGGGGTACATTTTATACCATGTAAATCCCTATGGCCATACTTAATTAAAACGCACGGTATATGTAAAAATACTGTTACTACTATACACATTTATATGCTATTATTGTTTTATAACCATCGCAACCAAATGACCCACCCATGAATGCTATGAACCTATTCTTTTTGGAAATGAATAAATGTGAAATGTTAAATAATGCGAACACGGGCGTGTCCCATTTTTTCTAATGGCATGCATCCTGTATATAAATTGTGTATGGGTGTGTGTGTGTATGTGTGCAATTTTCGTATTTCACGTTTCGAGGGTTTACTAGAAAGAAAAAAAAAAACGGGGACCACCGGAGGGTCCGACCGTTGACGTTGCTTGTGCGTCAACATAATTCATTCCGAGAATTCGATTCGTTTCCCTCTGTGTTATCGACGCCCTTCGTCAATTTTAATCCCGGTCGACTTGACTACCTGCTTTAGGTGAATGTCAAATGTATGACGTTGCTACTCTGACGATTTCGTAACTAAGTTAGTACTGCAGAAAGTGGAGTATACGTGGGTCGTTTGATAAGTTTGATAAAAAAGGCAGTAAAACATTTTTTTTAAATCTGGTTTATTCTTCAACATAGTCATCTTAAGGACTATACACATTCACGGTGATGGTAACGTTCTTATTCGTCGGGAATTTAATACCTTCGATATATTTTTTTTAAATTAGGAGCATTAAGAAAAATAGGATGGATAAGAAATCAACCCATAGGGCCAGTTGTTGAATTGTGGCTTAAGCTGCAGTTTTCGTAAACTGTTTATTTATTTATTTATTTATACGGGAAAACCCCTTTTAACAAAAATAGAGAACTAATAATTTAAACAACAATCAAAATTACATTACATTAAATAATACTATTAATATTATTAATTCGAGCCATTCAAAAAATTAAAACTATTCACAAAATAATAACAATAAAAGTCACAAATCTAAAGCATCCTCTTCAGTTTACACTTAAAACTATCAAAATTTGAATTAAATAAATCGAACCACTCCCTATCGGCCAAGCTATTTGCTGTCCTCATCATTCTGGCCAGTGGATTGTAGTGGGAGTAGTTTGTAGTGAATGTCTGCAAGCGGAAAATGGGCATATTCCTCAGATTTAGGCAGTTGGATGTTGGATGTTGTTGTAGATAAGCTGAACTTTACTTCGTAATATGTTCTCTGAATCACATGTTAAGCCAAGCTTATTTAAGGGTAGCTTAAGTTATGTTGGTAGTAAATATACTCTGTTCCAACATGGTACATGTAATACTAACGGACATGTGCTGTAGATAATATTATTGTGTGTTAATATAAAACTATTAAATAGTAAATAAAATACCCAGCCCAGTGTAGCAATTTCGAAAATAACCCTATCCATTTCTATAAGATCACCTTGTTATATACATTATTATTTTTAATAAATGTTATAGAATATTTAATCTTTAAATTAAGGGATCTTATACAGAAAGATAATAATATTTAACATTTTTCTAAACTAGAAATATTTACTTGATGCTTAATCAACGAGTAGAACACGTAGGAAAATATCGTGGATATAACTAAAAACATATTTATTCTAGATTTTCCACGTATAGAAAACTTTTTTTTTATTTAACACTATTATAACATCATACCCGAATGTATAAGTAAATAAAATAAGTAAATAAGTAAAAGTTTACTTTAGTTAAAAAAATTAAGACGATATTTTTTTTAAACATAGACAAAAAATCAATGCGTTATTGAATAATTTCAAAATCCTTAGTTGACAATTTAATTCATTATAATGAACATTTTATTATATCGCTTGTTATTTTTTTAATTTTCTAGCCCAAAACTGGAACATTGATAAATAAAAATAATATATTTTGAACTTCATTCTAAGACAGCGTTTTATACGCGTGGCGCATGAAGTAAAATTTCGAGTTTAGAAATGCCTGAAAATTTTACTTCATGCTTAACCAAGGACTGGAAGACACTCGTCAGAAATTTCAAATTGAACGATTTTCAAAAACGAAAATTTCAGCGTTTATGCTTTAAATCAGGCATATAAATATACAGTTATTTGAAGAGATAGAGAGTCGGTTGAATTGGGGAAAGTTGGGTATTTTAAGGCCTAAAAATAATATGAAAACAATTTTAAATTATATTGTTTTGTTTTCGAGATATCAACAAAAAAATGTTGTTTTGAAAAACTGTTTTAATTTTTTTATTCAAAACCTACTGAATCTGGACATTTAGAACTTTGACAATATACAGTTTATATGATCTTTGACAATATACACTTTTTAATAAGAACTCTAGTAGCATATTTTTTCTAAGATAACTATAACATTTACCCGGGGACCAAAGCCAACTTTTGTTTTTCCTATGAGCGCCATTTTAGATTTTCATATTTTTTGAAAGAATATTTTTTTTGAACTCATGTATCACACTCATAATTTATTTTTGATTTGGTATTTAAAATTATGATATTTTCTTTTTTGCAAAGAGTGCTTCGGAAACAATGACGTCATATCTGTTAATTAATAAAATCTTGACAGCAGTCAATCATTGTTAGCACTCAAAATTAATTAATAACTGTCAATCTTTTGTAATAATAATATTAAGTTCGATTCTCACATAAAAGTTGCACAAACTAAATGTATTCTACTTTTATTATTATTATTTTCCAAAACTATTTACAAAAAAATTGCATTTTTTCGCGTTTTTTAAGCGTTATATGTTTTGAACTTTAAATCAGTGGTTTATACGCCTTGCGCATGAAGTAAAATTTCGAGTTTAGAAAAGCCCCGTGAATATTTTCTACGCGGGGCTTTTCTAAACTCGAAATTTTAGATAGAACAGAAATATGTGGAAAACATTCTTATTTATTATTTATTTTGTAATGATGAATTATAACTTATTGGTTAAGAATATTCTTCTTTATCCATCGGTAATAAAATGTACAGGGTGTTCCATTTAAAAAAAAGTTTATTTTCGTATTATCTTAAAAATACGACGTTAAATGTTTATAAAGTTTATTATAAAGTTTTACTGGCTGTATCACACAAGAATTGTGGATGTTATCATTATTATTATTATTATTATTGGACTCCGCAGATAAGATTAGAAATGGAAATACAAGGTTTTTTTCTTCTAAGTATTCATATCTCATAATTAAACTTTATTAAATTTAATTATGTTTATAATATCTTCGTATCCCAATTGTGTGGTGTAAGTTGTCAGATATTGTTTTTTTTTTTAAAGGTTCAATTTGAAGCTTTAACGAGTGCTTTCCACTCCCAGGTTAAGCATAAAGTAAAATTTCGAGTTTAGAAAAGCCTGAAAGTTTGGATTTGCCGGGGCGCGCGAGCGAAGCGAGTCGCGCCCCGGCAAATCCAAATTTTCAGGCTTTTCTAAACTCGAAATTTTACTTCATGCGCCACGCGTATAAGACTGATTTCAAGTGAAGCTCACTTGTTCACAATATTTCAGTGTTTCAGTGTTTAATACGCATGGCGCATGAAGTAAAATTTCGAGTTTAGATAAACCTAAAAATTTGGTTTGGTCGCTCCGCTTCGCTACGCAACCAAACCAAGCTTTCAGGCTTTTCTAAACTCGAAATTTTACTTCATGCTTAACCTGTTTCTTTATCGAGTGAAAAAACACTCGTTTAAAGCTTAAAATTGAACTCTTTTCAAAAAAGCGTATGCATATGTATACTTAGAAGAAACATATCCGAATAATTAATAATTAATTAAAAGAATTCACACCTTCCAATAAAATTGTGAAGGTAGAATACTTGTATTCAACACTGGAGTACATATTACTAGTACTCGGAACTGCTCTGGCCACATTCGAACCACTCTTTCCCCGGTGCTTCTCAATTTATCTGACTACGCTAATGAATTTCAAAGTTTTTTTTTTTTAATTAAACTGCACATTCATTAGGAATCACAGGCCTTTAAGATATGAAAATGACAACTTGTTCTTCCGTATCAGAAGGGGTGGGAACGAGAAACTGCCAAACTGAACTTGATTAGGGAGGGTGGCCGCCCCCTTCCACTCACTCACTCACCACCCTCTTCAACCATCCACGTAGCAGAAATACAAATGGCGTTCAGGTCACACGTATTTCCCTCCTTCATAGCGTGACTGAAATATTATAATTCTCTTACAGAGAATGTGTATTTAAAATTGAGAGATTGAGATTTGCGTAAAAAAAATTGAATTGATTAAATACAGGGTGTCCGTATTTCGTGGAAATGCATAGGGATCTCGGAGATAGGGAGTCGCTTAATTTCGAGCAAAGTTGCTAAATTTAGGACCCAATAATAAACTAGAAACAAATTTGAAATACCTTCCTTTGTAAAATAATATTAAAACACTTAACTTTGTTTTACCACTTTAATTAACTTTTTACAGTGACTATAGTTTCGACTACAAGCTAGTCATTATCAAACTGAGTACCTAAAATACATTGTACATTGTTTTTATATTACAGCATCAAAGAGGGGAGTATACATTATGTCGGTCTGGTCGTTGATGAGGGGAATTTCCAGATTAGCTTTCAACTTGTGAATTTCCCGCGCTTCCAGTAAATCCATTTTTCGGCCTTTGTCCGACAAATGGATTACGGAAAGCATGCTGTCTTCTGTGCAGGTGTGGTTGTTTTCTATTAAATGAGTTGCAAAAGTGGACTTGTTATTCTTTAAACGGACTGAATTTAAATGCTCTTTTAATCTTATTTCAAAATTTTTTGTTTTCGAAATATTGTCAATAAACTGATTTTTGTAAAATTTGTTTTAATTTTTCTATTCGGAAACTATCGGATACTATTGAATCTATTACAAAGTTTACAACTTTGACATTGTACGGGCACTTTTTAATAAGGAATCTAGTAGCATATTTTATATTACGATAACTCTAACATTTACCCGGAAACCATAGCCAATTTTTGTTTTTCTTTTGAGCGCCATTTTACATTTTATTTATTCAATTATACCTGCAACGGCAAATACAACAAACAAAATTAAATACAGTACTTTTCATTCTCTATTACATAGGTTATTAAATATTCCATTAACTTCTGAAAATTATAGAATTAAATACCATAAAGATTATTGCAAATAATAACGGTTACTCAGAACAAGTAATAGACAATTTGCTAAAAAAAAAAAAACTAAATTATTAAAATATTTTTACGCAACCACTGAAAAACCTACAACTACTTGGCATAAAATAGATTATGTGGCAGACCTTTCAATAAATATTAGAAACAGTTTAGGAAACAAATTTGATATCATACTGACAAACCCCATTAATTTAAGAACTGTTAATAAAATTGAGAAATCGGATATTTACGAATTAAGTTGGGGTGACTGTGATGCATTGTACATAGGGCAAACGGGTCGATCTTTTAAAATTCGTCTAGAAGAACACAGAAAAGACGTTCTAAATAATAAACAATCAACGGGCATGTCCAAACACTGCATCGCAGCCGGTCACCTTTTTAATAATTCCGATTTCAAAATTTTATATACAGGCAATAAGAGCCGTTTACTGAAGCTCAGAGAAGGTTTGGAAATACAAAAGACAATAAAAGCCGGAAAGTACCCCAATATTCAACGCTCTTACTACCTGATTATGTATATATAGTTTGTAAAAATGTAATTTCTGTACATTCCGTGATAATGGCTAGAAGCCGAAACTTTCCGACTAGTTTCGGCTTCTAGCCATTATCACGGAATGTACAGAAATTACATTTTTACAAACTATATATACATAATCAGGTAGTAAGAGCGTTCAAATATTTTGTAAAACGAACCAAGTGATTTTTATTTAAATAATATTCATACTTATATATTAGATTTTTATATTGGATAGATGAGGCTGTTACTTAGTGAAATTCCATAATATGTAGGAAGCTGTTTGCAGAAAAGGCGGTCAATCCGATAATATCAGCCGAAATTTTAAGCCTGTTAGATTTATGTTTAAAACAAAATTACCTGCAATTCGATAATTCCTTTTATAATCAGCCAAACGGTTTAGCAATGGGAAACCCCTTAAGCCCATTACTTGCAGAACTTTTTCTTGATAATTTGGAAAATAAAATCAGTAAAAACCCTCTATTTAATAAATGTTTATATTGGGTCAGATATGTAGATGATATCTTGGTTTGCTTTCGAGGTACAAATAGACAGCTTAACATTTTTTTAGAACAACTTAATAAAATGCATAATAATATAAAGTTTACGTTGGAAGTTGAAGTTGACCAAACGATTAACTTCCTAGACCTATCAATTTCCCATAAAAACAATAAACTCGAATTTAACATTTTTCACAAACCCACTCACACAAATACCACTATCCACTTTAAATCATTCCATCCTATGCCCCACAAACTTGCAGCATATAATTCATTCATCCACAGACTGTTAAGCGTTCCTTTATCAAAATCTAATTTTAATACCGAATTAAACAGAATCTTAGAAATCGCCTATAATAATGGCTTCCCCAAAAACCTAATTTTGAATATTTTAAATAAAAAACAAAAACAAAAAATCAACAACTTAATTTTTCCCTCAAATAATGATAAATTAGCTTCAAATTATTGTACTCTAACATACATCTTTCATCCTTCCGTCACAATAAAAAACGAATTAAAATCACACAATATTTCAGTAGCCTTTAAAACTAACAATACATTACATAAATTCATTAATAATGCCAAAGACAAAACCGACAAAAACAAAAAATCAGGAGTCTACTTGTTAGAATGTGGAGATTGCCCCATGATATATATTGGCCAAACCGGACGCAGCTTTGAAGAAAGGATAGCTGAACACCAAAAAAGCTACATTAACCATAAGACAACATCTAAATATGCCAATCACCTCAGGGAACATAATCACAACCCCAACAACAAAAGCAAGAAATTAAACCTCCTTGAGCAGCTGGAAATTAACAAATATAATTAACGCGGTTTGATACTCAATGATCAAACCGACGTAAATAATCCACCACTATTAAATCTAGGTCTATAAATTGTAATGTGTAAAATTGTAAATGTCTTCATTAATTATGTCATTCTGTTAAATCATAAATATTATATTAAATTACACTGTTACGCACACCCCCTCCACAATGATTTAGTATATAAGCAATGATTGTAGTTTCATGTAATCATTACTCATCTCCCTGATGAAGCCACTGTGTGGCGAAACAATTGTCGCAGTGTTCGACATTAAAAATTGTGAAAATTCTCAAACGATCGTGTTTATTTCCTACAGATTTTTATATTTTTAGAAAGAATATTTTATTCTGATTTCATTGATGTACCACATTTATTTTATATTTGATATGCAAAATTATAAATATTTGTTATTTTTTTAAGAGGGCCTTGGAAACAGATTAGTAAGTTCACTCATTTGACAACTCCTAGGGCTATAATTTGATTACACATCACCCTTCACAACGGGCCTACAGTTGATTCGTTACTGTACTTCTTAAAAATGTATTAGTTTATAGACAAAATACTGATAATAGTTATAAGATAGTGTTATTAATAAGTATACAAAACAAGATTTGTCACTAACGAGTAATTAGAATTTCAAAAAAATGCATTTATCTTGATATAAAAATGTATACGTTACATTCGTAAAGTGTATCGAGAAATGTGTTAACAAAAAAAATGTTTTACAAATATTTACAGAAATTTGTCAGAATTAGGTTATAGCAATTATTTACATTGCTATAACCTAATTCTGACAAATTTCCTTTTATTGTTGCTCCTGATTTGAACAAGGCACTGATTTCATTTTATATTATGTGTTACTTATTACTATTATTACAAAATATTGACAGTTGTCATTCAATTTTAGCTGCAAAAATGGAATGACTACTGTCAAGATTTTGTTTATAAATATATGTCGTCGTTGTTTTCAAGGCGCTCTTTACAAAAAACAAAATATTATAATTTTAAATATAATTGTAAATATAAAATATAAAATAAATAATTATGAGTGTGATACATTACTGAATTCAGAAAAAAATATTCTTTCAAAAAATATAAAAATACAAAATAGCGCCCATAAGAAAAACAAAAGTTGGCTATTGTTAACAGTCTCCGTTATGGCTACCTTTAAATAAAATATGCTACTAGATTCCTCTATAATGTCAAACTTGTAAATGTCTAGATTTAATAGTTGTGGAATAAAAAAAATCAAACAAAATTTCAAACAATCAGTTGATTCACAATATCTCGAAAACAAAAGAAGAAAATAAAAGTGGTATAAAAAAGTTAAGAGTTTTCTTTATATCACAAAAGAAGATATTACAAATGTATTTTCAGATTATTAGTAGCCCCTAAAATACGCAACTTTGCCCCAATTTAACCGACTCTCTATCTCTTCCAATAACCGAGATGCCCATGCATTTCTACGACACCCTGTTTATGCGATTTGAGCAATGGCGGCTCGTCCAGAAAGGATGCGGGGCTGCAGTCCCCTAGTATAAATTGATAGATGAATATTTTAGACTTATTCTAGTTTATTTCCTTTCAGTAATATATTAAGTTTAACTTTGTGTTTATTTCATTAATTTGTATGCAGTCTTTTAAAATAAACAAAAGATTGACAGCGTCCTTTGTTATTTCAAAGACGCCAACGGAAATACACAAAAATAGTACACATTTCTGAAATTATCGAGAATTTGCAGGTGGTGCGGTAACGTATTTGAGTAGTGTAGTATACAATTTTCTAGGTTGACACTGCATGAAAAAACTTTTATTAAAGCTATAGGGCGCACAGTGTAACCGTAGCGCAGATAATCGGCAAAATTCTGCATTAAAGTTGAACAATGTTTTAGATATACGCTTCTATATGGGTAAATTGCATATATTATAAAGGGTAATTTGCTTATTCGGGCCTCATAACTAAAAGATGAGCCAATCAATGCTTCATAGAACCTATAATTAGTCATATTAAATAAAATCTTAGAGTTTGGCGAAGAGAGAGAGAGAGAGAGCAAATATATTCAAAAAGCCTAAAATGACATTACTATGGCTGTCTCATTTACACATTCTTAAATTTATATCACAATTGTTTATCTTTAAAACAGAAACTAAGAATATTATTTGTGGAAAATAAGTAGACTTGAGAACAATAGTAAATAATAATTGAATATAAATAATTACTTTACTGTACCACAATCCCCGTACCGCTGTCCTGAACAACATCGAAGTTGCAGAACGCTCTGCTCTTCGAGTCCTAACCAAAATCAGACACCCTAATAATCCCTTATATTAAAAGTGCGATTCTTTTCGCAATCTACAACAAGTTAGTCTTACAAAGACTATATCAAACACTCATTGAAACAACTACTTCCCGGGCTAATGAAAAATTCATTTGACCCAAATTGTTACATTTGCAGTAGGTTACTGTATGTAACAGCAAACACTTGTTGTATAATTCAATGCCCGTCGGGATATTAGCCCGGGAAGTAGTTGTTTCAATGAGTGTTTGATATAGTCTTTGTAAGACTAACTTGTTGTAGATTGCGAAAAGAATCGCACTTTTAATGTTTGAAGTATTCTACAACTAAGAATTGGCAATTTCATTTATACTAATCCCTTATATAACCCTTCAAATGTACTTTTGTATGAAATGTGTAACATCCCGCCAATTACAGAACGCATCGAACTCCTATCTTTAAAATTTGCAACTTATTCTTATATACCCAACATTATTAAACACCTCTGTATACCCCGTAACCCCAACATTCAACCCAAATTCAAGTTCCCAGCATCAACGCTTTACCAATTCATCTCATCTAATCATCCGGACTTAGACAACGACGTTAACGATCATGACCTTTGAAAAACCGACATGTACCTGAAAAAGACAGGCTGAAAGACCCCTGGTCGATAGCCATTTTGTGAAATTTGTTAATTGTTTTTCTAAATATATTCTAATATTTGTTTTCAATATTTAATTATAACTATATTATGTACATAATTCATAAATAAAGATGTTTAGTTAGTTAATTACTTTAATTAATGCCCGGTATTATAATGCCCGGTATTATATTCCCTAAATAAAATTTACTTTAGGAATAAATTAATTTATTCCGAAGATTTCGGTATTATAAACACAAAATAACTTTATTTGGCTAATACATCTCCTCAGTAAATTATTTGTTTATTTTTCTACCAAGTAAATTTTATCCTCTAAATAATTTGACAGTTAAAAGTCTATTATATTATTAGAATTACTTTAGATTCTACTACTTGTATTTATTAATTTTATTACGGTTATCATGTCTACCATACCATGTCAGATTTAAGTTCGCTCATAGTATCTTCCCTGACAGTGATTAATTCGAACCACAAGACATTCTAAGGAGTCGAAGACCTAGAGTTTTTGAAGTCAGACATAGCCAGGGATTTTTATACGTATGCATACGCTTTTTTTAAATTAGTTCCATTTAAAGTTTTAAACGAGTGTTTTCCATTCCCAGACTAAGCATGAAGTAAAATTTCGAGTTTTGAAAAGCCTGAAAATTTGGTTTGGTCGCGTAGCGCGAAGCGCGGAGCGGCCAAACCAAATTTTCAGGCTTTTCTAAACTCGAAATTTTACTTCATGCGCCACGCGTATTCAACACTGAAAACACTGAAATATTGTGAAAAAGTGAACTTCACTTGAAATCAGTGTCTTGTACGCGTGGTGCATGAAGTAAAATTTTGAGTTTAGAAAAGCCTGAAAATTTGGTTTGGCCGCTCCGCGCTTCGCGCTACGCGACCAAACCAAATTTTCAGGCTTTTCTAAACTCGAAATTTTACTTCATGCTTAGCCTGGGAGTGGAAAACACTCGTTTAAGTCTTTTATAATTTCTAATAAGCTGTCTTTTTCTTGTTCTGTGTAATTCTGTCCTATTCCACGGTTATTCTCCATAATTATAAGGAATTATATTAAATTTCCAATTTGATTGACAATTTAATTTGAAATATTGAAAATTCAATTTAAAAAATTGGTGGTTTCAGCTATGGCCATAATGAAAATGTTTAAGTCTGCAATCTACTAATTAAATTATTTATTTCTAGAATTGCTATTTATTTGGTAGGTTTGCTTTATAATACGCAATTTTATTTGCCCATTAGTTTATTATGGAAATAAATTTACTGCACAAATAGTTATCTAATGATTTATTAATCGTTTATAATACCGGGCATAAGTAATTTTTATTTAATCCGCAAAAATGAGTAGTATTTCTATTACAAAGTTTAATGATCAGTTTTCAAATTCCTATCCTATTTATGTATAGGTTACAGTTACCATAATAATGTTCGACACATACAGAAACTATAAATACAACCTAAAATTAATATCGACTTTCTGCAAAAAAGCATAGCTATACTGATGAGAGATAAATCTCGAAACGCGTCTATAGATGGCTTGAGACTTTTTCTTTAAGATCGCCTAAGATTCTTTCAATTAATATTCATTCCCTGTAATTTTTTCAGTTTATTTCAATTTCCTATTGGTTCATTTAGTTTAGCGAGAGAATAATTTGACCTGATGTTGCATTTTGCATATAAATTATGCATAGAACAGTAAATCGGTCGTGTAGTTCAAATATTCGTTGTATAATTCAATATTTGTCGGGGTATTAGATCGAGAAGTAGTTGTTTCAATGAATATTTGGAGACTTGTCTCATTGAGACTAAATTTTTGCAAAAAGCCGATATTAATTTTAATTCGTTTTTATATTTTGTAAATATTCTCCAAACTATTCTCAAACTCAATTTTTCTTTGTAATAATAATAATAATTTATTTCTCAACAACCATAGCCTAATTACAGAGAAATATACAGGGTGTCTCAGACCACCCGTACCAGCCTTTTATTTCAACAACGCTTGGTCAAATGTGATTGGGACAACAAAATTTATTACCAAAGTGAACCCAAGGAATCCACTGATGAATTTATTTTTTACCGGAATAATCCGGAAGTACCCGGAACCGGAAGTAACTTTCAAATTTCAATCTCAACATAGGTCGAGTATGATATTAATTGATAGGTCTTTTTAAAAGAAACAAGTTTTATTAAAATGTTTTTTTAATATTTTGCATATTTACCAAAATAAACGAACAAAACTAAATTGAGAATTAGTTATTCATTCAACACTCAAGTTCTTCAAGTAGGCTTTGCTTTTTTGTTATGTCAAAATAATTGACGTTTGTGAATATTTGAAGTAAAATAAATTATTATTATCAAAGTATTGAATGTGTCAACATTGTTTTAATTATCATTTTCTTTACTTTCACACTCTTATTTAAATTGTTGAATAAAATAGTTTCAAACAATTAGTATTTTTTAATTATCGTAAATATGCAAAATATTACAATTGAGGAAACGGTTGGAAAAATTAACAAATACAATTATGTAAAAAACAACCACACAAATTCTAGATTTTCAAGAGTTTACAATCTAATATAAGGAATTAGAAAAAATATTCGTAAAATAAATTTTACAAAAAAACGTTGTAAAAAATTAAAAATTAAAATAAGGCATAAAAAACTATACTAATTTTTTCGAGAATATAAAAGTCTATATTCTTTGCAGCTTGCAAAAATAAAAAAGTAAAATATAAAAATCTATATTTTGTTATTAACTAATATAAAAAACTATATTAAGTTAAAAAAAATTGAGTGTTGAATGAATATCTAATTTTCAATTTAGTTTTTTTCGTTTATTTTTGTAAATATGCAAAATATTAAAATAGCATTTTAATAAAAACTGTTTCTTTTAAAAAGACCTATCAATTAATACCATACTTGACCTCTGGTGCCATTTGAAATTTCGAATTTACTTCCGGTTCCGGGTATTTCCGGATTATTCCGGTAAAAAATAAATTTATCAGAGGATTCCTTGGGTTCACTTCGGTAATAAATTTTTTTGTCCGTCACATTCGACCAAGCGTTGTCGAAACAAAAGGCTGGTACGGGTGGTCTGAGACACTAATTTTCAATTTAGTTTTTTTCGTTTATTTTTGTAAATATGCAAAATATTAAAAAAGGATTTTAATAGAAGTTGTTTTTTTTAAAAAGACCTATCAATTAATACCATACTTGACTTATGTTGCCATTTGAAATTTGGAATTTACTTCCGGTTCCGGATATTTCCGGATTATTCCGATAAAAAATAAATTTATCAGTGGATTCCTTGGGTTCACTTTGGTAATTAAATTTTTTGTTCCAGTCACATTCGACCAAGCGTTGTCAAAATAAAAGGCTAGTACGGGTGGTCTGAGACACTAATTTTCAATTTAGTTTTTTTCGTTTATTTTTGTAAATATGCAAAATATTAAAAAAGCATTTTTAAAGAAGTTGTTTCTTTTAAAAAGACCTATCAATTAATACCATACTTGACCAATGTTGCCATTTGAAATTTGAAATTTTCTTCCGATTCCGGGTATTTCCGGATTATTCCGGAAAAAAATAAATTCATCAGTGGATTCCTTGGGTTCACTTTGGCAAAACTTTTTTTTGTCCCAGTCACATTCGACCAAGCGTTGTCGAAATAAAAGGCTGGTACGGGTGGTCTGAGACACCCTGTATATAAACTAAATATAGGTTTACAGTGTAAGTGAGTAGGGTACAAACTAATAAGTTAATTAACAAATTCAGAAAACACATTCGGTAACATCACACATAAACTGTTCTAAACATCTATATTTATGACATACAGAAACATAATTCACTGAGATATGTTTTCATTTTATGAATGAGCTGCGCATGAGCACTGAAATGTACAAGTTTAAGATTAGAGTTTTTATTCAAAACATTAACATTGCCGTTACTTATTATCTATAACGGAGCATTTTGAATAGTTTAAAACAGAATCAATAATGCCTTGCTCATGCCCTCCAAAATAGCAATCTTTGATTTGCGTTCCAATAATTACAGAGCCTTAAAAATGGCCAAAACGTGTAAAAACCCTGTAACAAATTAGACATATTTATCAATATTAGAAACAATTTAAACTGGGTGTGCTTTCCAGAAAAAAAATATTGATTAAATTTTGTATTTATCAATATTTCGACAGTTATTGAGAATATCGAAAAATGTTTCACATAAAAGTTGCATACCTCGTCGAAATATTCAAAATAGGCTGTATTTTGAATATTTCGACGAGGTATGCAACTTTTATGTGAAACATTTTTCGATATTCTCAATAACTGTCGAAATATTGATAAATACAAAATTTAATCAATATTTTTTATATACAATTTTGGAAGCATGTTAACCTACTTCTTATAGACAGTTAAAAAATGGCCACAATTTTATAATCACACACGTGTTTGTGAGTCTGATTGTGACTGTGGGCATCCGGAACGGGTCTCATTCCTTACCTTTCCTAACCCAGGCAGAGTTCGTCTGATCTTTTTTTCTTTATCTCGATTACCTGCCTCCTTTCATTGTCCCGTTACCATTATATTTAAAATCCCCAAAATATCAGGCCAGAAGTTGTGTGTATGTGTGTGTGTGTGTGTGTGTGTTGGCCTCGCCTCGCCGCATTTTCTTGAACAATGCATGACGCACACAAATCGTGAAACATTTTCAACAGAAGCGGAACCGACCGAAAATGAAAAATAAAAGAGGGATCTCATCGCACATTTTAGCATTTTTATACCTGCCTACTACGACGGTTGCCATTCCATAAACATACCGGAATGTCGGTGTGTTTATGGATTCAACCAAATCTTGCGCTTTCAAAGTTCGAGCAATTTTCTTGATATAATTAAAAGAAGAAAGCTTGCATTTTGGAAGATTTGTTTACACGAAATAAACATACAATTAGGAGCAAAAAAATGGAAACCCCTGACAAAATCAAGAGGCCGTTTGTTCATAAAAAGCTGTGTTGTAATTATGCCTTTCAAACTTCAATTCGTTCACTGACAGACTTTTTATAAATGTGTAATGACAACAAAAAGACACATACCGGGTGTTGACTTCGCGGACGCAACGTAGGAAATCGCATGTTAATTTTAAAGTGTTCAAATATTGGCTTCCCTGTTTATTTTACAGACAAAATGACTTTCACTTTTTTGTAGAGGAAAAAATTCTAAATTTATGAATGTTCACACTTAACACTTTACGTTTCTCTAAATTAAAATAATCAAGAAAAAGTAATGTGATAAAATGTGTGATAAAAATAATGATATACCATGGAATTGATACAACAATTGCGGATATACCCTGTTTTATTTTAAAGTTTAATTTAAAGCGTTAAACAAATGTTTTCCACTTCCAGACTAAGCATGAAGTAAAATTTCGAGTTTAGAAATGCCCCGTGAAAATTTGTCGAGGGTCGCGCAGCAATTGTTCTATCAATTTCATAATATGTCATTATTTTTATAAAATCACATTACTTTTTTTTATTTTTTTTTTTAAATTATTTTAGCTGTAAATTTTCTGATATTCATTGATTTTTAAAAGAGTTCAATTTGAAGCTTTAAACGAGTGTTTTCCACTCCCAGACTAAGAAAATTTGTCGCGCAGCGACCCGAGACAAATTTCTGGGCTTTTCTAAACTCGAAATTTTACTTCATGCGCCACGCGTATAAAACACAGATTTTAAGTGAACTTTCAATATACATACATTTGACAATATTATAGTGTTTTATACGCATGGCGCATGAAGTAAATTTCGAGTTTAGAAAAGCACCGTAAAAATTTGTCTCGGGTCGCGCAGCGACCCGAAACAAATTTTCTGGGCTTTTCTAAACTTTTTTCTAAACTCGAAATTTTACTTCATGCTTAGTCTGGGAGTGGAAAACACATGTTTAAAGCTTTAAATGAAACTTAAAAAAAACCAGGGAATATCCGCAATTGTTGTATCAATTTCATGGTATGTCATTATTTTTATAAAATCACATTACTTTTTCTTAATTATTTTAGCTTTAAATTTTCTGACATTCATTGATTTTTAAAAGAATTCAATTTGAAGCTTTAAACGAGTGTTTTCCACTCCCAGACTAAGCATGAAGTAAAGTTTCGAGTTTAGAAAAGCCCCGTGAAAATTTGTCGAGGGTCGCGCAGCGACCCGAGACAAATTTTCTGGGCTTTTCTAAACTCGAAATTTTCCTTCATGCGCCACGCGTATAAAACACAGATTTTAAGTGAACTTCGAATATACATAAATTTAACAATATTATAGTGTTTTACATGCCTGGCGCATGAAGTAAAATTTCGAGTTTAGAAAAGCCCAGAAAATTTGTCTCGGGTCGCTGCGCGACTCTCGACAAATTTTCACGGGGCTTTTCTAAACTCGAAATTTTATTCATTTAGTCTGGGAGTGGAAAACACTTGTTTAAAGCTTTAAATTAAACTTAAAAAAAAACAGGGAATATCCGCAATTGTTGTATCAATTTCATGGTATGTCATTATTTTTATAAAATCACATTACTTTTTCTTAATTATTTTAGCTTTAAATTTTCTGACATTCATTGATTTTTAAAAGAATTCAATTTGAAGCTTTAAACGAGTGTTTTCCACTCCCAGACTAAGCATGAAGTAAAATTTCGAGTTTAGAAAAGCCCCGTGAAAATTTGTCGAGGGCCGCGCAGCGACCCGAGACAAATATTCTGGGCTTTTCTAAACTCGAAATTTTACTTCATGCGCCACGCGTATAAAACACAGATTTTAAGTGAACTTCGAATTTACATAAATTTAACAATATTATAGTGTTTTACACACCTGGCGCATGAAATAAAATTTCGAGTTTAGAAAAGCCCAGAAAATTTGTCTCGGGTCGCTGCGCGACTCTCTACAAATTTTCACGGGGCTTTTCTAAACTCGAAATTTTACTTCATGCTTAGTCTGGGAGTGGAAAACACTTGTTTAAAGCTTTAAATTAAACTTAAAAAAAACAGGGAATATCCGCAATTGTTGTATCAATTTCATGGTATGTCATTATTTTTATAAAATCACATTACTTTTTCTTAATTATTTTAGCTGTAAATTTTCTGACATTCATTGATTTTTCAAAGAATTCAATTTGAAGCTTTAAACGAGTGTTTTCCACTCCCAGACTAAGCATGAAGTAAAATTTCGAGTTTAGAAAAGCCCCGTGAAAATTTGTCGAGGGTCGCGCAGCGACCCGAGACAAATTTTCTGGGCTTTTCTAAACTCGAAATTTTACTTCATGCGCCACGCGTATAAAACACAGATTTTAAGTGAACTTCGAATTTACATAAATTTAACAATATTATAGTGTTTTAAACGCCTGGCGCGTGAAGTAAAATTTCGAGTTTAGAAAAGCCCAGAAAATTTGTCTCGGGTCGCTGCGCGACTCTCGACAAATTTTCACGGGGCTTTTCTAAACTCGAAATTTTACTTCATGCTTAGTCTGGGAGTGGAAAACACTTGTTTATAGCATTAAATTAAACTTAAAAAAGAAACAGGGAATATCCGCAATTGTTGTATCAATTTCATGGTATGTCATTATTTTTATAAAATCACATTACTTTTTCTTAATTATTTTAGCTGTAAATTTGCTGACATTCATTGATTTTTAAAAGAATTAAATTTGAAGCTTTAAACTAGTGTTCTCCACTCCCAGACTAAGCATGAAGTAAAATTTCGAGTTTAGAAAAGCCCCGTGAACATTTTTCGAGGGCCGCGCAGCGACCCAAGACAAATATTCTGGGCTTTTCTAAACTCGAAATTTTACTTCATGCTTAGTCTGGGAGTGGAAAACACTTGTTTAAAGCTTTGAATTAAAACAGGGAATATCCGCAATTGTTGTATCAATTTCATGGTATGTCATTATTTTTATAAAATCACATTACTTTTTCTTAATAATTTTAGCTGTAAATTTTCTAACATTCATTGATTTTTAAAAGAATTCAATTTGAAGCTTTAAACGAGTGTTTTCCACTCCCAGACTAAGCATGAAGTAAAATTTCGAGTTTAGAAAAGCCCCGTGAAAATTTGTTCTGGGCTTTTCTAAACTCGAAATTTTACTTCATGCGCCACGCGTATAAAACACAGATTTTACGTGAACTTCGAATTTACATAAATTTAACAATATTAGAGTGTTTTACACGCCTGGCGCGTGAAGTAAAATTTCGAGTTTAGAAAAGCCCAGAAAATTTGTCACGGGTCGCTGCGCGACTCTCGACAAATTTTCACGGGGCTTTTCTAAACTCGAAATTTTACTCCATGCTTAGTCTGGGAGTGGAAAACACTTGTTTAAAGCTTTAAATTAAACTTAAAAAAAACAGGGAATATCCGCAATTGTTGTATCAATTTCATGGTATGTCATTATTTTTATAAAATCACATTACTTTTTCTTAATTATTTTAGCTGTAAATTTTCTAACATTCATTGATTTTTAAAAGAGTTCAATTTAAGGCTTTAAACAAGTGTTTTCCACTCCCAGACTAAGCATGAAGTAAAATTTCGAGTTTAGAAAAGCCCCGTGAAAATTTGTCGAGGGTCGCGCAGCGACCCGAGACAAATTTTCTGGGCTTTTCTAAACTCGAAATTTTACTTCATGCGCCACGCGTATAAAACACAGATTTTAAGTGAACTTCGAATATACATAAATTTAACAATATTATAGTGTTTTACATGCCTGGCGCATGAAGTAAAATTTAGAGTTTAGAAAAGCCCTGAAAATTTGTCTCGGGTCGCTGCGCGACCCTCGACAAATTTTCACGGGGCTTTTCTAAACTCGAAATTTTACTTCATGCTTAGTCTGGGAGTGGAAAACACTCGCTTAAAGCTTCAAATTGAACTCTTTTAAAAATCAATGAATGTCAGAAAATTTACAGCTAAAATAATTAAGAAGAAGTAATGTGATTTTATAATAATAATGACATACCATGGAATTGATACAACAATTGCGGATGTCAAAATAGCACAAGATATTGCTGTTACTTTATTAACGACAAAAAACACAACGCAAACATCGTGATAACTGTGGTCTGCATAATACCACTTTATTGGGAGGATTTTTTCTTGTATAGTGTAAATCATTTCGAAAACATTTACTTTAATCAAGTGACTGCGATATCTTTTGTCATTTTGACATCCGCAATTGTTGTATCAATTCCATGGCATGTCATTATTTTAATAAAATCACATTACTTTTTCTTACATATTTTAACTTAGAGAAACGTAAAATGATAAACATTAACTCGAATGGATTCAGAATTTTTCCCTCTACAAAAATGGTACATACATTTTGTTACTAAAATAAATAGGGAAGCTAAAATTTGAACATTTAAAAATTTACATGGGATTTCCTATGTTGCATCCGCCAAGTCAACACCCGGTATACGGACTGGAAATTTTAGGGTTTCCAGTTTTTTGCTTCAAATCATACACCATCATTTTTCCAATATATCTTTTTATTCTTTTATATAATAATTTTATCAATAAAAATGTGACTATTCAGTGAATACTGACATGTGTGTGTTTTTTTTTTATAAAAGCTGCCGATTTGTCAGAAAAAATACGCCGATTCAGACCCGAATCTGTGTTTTATCGGCATAAAAGTATTCTTTTATTTTCTGTCCACTCTGTATAACTAACAGATTTCCGTTTTGAGGTTATATTTGAATGTAAAACTCGGGTTTGAATACGAATAATTTAATTAGTCGAATATTCGGAAATTCAAATATAAATATTTCGATTTATTCAATTATCTATTTAAGAGCATATTTAAATATTCAAAGTATTTAAATAAATGCATATGCATACGATGGTTATTCTCCGGTGCGTTGTTTTTTAGAAGAGTTCAATGTGAAGCTTTAAACAAGTGTTTTCCACTCCCAGGCTAAGCATGAAGTAAAATTTCGAGTTTAGAAAAGCCTAAAAATTTGGTCTGGTCGCTCCGCGAAGCGGAGCGACCAAACCAAATTTTTTGGCTTTTCTAAACTCGAAATTTTACTTCATGCGCCACGCGTATAAAACACTCATTTAGAGTAAAGTTCGTAATATACTGCTTACGCACGATTTTACTTCGCTACGCGCTACGTGACCAAACTAAATTTTTAGGTATTTGAAATAAAACAACGCAGTTGGGAGAGTTTCACTTTGTTGAACACTGCAACATGTTTCACCACACAGTGGCTTCATCAGGCAGATGAAATAATGAAACATGGTGAAACATGTTGCAGTGTTCAACAATAAAAGTGAAACCCTCCCAACTGCGTTGTTTTATTTCAAATAGTATTATGGAGTTTCATCATGTATCCGCCTCATCAATTAAATATTTAAAAAAAATAAATAAATTTTTAGGCTTTTCTAAACTCGAAATTTTACCTCATGCTTAACCTGGGAGTGGAAAACACTCGTTAAAAGCTTTAAATTGAACTCTTTAAAAAGAAGCGTGTGCATGTGTATACTTTATTTATTTATTTACGGAAAAAAACCATTTTTATACATTTAAATATACAAAATACTTAAAGCTATTACAAAATGTAGATCATACATGTTATATATATATACATATATGGATGTGGCAAGTTACATACAACAACAAACCTGAATACGTTTGAGACCGGATACAAATTTACAGAGAGACTTACTAAAAAGATGAAAGTTTGGATTTAGCGGCAGTTTGTTTGACGTGCGCATAAAGCGAGAGAGTGGACTATTAATTCCATAGTTAGATTTGTGAAATGGTATAGATAATAGTGGTATATGTCTGGTTAAACGATTTGTAGTATTTATATGAAAACCTACTTGATCCAACAGAAATGTACACTCTACTTGACAAGAAATTAATTTATAGAAAAACTTACTTAAAGAAAATATCCCCTGTATGTGAAAATATATTAATATTTGAATATCCAAATATTTGAATACTTCGAGTTTTTTAATATCTTTTCAATTAATTAATTGAATATTGTTCATATACATACAAAAACATTCTAAGCCTTAATAGTAAATTTTAAATTTGGTTTAAAATCAGTGTTTTATACGCGTGGCGCATGAAGTAAAATTTTTAGGCTTTTCTAATCTCGAAATTTTACTTCATGTCTAACCTGGGAGTGAAAAACACTTGTTAGACGGCTATTAAAACTTTTAATGACAACACTATTTCTTAAAAAAATGGAAACAAACAAACCGTAGTTATTTTCATAATCTTTATTCGTTTCGGTAAATATCTTATTATATATTTTTTTATTGAATCTGGTGTTGCATTAATGGTTTTATTAATAGGTTTTTAATAAGGGTTATCCAATCCTTGATTAAGCATGAAGTAAATATTTCGAGTTTAGAAAAGCCAGAAAATTTGGATTGGTCAAATCCAAATTTTCAGTCTTTTCTAAACTCGAATTATTTACTTCATGCGCCAGGCGCGGAAAACACTGATTTAATATGAAGTTGAAAACTATACTTAGTTATTGTTAATTTATCACAAGATTTAAATAAAGAAATGATACATGTTTTGATTAAAGCTGGAATATTTGTTTAAATATTTATGTATTTGAAATAATTGAAAAATGCAAATAAACAAAATATTAGAATATCCAAATATTTGAATAATTTGAATATTTAGAATAATTCGTGTGTTTGTACCTGCCTCGTCTTCGAGGGCAAGTTCAGGTAAATTATCCGATTACCCCTACAACTGCCAATTTCTGAAATCACAAAAGGTTTCGTTATTTCAGACATTATTTACATTTTCAGGTAGAAAGTTCATTTTCAAAATGTTTTGTGAAATATTGGCGATCCATCCAAAGTTTGAGTACAATTTGTGGAAATAATTTTACAATTCTAGTACATTTATGAACATTGAAGAGAAAGAGAAACGAATTTGGGAATATTACTCTAGAATGGTTTAGTTAGTAGAAATTACCTCGTGATCTGAATAACAATCAGGGCAATATTAGTCTCATAACCTTAAAATGGTACCCGGGGTTCTGGGCTTTCAACATTTTTCAGAAAAACAACATCATTTTCAAAAACTGTGTGGTAGTGACAAAACACATTAATCATCATCAACTTATAGGTAAACATTTTGACACAATAATCAAAGCCAATATGTTGTAAAATAAAAGAATCACGATAAATAATAAAAAAATAACTGTGTATAAATATTTGGATTTGAATGCCGAAAAATGTACAGCTTAGGCATATGTTTAATAATAATAATAATAATAATTTATTTTTCAACAAGCATAGCCTAATTACAAAGAAATATATATAAACTAAATATAGGTTTACAGTGTAAGTGACTAGGGTACAAACTAATAAGTTAATTAACAAATCCAGGAAACACATTCTGTAACATCACACATAAACTGTTCTATACAGGGTAAAAAAATATCGACAAAGCATTGAATTTCGTGATAATTTCGCAACATTTTATATAATGGGGAAAACATGTAGTGATTAGTACGGGGCGTCGTATAATTAAAGTTTTGTTTATATCTAGAGAATAGACTGGGTACATTAAAATCGATGTTGCATAACAATTCAGAATTATCAGTAATATTATGAATTAATTTATATAAATCAACAATAGATATGCGTCGATGTCTTTTGTTTATGGTATCTAATATAAATTCGTCTATGAGTGTAGAATTACTTGTGTGGAGTTCTGGATATTGTTTGTGTTTTATGAAGTATAGATATTTGAGGAAGCGTCGTTAACTTTCTCAAGCAATATGTGTTGAATATCCAGGAGTCCACACAGTAGCGCAATAGTTAATTTTAGATAAAATAAGCGACGTATATAAATTCATAACTGTGTTTGTGGACTTAAAGTCACTACAATTGCGTTTTAGGAATCCTAATAGTTTATAACATTCACTTGTAGTGTTTTGAACATGGGTATTAAAGGTGAGTTTATCGTCGAAATGTATTCCAAGATCTTTTAAACAATTTACGCGTAAGATTTGATCGTTATGCAAACAATAGTTCTCGCCCACCTTGCTGAAATTTAATATTAAAACGATGGGCCTATAATTTTCGATTGTGTTCCTATCGCACTTCTTGTAGACCGGACAAACTCTTGTTAATTTCCAGCAATCGGGGAAGGCACCAACTGTTAAAATTTGGTTAAATATGTACAAAAGAAGTTTAACTAACAAAATGGCACAATCCTTTAATAAAAACGAGAGAATTCCATCGGGACCCATAGTGAGTTTAGGTCTCAGGCGTCGTAAGCTACGCAAAATGTCATCTTCTGCTATTCGATGATTTGCAAGAAAGCGATTGCAGGGTGTTTCATCAATGACATTGTAGTTAGATAAGTAAGAAGATTTAAAATGAGTTGCAAAACTTTCGCCGACGTCTGATGACTCTTCTAAGGTCGTGTCTTGGAATTTCATATACCCTGGAATTCGCGTCTGGCGGTTTTTGTTATGAACGAAGTTCGAAAATGTACTTGGGTCCGAATCAATGATATCTTCCGTATGTGAGACATACCGATTATAGGCTAACTTAATTTTTTGTTTTATTTGTCGGCGTAACTCTTTATACTGATGTAAGATCTCAGGACAATTATAACGTTTGGATTTCTTCCATAGTATATTTTTTTCTCTAATTAATGAAATAATTTCTTTATCAAACCAAATTGGAGATTGTTTTTTGTAAATTTTGTCGTCGTTTAGGAACGTGTCTCTCAAAAATTGAGTAGAAAATTTTGTATAGTGCCTGACAGCAATCATCTAGATTTGTAAGTGTTTCAATTTCAGACCAATCTTGATTTGATATGCTTTAATAAAGAAGGTGGAGATTGGCTAATTTAAAATTATAAAGGTCGTTGTTGCGATCAGTAACTAAAAGAAATTATTTTATTATTTTCTTTAAATCTTTAGACATTCGTTGTTCTTTTTTAAGAGTTCAATTTGAAGCTTCAAACGAGGGTTTTCCACTCCCAGACTAAGCATGAAGTAAAAGTTCGAGTTTAGAAAAGCCCTGTGAAAATTTGACAAATTTTCTGGGCTATTCTAAATTTGAAATTTTACTTTATGCGCCACGCGTATAAAACACTAAAATACACTGATTTCAAGTGAGGTTCAAATAAAGATAAAGTTTACAATCTTTATTTGAACCTTACTCCAAAATCAGTGTTTTATACGCGTGGCGCATGAAGTAAAATTTGGAGTTTAGAAAAGCCCAGATCTCGAAATTTTACTTCATGCTTAGTCTGGGAGTGGAAAACACTCGTTCGAAGCTTCAAATTAACCTGTTTTAAAACACAACGAGTGTCGCAAAATATACAGCTTAAGCGTATGTTTATCTGAAAGATATTATTTTATTATTTTCTTTAAATCTTTAGATATTCGTTGTTTTTTTTAAAGACTTCAATTGAAAGCTTTAAACGAGTGTTTTCCACTCCCAGACTAAGCATGAAGTAAAATTTCGCGCCCAAATGTTTATGGTTTTCTAAACTTAAACTATTACTTCATACGTCAGGCGTACTCTGATTTAAAGTGAAGTTCAAAATATACTCCTTACGATTGATCTCAAGAACAAGAGATGGAATAATAATAAATTAAATCCATTCTTGTTACAATCATTTCATTGCCCGGATCACATAAAAATACGCCAATTTAATATTTTATCTTTTTTTTTTAGACGAGCCGGTGCAGCACGTTAAAATTATTGGTGTAAAAGCCTTTCAACGTTGAAGAAGCTGATATGAAAATTCTATAGTTCCCACCTAACACATAGCAACTTTACATTATCATTTTTAAATAAAAATATTCGCCACTTGTCTTATTTTTCTACTTCCTCATTAAAAGAACATTTGGACAGAACTAAAAAGGTAAGTATTAAAAGTGCGATTCTTTTCGCAATCTACAACAAGTTAGTCTTACAAAGACTATATCAAACACTCATTGAAACAACTACTTCCCGGGCTAATACCCCGACGGACATTGAATTATACAACAAGTGTTTGCTGTTACATACAGTAACCTACTGCAAATGTAACAATTTGGGTCAAATTATTCAGGCCATCTATAGACGCGTTTCGAGATGGCCTGAATAATTTGACCCAAATTGTTATATTTGCAGTAGGTTACTGTATGTAACAGCAAACACTTGTTGTATAATTCAATGTCCGTCGGGGTATTAGCCCGGGAAGTAGTTGTTTCAATGAGTGTTTGATATAGTCTTTGTAAGACTAACTTGTTGTAGATTGCGAAAAGAATCGCACTTTTAATGTTTGAAGTATTCTGCAACCAAGAATTGGCAATTTCATTTGTAAAAAGGTAAGTGTTTACTTAAAGACTGTCATTTAATTTAATTTAATTTCATTTATTTAAACGGGAAACCCCTATTACATAAAATACATACATAACAAATACTTAACGTACAATAAAATATTGCAAACTTAAGTCGAATAACTAGATTATACAATAAAATTATACATTATACACTAAAATATTGAATTAACAATTATATAAATTTATACAAGTTATGTTTAAAGTGGTTATGTGACAACTCAAACAAATTAAACCATGGCTATAAATTAAATGTATTTGCCGATCTCATCATCCTACTTATAGGGTTGTTATAGGTGTAGTTTGATTCGAAAGTCTTCAATCGGAAAAGAGGCATTGTTCTATGTCGACGCGTGCTCGATAATATTTGAAAATCCAATTGTGAAAGGAGTTCAGGGCAATCAATCAGTCCATTCAGCAATTTATGAAGAGTACATAGATCGATGATATGACGCCGCTCAGCAAGCTGCTTCAATTTGAATTTCTCCATTACATCATCATATTTTCCCTGCTCAGGAACAAGACCTAGCTTGAATTGGAGTGTACGCAGAAATTTCTTTTGGACCGCTTCTAATTGGTTAATATTACATTGCGTGTGAGGTGTCCAAATCACTGACGCATATTACAAGTTCGGTAGTACAAGGGCAGAATACAAACGACTTAAACAAGTAGCATCTAATTGTTTGCAAAATCTCCAAACAAAGCCCCAGGTTCTTAACGATTTAGAACAAATAGATGCAATGTGCGAATTAAAATTCATTCTTGTGTCAAACATCACCCCCAGGTCTTTCAGTTCAGATGTTTTTGAAATGACAAACATGATCCCCAACTATGTAAGTAAAATCGACGATGTTATGTTTACGAGTGAATGTTAATACATTACACTTCTCGGTATTTAGATATAGTTTATTCACTTCACACCATTTATACAGGGTGTCCCCGAATGGTTTGTACAACGCTCTACCACATATTCTCTGAAACAAAATAAGACGATTTAACTAAACTTATCTCTATCCAAAAGTGGTTCCTAAGCCATCTACGAGGCCTCAAAGATATTATTCTTTTTCATTATTTTTCAAATATTTTTAATTTGGACTTAGGTAAGAAAACCTAATTTGGCACATTTAATTACATTGATACCATGCACTTTCTGCGATATGTTTCTTTATCCTGCGTTTAAAGTAAGTGGTCAAACTAGGACCATCGACTTCTTAAGATACCTAAATATTTTTATTCAACAGGTTAAATCATAAGGAATACTTTTTCTCTGCAAGATCATTCAATTTTACGTATTTTTTGTCTCTTATAAAATTTTGTTATTTAACATTTGTTGTGAAACTAATAAATTTGTGTTTATTGTTAGGTACCTATCTTTATTTCTACGTTGTTAATTGTTTTGAGAAGCAAAATATTGTTCATAATATTATTACTATTTTTTGACAAATAAAAATATTTTTTTGTGGGGAAAATATTTTTTTGTGGGGAAAATAGCAAAATTTTATAAGAGACAAAAAATACGTAAAATTGAATGATCTTGCAGAAAAAAAGTATTCCTTATGATTTGACCTGTTGAATAAAAAGATTTAGGTATCTTAAGAAGTCGATGGTCCTAGTTTGACCACTTACTTTAAACATAGGATAAAGAAACATATCGGAAAAAGTGCATGGTATCAATGTAATTAAATGTGCCAAATTAGGTTTTCTTACCTAAGTCCAAAATGAAAATATTTCAAAAATAATGAAAAAAAAAATAATATCTTTGAGGCCTCGTAGATGGCTTAGGAACCACTTTTGGATAGAGATAAGTTTAGTTAAATCGTCTTATTCTGTTTCAGAGAATATATGGTAGAGCGTTGTACAGACCATTCGAGGACACCCTGTATAATCTCATCAGATCATCCTGTAAAAACTATATTTAAAAACAAAATGAGTGTTAATCCATTGATAATGGTCACTTTGTGTACAAAATGTACATTTGGTAATTCAAATAAAAGTGTGATGAAAAGATATTAGTGCTTTATTCGTCAAATATTTAAAAGCAATTATCCGTCCTTAAAACAAACAAATTTCGTATTCAGAATCATACCATACCACTTTATTTGAGACTCTCAGTGAATTATCCTAATTTACTATTTGTAGAAGGGTAAGACAATAACAGAAGAATATTATTCAACGTAATTGAGCCATTTGAAAAATGAGCTGAAAAGAAATCAAACTTTGTATTCATATTCACAACATACCCGTTTTTCGGGCTGCAATATGGGAATCTCTCTTATTTGGGGAATCAATTAAATAGGGCAAAGTTGCGCAATTTAGTTCTTATCAATGTTGAAAATTGAGAATATTTTAGTGAATTGGTCCGTTGTACAAAATATTCTTTCAACATTGAATGATTATAATTGTAATTCTACAATTCAAAAAATGGTAAAATATAAGCAATAATGTATAATACATAATTACAAGAAATAAATGTACATTCTGTAAATTGGCTATCGACCCTAGCCTTTCAGCCTGATCGATTTATTTTGTTTGTTTTATAGTTTAAAAAATACAACTCAGCAAAAATATTGGAAATGAAATGTACAACTAATACGTAAATAATTTTATTCACAATCAGTTAGAAATCTGTCACTTCCGAACTTCGAAGATTGAATTTTAACTTCGAAGTTCGGAAGTGACAGATTTCTAACTGATTGTGAATAAAATTATTTACGTATTAGTTGTACACTTCATTTCCAATATTTTTGCTGAATTATATTTTTTAAACTATAAAACAAACAAAATTAAATCGATCAAGCTGAAAGACTAGGGTCGATAGCTAATTTACAGGATGTAAATTTATTTCTTGTAATTATTTATTATACATTATTGCTGTTATTTTACCATGTATTCTGTAAATAAAGATGTTATCATATATAAATCGATCATGTGCTAATTATAATAATTGAGAGGCTCAGTGGAAAAGTAATATGTGCTATTTTATTAAAAATTTATATAAGTACAGATACCTACAAATGAGATGTATATTTAGTGATAGAACAAATGGTACAATTGAATATGTGTATCTTTCAATATAATATACACTGTTATTGATTGTATATTTACAGATTTGTCTATAAAAGTTAAACTTTACCTCCAATTTACACAAATAAATCTCATGTCACTTGTACTATTTTTCCACTGAGCTCCTCAATTATTAGTTTTAGGTATAATGTAAAAGCTACGACTTATTTGAAACGATTCCAATACCCTTAATATTTTTCGAAAAAAATTATGCACAAAGTACATACAGAGAGCTTTATGTAACACCGAACATTTTTATAACGAGAATTTTTCTTTTATGTATCCATATGCATACGTTGCACATTTTCCGATGCTCGGTTTCTTAAAAGAATTCAAGTTGAAGCTTTAAGCGAGTGTTTTCCACTCCCAGGCTAAGCATGAAGTAAAATTTCGAGTTTAGAAAAGCCTGAAAATTTGGTTTGGTCGCGTAGCGCGCAGCGCGGAGCGGCCAAACCAAATTTTCAGGTTTTTCTAAACTCGAAATTTTACTTCATGCGCCACCGGTACGAAACACTGATTCAATATAAAGTTTAGCGGTGTGTTTTAAACTTCGTAATATGACAGTGTTTTGTACCGATGGCGCATGAAGTAAAATTTCGAGTTTAGAAAAGCCTGAAAATTTGGTTTGGCCGCTCCGCGCTTCGCGCTACGCAACCAAACCAAATTTTCAGGCTTTTCTAAACTCGAAATTTTACTTCATGCTTAGTCTGGGAGTGAAACACACTCATTTTAACTTTCAAAATGAACTTTAAAAAAAAAACAAGGGTTATCTAAAGATTTATGGCATATACGCTGTAATTAGGACATGTATAAGTGAAAGAAAAACTCCCTGTATGTACAAGTTGAGGCATTAATTGCGATTTATTGGCTACAATTTGTAATGTTCATATAGGCAACTCAATTTACACATAACCTAAAAATTTAAGTTGTCAAATAGTATTGGATTCTTTGGTTTGATAAATAAAACATACGAAAATGAACATTGAAAATGTTCGGTGTTACATATAACGCACTGTTTCGTTCGGAGCTATACTCTGTGTAACCAGAAAACAAATATCAATGTTGAATTTGAGTTCAGTATTCCGGTACCAAATACCCACAGATGCATTTCGGACTTCCAGGTCTTTTTAGTGTGGTCCCGACCCAGTGCTGAGAAATACTGAACATTTCTTACTATATCAAGCTGATATGTGATAATTGTTTTCTGGTTACATAGAGTATAGCTCCGTGGACAAAACAGTGACCTATATATGCACTTTGTGCATTCGTGTCATTGACGATGCCACTATGGAGCATTAGATGGCGTCAGCTATCGAATCCATTTAATAGTTTTCGCTTGATTAGTAAGAAATGTTCAGTATTCCTCAGCACTGGGTCGGGACCACACTGAAGAGGACCTTGAAGTTCGAAACGCGTTTGTGGGTATCTGGTGCCGGAATACTGAACTCAAATTAAATTTTGATCAAAGCTAATACTGAACTACAATTTTTGGTGTAATCGCCAACTTTTTTCGACGATTTGCAATAATATCTTCTCTAAAGGAACAAGTTCTATATTCCATGTCATATTTTTGGTAATGAAGGAAACATTGGAAGTTACATACAGAGTCCGCCAGAAAAATATATACATACTTTAAGTAACGAAAACTATTTATTGTTTCCTTACATTTAAATACTGATCATATAGTATAATCAATACAAACATCTCTAGAGTGGCTACTAGCTTTCTTCTTCTTCTTTCTTGTTTATCGGCCTTGGCAACTGGGCCCTTTCGACCAGTCTCTGCTATTGGATTTCAATTTATTAATGTCTTTAGAGAATTAGAAAGATCGTTAGCTGCATAACATATAACAAACACTAGAAAAGAAAAGAATCACAAATATATATTATTTTCTAACATAAAGTTAAACAAAACAAGGAACGCTTTTATTGAACTGGATGATATAACAGAGTAGACATTGAGTGAGGATTTAGATAGAGTTGAAGAGAGAGAGTGATATAGAGTTATACATTTAGCATAATATTGGCTACAGGGGGATAACACTTATGGACTCTCTTTATAAAATCACTATGAGTATGGTAAAGGAGCGACTTGAGGAGGAAGTGGAGGAGAAAGAGCTACTACCAGAAATACAGGGGGGTTTCCGAAAAGGGAGGTCCACAATAGACCAGATAGCTACATTGAACTGGCTGGTTGAAAGGGCGATGAAGAGAAAGGAGAGAATGTATCTGTTGTTTGTGGATCTGAAAGCGGCATATGACACTGTGGATAGAAAGATATTGGTGGAGTGTCTGAGAACGAAAGGAGTGTCTGAGCAGGTGATTCAGTGGATAAGTGAAGTGTACAGAGAGACGTGGTGTAATGTAAGAGTGGGAGAGAATGAGTCGGAATGTATTAGAGTGGAAAGAGGAGTAAGGCAGGGGTGTCCACTTAGCCCTCTACTATTTAATTTATATGTGTCCGATATGGAGAAGGTGCTGGAAATGGGTCAGGCAGGAGGTATTGTGGTGGGCAGAAAAAAAAAATTTGGAGCCTGACATATGCGGACGATGTTGTTGTGTTTGCGAAGACAGTTGGAGAACTGAGAGAGATAGTAGAGAGGCTGGGGAGATACTTTGCAAAGAGGCGATTAAGTGTAAATGTGAACAAAACGAAGTGGATGTTATGTAAAAATGCGGGTGGAAGGAGAAAGGAAGAAGAGATTGTGTGGCAGGGAGAGATAGTTGAAAGAGTGAAAGAGTTTAAATATCTCGGGTATGTGTTTAGTGAGTTTGGAGGCACGTCCCGACATATTGAATTTGTATGTAAGAAGGCGAGAGTGGCAATGGGGCGACTGCGGAGTACATGGAGTGAAGTGTTAGCAGGAAATGTGAGAATGCAGATGGTATGGTGGGATGCATGTATAAAGTCTGTGGTGTTGTTTGCGGCTGAAGTGTGGGGAGTGAGTGCGAGTGAGAGTGTAGAGCGAGTACAACTGCAGTACTTGAAACAGATCTTAGGGCTGGATCGTACAACTCCCAGTTACATAGTGCTGCAGGAGTGCCATAGAATGTCGGTGGGGTGGATGGCAGCTAAAAGAGTGGTGAAAATGGAGAGACGGATGTATGAGATGGGTGAAGAGAGAGTCGCGAGGGAAGCGTGGGTTATGTGTTACAGGGAATGGGTAAATAATGAGGGTGTGAGATGGATGAAGGAAAGAGGGATGCTATATAGAAAGGCCGGGTGGTCATCGATACTGGTAGAGCAAAAGCTGTCCCAGGGGCAGAAAATAGAAGAAAAAGTAGCGGAAATCCTAGCTAATGTAGAGCTGCAAGAAAGGCAACAAAAAATTGCTAATAGCAAGACGTGTCCGAGGTACAAGGTAGTACAAGTTTGTACGGGACCACCGCGGTACATGTTTCGATTGAATGGGAATGAAGTGAAAGTGCTAGCGAGGTTTAGATGAGGAAACGAGGAGAAAGCTAATAAGGTTTGGATAGGAGAAGAGTTTGGGAAATGTGTGTACTGTAAGGATGGAATAGACGAATGGGATCATTGGATGAATGAGTGTGAATGGCTAAGAGAAAGGATGAGTAAGAGAGAAAGACGAATGTCCAGAGAAGAGTGTTTGAGCGAGAGTGGAAAGGGGATTGAGTTATGTAAAAAAGTTGCGAGGGTGGAAGTCAGGGAGAGGTAGCTAAATGAACGCGGAAAGGGTTATGCGAGGAGAAATTTACGTTATTTATTTATGATATTTGTTTTAAGTATTTTTGTTTTTTTATTTTTGTATATACTGCAATGGGTGTAATGGGTACTCAATTGAATGCCAAATAAAGGTTTCTATTTTTATATTTATTTTTTTTTATTTTATTGGCTACAAGCTTTAGGAATTGACACATAAAACTTCAGACATAATAATTTTAGTGTATAATTTCAGAGTTGCCAAACTACCATATTTTCCATGGTACTCTAGAGGGTTTTTTTTAATTGAACATACGATACATGTAGTTCTGTCTTCAATTTAGCACATGATTACTTTAGATGTTCAAAATGTTGGCCGTTGGTGGCCAGATACATGATGGAACGAAAAGCGGTCGCCAAAGTTACATCGGTCAATGTTTCAATGGAGATCGCTGTATCTGGCGCTGTAATCTCCTGGCGAAGGTCCTCCAGTACCGAAAAGTCCGTAGCTAGGGGTGGGATAGGAAGGTTTAACCTCCCCACCGAAATTTTCAAAAATTTTAGATTTTAAAAGTTTAGGGAAAGGGTTGAAGTTTTTAAAAATTCAAGATTTTTGAAAATTGCGTGGGGGAGGTTAAACGCCTAATTACACCCTTGTAGGTACTGGAGGACCTTCGCCAGAAGATTACAACGGCAGGTACAGCGATATTCATTAAAACACTGACCGATTTAACTTTAGCCCAAGTTCGTCGATCCGTCATGTGTCTGGTTGCCATCGGCCAAAATTTTAATCATCTGAAGTAACCATGTGCTAAGTTGAAGACAGTATTATACAGAGAGTTTTATGTAACACCGAACATTTTCATAACGAGAATATTTCTTCTAACTATACATATGCATTTCGTTGTACATTTTCCGACGCTCGGTTTATTAAGAGAATTCAATTAGAACTTTAAACGAGTGTTTTCCACTCCCAGGTTAAGCATGAAGTAAAATTTCGAGTTTAGAAAAGCCTGAAAATTTGGTTTGGTCGCGTAGCGCGAAGCGCGGAGCGGCCAAACCAAATTTTCAGGCTTTTCTAAACTCGAAATTTTACTTCATGCGCCACCGGTACAAAACACTGATTTAATGTAAAGTTTAGCCGTGTGTTTTAAACTTTGTAATATGTCAGTGTTTTGTACCGGTGGCGCATGAAGTAAAATTTCGAGTTTAGAAAAGCCTGAAAATTTGGTTTGGCCGCTCCGCGCTTCGCGCTACGCGACCAAACCAAATTTTCAGGCTTTTCTAAACTTGAAATTTTCTTCATGCTTAGCCTGGGAGTGGAAAACACTCGCTTTAAGCTTCAAATTAAATTCTTTTATTAAACCAAGCATCGAAATATGTGCAACGTATGCATATGGATACTTCAAAGAAAAATTCTTAAATGCATGTAGGACCCGTGTACTGCCTGGATGTTGCGTGCACGTTAAAGATCCCTACCGGTGGGTTGGAACTCCCACCGGGTTCGGCAAAATTCCCGGATAGCTGTAGACCTAATCTCCGGCGTCATGATTGGCCTTAGCAGCGGAAATAGATGACGTAAAACCCAAAATTAAAAAAAAAAAAGAAAAATTCTCGTTATGACAATGTTCAGTGTTACATAAAACTCTCTGTATGTATGATCTGTATTAAATGTAAACACACGTAAAATAAATAGTTTTCGTTGCTTAACGTATGTATACATTTTTCCGCACGGCCTCTGTATTTTAGTGAAGGCATCCTTATCAAATAAGGAAATAGAATTTTAATGCTTTCAGGTATTCCAACGACGAGGGTTAGATAAAGGGTAAAGGGTTGTACATTTTTCGGCGATCTTCCCTCCCACCGCATTTATTTTACAGTTATTAAACCCCTGAGTATTTATGTTTCTTTTTATCATGCGCAGAGTCAGCGAGTTTTATCTAAAATTAAACCAACCGTTTCTTACCTGCAGAAAATGAAATAACGGTATGGGTGTCAAATAAAGCATGCTGTGTTGTATTTTATTTATTGTGTAATTATTGATAGGTAATATTTTTTTGCTACCTAAAAATATCATTTAGACCAGTGGTCTCCAAACGACGGCCCGCGGGCCGAATCCGGCCCGCGACTTGCATGAATTCGGCCCGCGATTGTTTGTAATTTTTTTTGTAAATGTCATATTTTGAAATATTGTAACAATTGTTCCTTACATTTTTCATAATTTTATAAAATTAATCGGATCTTGGCCGACTTTATTATGTAGAATTGTATTTGTGGCCCGCGAAGAAGATAGTTTGGAGACCCAGGATTTAGACCAAGTCAAGGTTTTGGCTGAAATAAAATAGAAATTAAACCTATATTTCCAGAATCGGTTGGTATTCATCGTAAACCAAAACATTTTCATAATTTGGTTTTATTTAAGAAATTTTGTGTAATCAACGAGGGTGTTCACATTTAGATTGTAGGTAACATTGTTGCATTTTTTTTTAGGTTAGTGTTTAAAAATTAGTAGAAAAATTCAATATTTGCTCTAGTGCTTTAAAAATTTTCAAAAAAATCAGCGATATACGCAAAAATTGAATTCGAGAATTAAAAATTGCTTTATAGCCATTCACATTGAGATTTTAAATGAAATTAATTTTTTACTTAGATTTATGTTTGAAACTGGCAAAAAATGTAATTTTGCTGTAGCTGTTTAAAAACTAAGCGTAGAATTAATCAGAATCTAAGACAATATAAGCAATGTTTAAATAAATTTACATTTACAGCCATTCACATAGAGATTTTGTTGAAAATTATTGATTTTTTTTTGTTGGTATTATATTTGAAAATTAGTACAAATATCAATTTTTGCTTTAAAAAACGTGAAGTTCAAACTATAGTGCTTTACCATGTAGGGCCGGATTTAGAGTGGTGGGGGCCCGTGGGCACAAGTTTGGTCGGGGCCCTTATGGTAGAAGGTAATATTAAATGCTATTGAGTATTTTTACAATACAAAATTATAATGCAATTGTAATGTCATTTAAATATCTCGGTTATTTTTGCAAAATTTGGTTTGCTCACTCCGCGCTTCGCGCTACGCGACCGAACCAAATTTTCTGGCTTTTCTAAACTCGAAATTTTACTTCATGCTTAACCTGGGAGTGGAAAACACTCGCTTAAAGCTTTAAATTTAACACTAAAACAAGCAATATCTGCAAATTTAAAGCATAAATGTAATTAGGATATGTATACTTAGAAGAAAGACTCCCCGTAGAAGGAACTACAAACAAGAACGAACGAAAATTCCTAGAACACAAACCTTAGTTAAATTAGACATTAGCACATTGGATTAGTGACATTATTCAAGAAAATATGAGTTTAAAATGATAATAATTTCCTCTTGGTTCTGCGACAAATTGTAAGTGATCAATCTATATGGATCCTCTTTATTTCTAACATTTCAATTATTCTTTCACTTACTTCTAAAACAAACCTTTTGCCCACTATTGAAAATCCGGTATGTTTTTTCCTCAAATAGTTTCACTACAGTTCGAATGAGATTTTTAGCAATGTTTGTAAAATTGGCGCATTTAAAGTATTTTGACAGGCGTCATAATTGATCATGATGATAGAAACGCAAACTTAACATCCGACGTGCCAAACAATTGAAGATGTTCTGTTTCAACCAGTATCCATTGATTGAAAACAGATAGAAGATAATGACGTCAGGGTAGAAGGGTAATGTGCTGACTATATCAAATAGTATTAATATTTTCAATATTGATACTCTTCATTACGATATTTTGCAGTATTGATACTTTGCTATACGATATAGTCGATACTCAATATCAATACTTTTTTGGACCGGAACATACCGAGTACATAGTCGGGTCATAAGTTCTGTCCCAAGATTAAATCGCTATAAAATAAAAAAAAAATAACCAAGGAACAACAATCATGTTAAAAATTACACTTGCCGAAATTTGGAGCAATTAAAATGATCCCTAGTTTTATCAGTACCTATTATAAAAAGTGATGCGTTCTGTTATAGATTACTGGCTTCGTTCGTTACAAGCCTGTGTGAGAGCATGAAGAGGCCATTTTAAATAAATTATGTACCAACTGAACTCGTTGGTACATAATTTATTTAAAATGGCCTCTTCATGCTCTCACACAAGCTTGTAACTAACGAAGCCAGTAATCTATAACAGAACGCATCACTTTTTATAATAGGTACTGATAGAACTAGGGATCATTTTAATTGCTCCAAATTTCGGCAAGTTTCAGCGCAGACCTTCCCTCTAAAAATTACCAAATCTTATAATGTAGAGGATTCAGGTCTGTGCCAATCTTTATGTCTAATAAATTCAATATTTTTACGACGAAACCACTCCTGTGAAGACTTTACCTTATGAGCCGGTGCTGAGTCTTTGTTGGAACACCCAGCGCTCATTATTAATCATTGTAGCACTAAGAGTCTTTACAACTCCATTTTAAATGACCTATTATTCCAATTTTGACTTCTTTCTTATAAAAAGGAGCTTCAGTGGTACCCAAATAAGGTACCCTTAGCCAAACCATGATACTAGTTGGATGTTGACCTCGTTGGACACAGGGAACCTGTTACGCAGCTTCAGCAATACATTTTGCTTATTTAGATGTTCTTCAATCTTAAACATTTTCTCATTTGTAAAAATTATGGCACGGTGTTTATTATCCGCGTAATTGGCAAGAAGTACCTTTGCTCTTTTTTCCTTAATTTTTATAAAACGGAGTAATTAAAAAACTTCTGATATTGTTACATTCACCGATGATATGACTGCAAACAACACACCTACTTTTGTTTTGCTTATGCCCGGTATTATAAACGATTAATAAATCATTAGATAACTATTTGTGGAGTGAATTTATTTACCTAGTAAACTAATGGGCAAATAAAATTGCGTATTATAAAGCAAACCTACCAAATAAATAACAATTCTAGAAATAAAAATTTAATTAGTAGATTACAGACCGAAATTAAACATTTTCATTGTGGCCATAGCAGGAACCACCATTTTTTAAAATTTAATTGTCAATATTTCAAATTAAATTGTCAATTAAATTAGAAATATAGTATAATTCCTAATAATTATAGAGAATAACCGTGGAATAGGACAGAATTACATAGAACAAGAAAAAGAAAGCTTAATAGAAATTATAAAAGACTTAAACGAGTGTTTTCCACTCCCAGGCTAAGCATGAAGTAAAATTTCGAGTTTAGAAAAGCCTGAAAATTTGGTTTGGTCGCGTAGCGCGGATCGGCCAAACCAAATTTTCAGGCTTTTCTAAACTCGAAATTTTACTTCATGCGCCACGCGTACAATATTTCAATATTTCAGTGGTTTCAGTGTTTAATACGTGTGGCGCATGAAGTAAAATTTCGAGTTTAAAAAAGCCTGAAAATATGGTTTGGTCGCTCCGCGCTTCGCGCTACGCGACCAAACCAAATTTTCAGGCTTTTCTAAACTCGAAATTTTACTTCATGCTTAGTCTGGGAGTGGAAAACACTCGTTTGAAACTTAAATGGAACTAATTTAAAAAAAAGCGTATGCATAAGTATAAAAATCCCTGGTTATGTCTGACTTGAAAGACTCTAGGTCTTCGACTCCTTAGAATGTCTTGTGGTTCAAATTAATCACTGTCAGGGAAGATACTATGAGCGAACTTAAATCTGACATGGATGATATGGGAGACATGTTAACCGTAATGAAATTAATAAATACAGTAGTAGAATCTAAAGTAATTATAATAATATAATAGACTTTTGACTTTTAACAGTCAAATTATTTAGAGAATATTATGTACTTGGTAGAAAAACAAACAAATAATTTACTGAGGAGATTTATTAGCCAAATAAAGTTATTTTGTGTTTATAATAGCGAAATCTTTGGAATTCATTAATTTATTCCTAAAGTAAATTTTATTTAGGGAATAAAACGTTTTATAATACCGGGCATTAGGGTAGTCTGATTATAGAAATTAACAATAAAGTGAGAAAATACTTATGACCTGACGCATTCTCACTTTAGAAATAACTAAAAAGAAATAAATCATAATTTATTCGTATTACCATTTGAATGATTATTCGATTATCATTCAAGTGATCATAGAAATGATCAGTCGATTACCATTTGAACGATGAGTCTAACGATGGGCATAATCAAATTAAATTGATGATCGAACGTTCGTTCGAATCATTACTCGAGAGTTCGTTTGAATTATTGCTCGAGAGATCACTCAAATGGTTGCCCGAATGGTCGTTCAAATGATCGCTTGAATGGCTATTAAAATTATTGCTCAAATAGTTGCTCATATAATAATTTAAATAAAAATTCAAATAATAATTTATCGCAATAAAATAATGGCAATACAAACATTATATCGGGTGAGCATTTTCAATCCGGAACATATGATGTAAATAAAGGTGAGCATTTTCAATCCAGAACGTAACAATTTACAAAAAAAGGAAAATTATTAAATTTAATTGCATTTTAATTCCAACCTAAAGAATAAAAACAAATTGAAAATCTCTTAAAAATAATAGTAAAAATTGAAATAACCCTCTATTTTGCGCCAAACAGTACCCTAGCTCGGGGGTCTCCAAACTACGGCCCGCGGACCAAATCGAGCCCGCGCCATCATGATTCTGGTCCGCGACCAGAGATATATTTTGCGTACATAAAATATTTATAACAATTTAGTTATATGAATTTTAAAAGATGTTAACACTAAATTGTTATAAAATATTTCATGTACGCAAAATGTACCTCTAGTCGCGGACGAGAATCATGATGGCGCGGGCCCGATTTGGTCCGCGGGCCGTAGTTTTAGTGTAAAATTACCAGTAAATTGGGTAATATTCTCGGCAATATTACTGGAAACATAGTAACAATTGGTAATTTATGGTTAGACATAAAACACACAAATTCTAATAAATAATTGAAGAGGTCGGGGCAATAAGGGACCTAAGCCACATTTAGAAGATTTTGAGTAAAAGCGTTTTAAAGTTTTTGGGTAAATCGTGAAATCACATTTTTAGAGTAAAAAAATTGAGTTATTTTTTATTTTACGTAAAATAGGTTTGTAAACAAATTGTCTTAAAATTTTTTTTAAAAAAACGCACAAATTTCCAAATAACAACGTATATTTTCAAAAAAAGGTGGCTTGGGGCCTTTTTGATACAAATAAATTTAATAAAAAAATTAAGAAACGCAAAAAAATACAGCTGATAAATTTAAATTAACAAATTAATTATCTTCTGCTTCTGCTTCCAATTCAGTATTATCTTCGCCATCAATGTTTTCGGGTATTCTATTGCTTTCCTCATCTTTTCTTACCACGTCTTCAATAATGTCAAGATAAAACTGTTGGTTAATAGGTGGAATATATTTTAAAAGTTTTTGTAAATCTTTTACTTTATTTTCATTCAGTTTTACTGGGCCGTTATATTTTTGTTTGAGGTTGGCGGTAGTTACTGGTTGGTCAATAACTCTGACTCCTCGTTTTCCGACATTCACTTCTTCGAACAGACCATTTAGGGAATGCTTAATAAACATTGAATTTGGTTTCTCGCTATCAAACCGGAAGCACCTCACATCGTTGAACCTGATTGGTTGTTTGTTAACAGTAACATTTTTCTTTAATATAGTGATTTCTTCAAAATCATAAAAATCTTTTTGCGTCATTACCACAACATCGAAAGGGTTTTTTCTGTTTGACTGTCGTACAATATCAAACCATTCTTTTGGGCAAAATACCTGCGGAATATATTTTTTACGCTTCTCAATAAGAGCAAAGTCTCTATCTGACGGTAAATGTGTGTGACCCGAGATAAGAAATCTGTGTTCTATGGTCTTATAAACTTTTTCTCTAACCAATTGCAACCACAGAGCCATTATGAGCCAGTTTTTGTTTTGACCGCCGCAGTTGTCTGTGTAAATAACAAGATGTTCTGATAAAGATGCTCTAGTTTTTATATACTTTAACAATATACTTGCTATTTCTGAACTTCCTCTTTTTGCATCTGATTCCGTCCACATAAACATACTTCCTTTTCCACTTACACAGTCATGGATTCCCAGATTGTACGTCCATGCTTTTCGAAGATAAAAAGCTGGACCTACCGTCAACGATGGTGTCGGTAAAGTTTGCTGCAAATCAAATGAAATTATGTCTTTGTTTCTTTCTTTATTATTTTTTATCTCTTTTTTTAGGCTTTCCTGCATAGCTTCTGTCCGAGTTTGATGCAACTGTAGTTTTTCTTGCAACTTCTTAACTTCAGAATCAGATTCCTTATTTTGATTCGTGCTTATCATGAGGTTTAGTGAGTCACAGGTTGAGCACGTATCGCTCTTTGGCAGTTTGAACCCTATATTGTATTCAGAGCTGAAAATCCTTCGATAACGGTCTTCTTTTACAGGCTCAATATGTTTATGCTTACACCATTCGACATAATGATCCTTATATAAACTTGAAATGCTGAGGTCATGATTGAAATACACTCTGTTTGGATTTTTTTGTCTGCTATAATGGCTTACATAAGTCGGAATACTTTTTATATGGTCATGAACTGATTTTGAAATATCTGTGGATATTTTATTTGGGCGGTTATGATGTTTTCCTCGGCCGTCTTTTGTTGGTGTTGATCTTCCTTGTGAAATCTGCTTCGATATTAGTTTTACGCGCTTAGTGGAGTTCTGCAGACCATGTACAGCTAAAAATTCTTGCTTGCATATTTGAATGTCAATCCCATTTACTTTTACATAATATTGATTTGTGAAATTTCTTACAGATTCTTGTCTTTTGGTTTTTTTCTTGTAGCTTCTTTTTTTTGGAATAACTTTTATTGATGAAAATAAATAAGTATTTTGATTGTCATATGTTTCTAAATTCCAAAATGCATTGAAGATTTGTAGCTCTTTATTTTGAAGCAATTTTCTGCAGTCTTTTTTGCATTTACAAGGCTCTCCAATTGATCTAGCTTCTTTTTTTTACCCTTCAAATTGGTGTAGGAATGACCAAGATTTCTGCGCTGTTTTGCTTTAGTTTTTTGTCTGCCCTCAATATTTACTTTCCTCCAACGGCTTGGCAATTTTTTTTCTGGGGATAAGACTGATCCTCTGTTTTCATTTTCATTGAAATCTTGGTCCTTAGTATTTTCGTTTCTTTTACAGATTTTCTAAAAAAGAAAAATTGAGTTTATAATTTTTCGTATGTTCTTTTTAATACGAAAAGTTATAAAAAATCATAACATTGTTGGTTTGTTTTCGAATAATATATGTAAAACGAAACAATCCATTTTTAATATAAACAAAAATGAAGCCACTTGCATTAAAAGAAAAAGGTCCTAAGCCACTTAAAATTATATTTTTTACCTTTCTGGACGTTGGCAAGTCATTTTCACTTGAACTGTTACTTGGGCAATATTCTTTATCTTTATCGGAATCATACCCGTCAAAATCTGAGCCCGATTCACTTTCACTATTTAAATTATCTTGATATTTTCTATTAGCACTATTTTCACAGGTCGCCATGTTGGTTTTCTTGTGGCTTATGACTTTATTGCGTCAAAAATTACAACCAATATACAAGTTGTCAACAAGGTCACTTTACAATTGTGGCGCCATGTTTCGCTTAAAAACTGTCATTATTTTTTGGTCGCTTGGGACCATATTGTTATACAGTTTACTAAAGAGTACGCGATTTTTTCTTAAATGTGGCTTAGGTACCTTATTGCCCCGACCTCTTCAATTCTAAGATATTCTATGATTTTTAAAAACTATAAAATTTTAAGAATCTTTCAACAAACTGTCGTTGTTCTCTAAGACAGAAAATAGTTACGAAAAAACTTAAATAAAGAAACATTTTCCAAAATTTTATTATCTTAATTTTTGTTTTAACCATGTTTCTGTGTTCCTATTATTTATTGAGTTATTTGCAACTTTTGCGAAATGCAAAAAAAGGAAGCGCACTCGCGTAAATTCTCGACAGTTTTCAATTTTGACAAAACACGTTATAAACATTAAAAGTGCGATTCTTTTCGCAATCTACAACAAGTTAGTCTTACAAAGACTATATCAAACACTCATTGAAACAACTACTTCCCGGGCTAATACCCCGACGGACATTGAATTATACAACAAGTGTTTGCTGTTACATACAGTAACCTACTGCAAATGTAACAATTTGGGTCAAATTATTCAGGCCATCTATAGACGCGTTTCGAGATTTATCTCTCCTCAGTATAGCTTTGCCATTCTCTCTAAACAATTTGACACCTTAGACTGGCGGTCACGTTACCGTTCAAACATTAGTATAAATGAAATTAGATGGCCTGAATAATTTGACCCAAATTGTTACATTTGCAGTAGGTTACTGTATGTAACAGCAAACACTTGTTGTATAATTCAATGTCCGTCGGGGTATTAGCCCGGGAAGTAGTTGTGTTGAGTGTTTGATATAGTCTTTGTAAGACTAACTTGTTGTAGATTGCGAAAAGAATCGCACTTTTAATGTTTGAAGTATTCTGCAACCAAGAATTGGCAATTTCATTTATACTAAAACACGTTATAACTCAAAAATAATTCGAGCTAGAGAGAAGTATAGTACATGCATTTGAGCTATTGCGACAAAATCTGCAAGATGGGCGTTTTTATGCAGGGTGATCCATAAAGTATCTATCTAAAAGAAAACGTCAAAACGTCTCAAGGCGAGACAAATTTTCTGAGCTTTTCTAAACTCGACATTTTACTTCTTGCGCCACGCGTTTAAATCAGTAAAATATTGTGAAATTTATGTATATTCGAACTTCGCTTAAAATCTGTGTTTTATAAGCGTGGCGCATGAAGTAAAATTTCGAGTTTAGAAAAGCCCAGAAAATTTGTCTCGGGTCGCTGCGCGACCCTCGACAAATTTTCACGGGGCTTTTCTAAACTCGAAATTTTACTTCATGCTTAGTCTGGGAGTGGACAACACTCGTTTAAAGCTTCAAATTGAACTCTTTTAAAAATCAACGAATGTCAGAAAATTTACACCTTATGCATGTTTACCTAAAGTTTACCATGAAGTGACCACATTTAAATTCAGCGCGCATTTGTGTCGTAAGAGATCTCTACCCCCACTCTATGTCGATCCTTCTTACCGAACCACAATGAGATCGCCATGTTATTTTTTGTGACAGTTATGTTATACATTTTAACACTTGTGACATATTTTAAAGTAACTAAAGTAACTAAGCATGAAGTAAAATATCGAGTTTAAAAAAGCCCCGCGTAGAAAATTTGTCGAAGGTCGCGCAGCGACCCGAGACAAATTTTCACGGGGCTTTCCTAAACTCAAAGTTTACTTCATGCGCCACGCGTATGAACCACTGATTTACAGTAAAGTTAAAAATATATAACGCTTAGATGTAATGGTGATCAATATTATATAAGTCGGCACCAGCCGACATTCAGTGTTCATCGTGTCAACTTGACATAAGTCGGCGTCAGCCAACATTTGGACTATAATGACACTTGACATAAGTCGGCGGCAGCCGACATTTGGACTATAATAACAGTTGACGTAAGTCGGCGGCAGCCGACATTTAAACTACAATGACAGTTGACATAAGCTAGCGCAAGCCGACATTTAACCGATCGTGCCAACTTGACAGGAGTTTAAATTGAACTATAATGAGATCGCCATGTTATTATTTATTTCTTTGTGACAGTTATGTTATATATTTTAACACTTGTGACATATTTTAAAGTACGAGTGTCTTCCACACCCAGACTAAGCATGAAGTAAAATTTCGAGTTTAGAAAAGCCCCGCGTCAAAAATTTTCACGGGGCTTTTCTAAATTCGAAATTTTACTTCATGTGCCACACGTATAAAGCACTGATTTACAGTAAAGTTAAAAACATATAACGCTTAGATGTAATGGTGATCAATAGTATATAAATCGGCACCAGCCGACATTCAGTGTTCATCGTGTCAACTTGACATAAGTCGGCGTCAGCTGACATTTGGACTAAATGACAGTTGACATAAGTCGGCGGCAGCCGACATTTGGACTATAATAACAGTTGACGTAAGTCGGCTGCAGCGGGGTTTGGTGGGGTTTAAGTTAATTAATATTTCTTTACTTCTTAACATTTTTACTTTCCCCCGTATGTAATACAAAGGGAAAGTATTGTTTTCGTGAACATTTTCGAATCAAAAATTTTAGCGAAAATATCCGCTTTGAGGTCCCCTGAGTCGAATAAGACCATTTTTGAAAAATGTCTGTCTGTCTGTCTGTCTGTCTGTGTGTCTGTGTGTCTGTGTGTGTGTCTGTGTGCGCTGTACCGCAAAAACCGCTAAAGATATCGAGATGAAACTTGAAACTTAAGCTTTTTGTTACAATAGGAAGAACTGAAAAGCTTTTGGTGAAAATCGGAAAACCGGAAGTTGTACTTTACTCTTAGCGTTTATCAGTTTTTTCAGATTTTTTCAATAAATGTTCATCAAACAAAAAATTCTTTTAAATAAAAGTTCTAGATAATAACAAAATTAAGATGTATTGTTCACTTACTTTTTGTCATAGCACTCTTAGTTTGTGAGATATTTCAAAAGTTGTGTGTTTTATCTAGTTATTGAGGACCACTTCGTAATATGTTATAAAAAGAAGAACGTTTTTCGGGAACTTTCAAACACAATTTTCTGCAGGGTGATTCATTAGCCTCTTTACAAACTTTAAAAAGTGATTTAATACGCAATTTACGGGGGAAAGTACTATGATGGACATATCACCATTTTTTAGATAAGATTACATCTTTTAAATGTCTTCCGTTTTCGACTTCGAAGTCGAAGTCGAAGTCTTTTATATGTTCGAAGACTTATAAAAGATGTTATCTTATAATGTTCAGAATCAAAGAAATATTAACTAACTAAAACTGCGCTCTATCTTATTGTCTGTGGCTCTAGTGCCCCAATTTCTTCAAGAATGTGTTTCTTTAGTTGTGGAATTATCCGAGGTTTGTTCACAAACAGGTATTTCCATAATAACAAGTCAGGGGTCCTGAGATCTGGACGAATCAGTGGAGAACAATATCGGGCCATGGTTGAAATTTTGTTAGACATGCAGTAGAAAATAGACCTGGAATGTGGTTTCAGCAAGATGGTGCGACTTGCCATACAACTGAAGCCACACTGCAAGTTTTAAGGGCCATTTTTGGCGAACGAATAATTCCGAAAAGAGGTGCAGTGGATTGTCCGTCGCCGTTTCCTGATTTCTTTAAATGGGGATTCGTTCGATTATGAAAATAATCAATTCGTTCGATTACGAAAATAATGGACCTTCTCGAGAACTGAAGATGGCTCGAAAGATTGATCAAAATATCTCTCGAACGATTACTCGAATGATCCACATCGCTTGTATGATCACTGGTGTGCTCATATTATATTCAAATTGAATTTGTTTAAACTTATAATATACCTGGTGTTCATCGTGTCAACGCGACATAAGTCTGCGTCAGCTGACATTTGGACTAAATGACAGTTGACATAAGTCGGCGGTAGATTATTTACGAAATATTGGTTGTAATATAACTTTATAAATTTTGTAATATAACTTAATTAATTTGATTGTTGCGTTATTATTCATTTGGGGGAAAATTAGATTAAGGGAATATTAATTTGGGGGAATATTAATTCGGGGGAAAAATATAAGGGGAAAATTTGCCGGGGGAAAAATTTTAGGGGAAAAATGAACCCCAATCATTTATAACAATTTAGTGTATATTAATTTTAACAGATGTTAACACTAAATTGTTATAAAATATTTCATGTACGCAAAATGTATCTCTGGTCGCGGACCAGAATCATGATGGCGCGGGCCAGATTTGGTCCGCGGGCCGTAGATTTAGTGTAAAATTACCAGTAAATTGGGTAATATTCTCGGCAATATTACTGGAAACATATAAACAATTGGTAATTTATGGTTAGACATAAAACACACAAATTCTAATAAATAATTCTAAGTTATTCTATGATTTTTGAAAACTATAAAATTTTAAGAATCTTTCAACAAACTGTCATTCTTCTCTAAGACAGAAAATAGTTACGAAAAAACTTAAATAAAGAAACATTTTCCAAAATTTTATTATCTTAATTTTTGTTTCAACCATTTTTCTGTGTTCCTATTATTTATTGAGTTATTTGCAACTTTTGCGAAATGCAAAAAAAGGAAGCGCACTCGCGTAAATTCTCGACAGTTTTCAATTTTGACAAAACACGTTATAACTCAAAAATAATTCGAGCTAGAGAAAAGTATAATAATAATAATAACAATAATATTAATTCTTTATTAATAATACATGCATTTGAGCTATTGCGACAAAATCTGCAAGATGGGCGTTTTTATGCAGGGTGATCCATAAAGTATCTATCTAAAAGAAAACGTCAATCGTTTTTTTTTTTCTAAATTAAGAAGGCGAGACAAATTTTCTGAGCTTTTCTAAACTCGACATTTTACTTCATGCGCCACGCGTTTAAATCAGTAAAATATTGTGAAATTTATGTATATTCGAACTTCGCTTAAAATCTGTGTTTTATAAGCGTGGCGCATGAAGTAAAATTTCGAGTTTAGAAAAGCCCAGAAAATTTGTCTCGGGTCGCTGCGCGACCCTCGACAAATTTTCACGGGGCTTTTCTAAACTCGAAATTTTACTTCATGCTTAGTCTGGGAGTGGACAACACTCGTTTAAAGCTTCAAATTGAACTCTTTTAAAAATCAACGAATGTCAGAAAATTTACACCTTATGCATGTTTACCTAAAGTTTACCATGAAGTGACCACATTTAAATTGAGCGCGCATTTGTGTCGTAAGAGATCTCTACCCCCACTCTATGTCGATCCTTCTTACCGAACCATAATGAGATCGCCATGTTATTTTTTGTGACAGTTATGTTATACATTTTAACACTTGTGACATATTTTAAAGTAACTAAGCATGAAGTAAAATATCGAGTTTAAAAAAGCCCCGCGTAGAAAATTTGTCGATGGTCACGCAGCGACCCGAGACAAATTTTCACGAGGCATTCCTAAACTCAAAGTTTACTTCATGCGCCACGCGTATAAACCACTGATTTACAGTAAATTTAAAAATATATAACGCTTAGATGTAATGGTGATCAATATTATATAAGTCGGCACCAGCCGACACTCAGTGTTCATCGTGTCAACTTAACATAAGTCGGCGTCAGCCGACATTTGGACTATAATGACACTTGACATAAGTCGGCGGTAGCCGACATTTGGACTATAATAACAGTTGACGTAAGTCGGCGGCAGCCGACATTTAAACTACAATGACAGTTGACATAAGCTAGCGCAAGCCGATATTTAACCGATCGTGCCAACTTGACAAGAGTTTGAATTGAACTATAATGAGATCGCCATGTTATTATTTTTTTCTTTGTGACAGTTATGTTATATATTTTAACACTTGTGACATATTTTAAAGTAACGAGTGTCTTTCACTCCCAGACTAAGCATGAAGTAAAATTTCGAGTTTAGAAAAGCCCCGCGTCATAAATGTTCACGGGGCTTTTCTAAATTCGAAATTTTACTTCATGCGCCACACGTATAAATCACTGATTTACAGTAAAGTTAAAAACATATAACGCTTAGATGTAATGGTGAATAATATTATATAAATCGGCACCAGCCGACGTTCAGTGTTCATCGTGTCAACTTGACATAAGTCGGCGTCAGCTGACATTTGGACTAAATGACACTTGATATAAGTCGGCGGTAGCCGACATTTGGACTATAATAACAGTTGATGTAAGTCGGCGGCAACGGGGTTTGGTGGGGTCTAAGTTAATTAGTATTTCTTTAATTCTTAACATTTTTAGATAAGATTACATCTTTTAAATGTCTTCCGTTTTCGACTTCGAAGTCGAAGTCGAAGTCTTTTATATGTTCGAAGACTTATAAAAGATGTTATCTTATAATATTCAGAATCAAAGAAATATTAACTAACTAAAACTGCGCTCTACCTTATTGTCTGTGGCTCTAGTGTCCCAATTTCTTCAAGAATGTTTTTCTTTAGTTGTGGAATTATCCGAGGTTTGTTCACAAACAGGTATTTCCATAATAACAAGTCAGGGGTCCTGAGATCTGGACGAATCAGTGGAGAACAATATCGGGCCATGGTTGAAATTTTGTTAGACATGCAGTAGAAAATAGACCTGGAATGTGGTTTCAGCAAGATGGTGTGACTTGCCATACAACTGAAGCCACACTGCAAGTTTTAAGGGCCATTTTTGGCGAACGAATAATTCCGAAGAGAGGTGCAGTGGATTGTCCGTCGCCGTTTCCTGATTTCTTTATATGGGGATTCGTTCGATAATGAAAATAATCAATTCGTTCGATTATGAAAATAAAAGGTCCATTATTTTCATAATGGACGTTTTATTTTCGAGATGGCTCGAAAGATTGATCAAAATATCTCTCGAACGATTATTCGAATGATCCACATCGCTTGTATGATCACTGGTGTGCTCATATTATATTCAAATTGAATTTGTTTAAACTTATAATATACCTGGTGTTCATCGTGTCAACTCGACATAAGTCAGCGTCAGCTGACATTTGGACTAAATGACAGTTGACATAAGTCGGCGGTAGCCGACATTTGGACTATAATAACAGTTGACGTAACTCGGCGGCAGCCGACATTTACCTACAATGACAGTTGACATAAGCCGGCGCAAGCCGATATTAAACCAATCGTGTCAACTTGACACGAATTTGAATTAAATTATAATGAGATCGCCATGTTATTTTTTTTTCTTCGTGACAGTTGTGTTATACATTTTAACACTTGTGACATATTTTAAAGTAACGAGTGTCTTCCACTCTCAGACTAAATATGAAGTAAGATTTCGAGTTTAGAAAAGTCCCGCGTAGAAAATTTGTCTCGGGTCGCGCAGCGACCCGAGACAAATTTTCACGGGGCTTTTCTAAACTACAAATTTTACTGCATGCGTATAAACCACTGATTTACAGTAACGTTAAAAACATATAACGCTTAGATGTAATGGTGATCAATATCAAAGTTATCAAAATTATACACAAGAGTGTTTTCCACTCCCAGACTAAGCATGCAGTAAAATTTCGAGTTTAGAAAAGCCTTAAAATTTAGTTTTCAGACTTTTCTAAACTCGAAATTTTGCGTTGCGCGCCACGCGCTTAAAACGCTTATTTATCCTGAAGTTCAAAAACATACACAAATTCTAATAAATACTTCTAAGAAGATATTCCATGATTTTATGAAAATTATAAGTTTTTATGAATCTTTCAACAAATTTTCTCCAAGAAAAAAGATAGCTACGAAAAAACTTGAAGATGGAAAAATTATCCAAATTATTAAAGAATCAATATTTAGAGTGACGTATTTGATAAATTTTCTTTTCACATGGTCCAACAGAAAATAATCACAAGGTGCCAAATCAAGAGATCTGGCGGGCCAGTTAATTATTCCGCCACCAATAATCCAGCGATTTGGAAAGGTTTTTTCTAAAAATTCCCGAACATCTACTCGAAAATGCGCTGAGCAGCCATCTTGAAACCAAACCTCCTGTTTGTCACGTATTGCTCCTCCTATGGCAAGGCCAACTTTGTTGATAAAAGTTCTAAAGTTCTGGTGAGAACTAGGGATGGGTCGTTCATGAATGATTCGTTCGAAAAGAACGATTCTGGGCGGTGATTTGAATGAACCGATTCCGTATTTCAAGAAGAATTGATTCGTTAATGATTCATTCACTCGAGACGACCGTCCGAACGATTTAGGGCAAGTCATATTCCCAATTCGGATTTATACATGCGGTCTGAATCCACCAGAACCAAATGAATCGGTTGTAACGATTCCTCACAACTTGCGGAAACGAATCCGCTGCGCCAACCCTCATTTGTATTTTGTACGACTCGTCGCGCGTCGGGCCGTTTTATAAAACGCTTGCTTGAATTCGTAAGGCTTAGACGAATTTAATCTGATCAGCTATTATGTAATAGTAATGTCCTTTTTAGGTCTAAATTTAGTGTTAATTTTACTGTTCACTGCAAATAAGGCAGCGTACTTTTATCAACTGATATTTGTTCTCTACTTATGAGTAAAATTACAGCATATTTCAAAACGAATTCAAGGCACCGAAGTTTTATTTAGAACACCTTTACGAAACTCACAACTAAAAAGGCAAAATGTGAATTGTGTTTAGCGACAATTTCAATTAAATGTGGTTCAACAACTAATTTGATAATGTAAGATCACCAGCTTGGTAAGTATTTCGTCCGTTTTTCCTTCTCTTTCAAAATTAATATTATTAGTATAAGTGATTCGATTACGAATGATTCATAAAGAACGAATCTTTTTCAAGGAATGATTCGTTTGATTCGAATCACATGAAAGATTCGAACTTCCTATATCTAGTGAGAACTTTAAATGACTAAAAATGTTTTTAAAGATAATAATCTAGTTTAAAAAAAAACGACATATGATATAAGTTGACAACAAGACAAGTCGGCGTTGGCCGGCATTTGGGTTATAATGACAGTTAACCTACATGTAGATCGGCAGAAGCCTGTATTTGAACTACATTTACATAAGTCGGCAGTTATCGACATATTAACTATAATGACAGTTAATACAATGATAGTTGACGTATGCAGTAACCGGCATTTGAACTATAATGACAGTTGACGTAGGCATTAACCGGAATTTGAACTATAGTGACAGTTGACATAGTCATAGTCATGTCTAACCTAACCTCATTTCACAGAGTGATATCTAACCTAACCAAACTTGACAAAGCGAAATGTGACCTAACCTAACCTAACTAACGTAACTCTTAAAGTTTCATCACTTTTTAACGTACTATTCACATTGTTTGTGACTTTTTGACATTTCGAGCGCATTGCTTGTGTTTCCACAGTTAGGTTAGGTTAGATTATTAATTTTATTTATTTATTTTATTTTCCGTTTTGACAGTTAACATATGCATTCATTGACATTTGAACTATAGTGACAGTTGACATAAATTGGCGTCAGCCGACATTAAGTCCATAGTTTATTGACGGTTACGAAATTATCAATATTCACCTTTTGCAAAATAATAATATATAATATATAAACGCGTGGCGCATGAAGTAAAATTTCGAGTTTAGAAAAGCCCCGTGAAAATTTGTCTCGGATCGCTGCGCGACCCGAGACAAATTTTCTACGCGGGGCTTTTTTAAACTTGAAATTTTACTTCATGCTTGTCTGAGAGTGGAAACGCTCGTTCGAAACTTTCAAATGCTTTGGTGAGAACTTTAAATGACTAAACATGTTTTTAAAGATTATAATCTAGTTAAAAAAAAACGACATATGATATAAGTTGACAACAAGACAAGTCGGTGTTGGCCGGCATTTAGGCTATAATGACAGTTGACCTACATGTAGATCGGCATTAGCCTGTATTTGAACTACATTTACATAAGTCGGCGGATATCGACATATTAACTATAATGACAGTTAATATAATGACTGTTGACGTATGCAGTAACTGGCATTTGAACTATAATGACAGTTGATACAATGACAGTGGACGGAGGCAATAACCGGCATTTGAACTATAGTGACAGTTGACATAAGTTGGCGTGAGCCGACATTTAGTCATGTCTAACCTAACCTTATTTCACAGAGTGATATCTAACCAAACCGAACTTGACAAAGCGAAATGTGACCTAACCCAACCTAACTAACGTAACTCTTAAAATTTCATCACTTTTTAACGTACACTATCAATGGGAGCCAATGCTTATGGGAGAATTGGAAATCAAGTAGAAAAGGAGAAACTATGGTCAGGATGTGGGGTACGAGTAAGACAGACGACTAATACACCAATCACCGGTCTCGATTCTGGAGGCAGCATCCAAACGTTGTTACCATATTTTATACAGAGACTCGCTAACTGGATATATATATATGAACTGTGGTACTATTCACATTGTATGTGACTTTTTGAAATTTCGAGCGCATTGCTTGTGTTTTGACAGTTAGGTTAGCTTAGGTTATTAATGACAGTTAATATATGCATTAATTTACATTTGAACTATAGTAACAGTTGACATAAATTGGCGTCAGCCGACATTAAGTCCATAGTTTAATGACAGTTACGAAATTATCAATATTCACCTTTTACAAAATAATAATAATAATATTTTAATGTTTTATATGCGTGGCGCATGAAGTAAAATTTCGAGTTTAGAAAAGCCCCGTGAAACTTTGTCTCGGGTCGATGCGCGACCCTCGACAAATTTTCTACGCCGGGCTTTTCTAAACTCGAAATTTTACTTCATGCTTAGTCTCATGAGTGGAAACGCTCGTTTGAAACTTTAAACTGAATGCTTTGATAAGAACATTAAATGACTGAAAATATTTTTAAAGATAAATAATGTAGTTTTTAATTTTTTTTAATATTATTTGGAGTAAAACTGACATGGTGGCCACGATCTGAAATTTAAATTTTTCCGACATTTCCCTGATTTAAGATTTTTTCCCTGATCTTTATTCTGTGAGAAACCGCCATTTTGTTAAATTGTTTTCATTTTTTTTTGTAAATATTTAAGTTGGTTTTATAAATTTGTACGTGTTTTGTAATTTCTATGATGCCTGTTGATTTCGGGAAATTTAATAAAATCATATGGCTTTTTTGTTAGTGGTTTAGTCAATTTGAATAGAATTCCATAAATATTCTCTGACTTTCCCGGTTTTAATGATATTCGGTGATTTTTCTATTTCTGTAATTTTTAGGCATTCGTCGATTTTATAATCGAGTTCAATTTGAAGTTTTGGAAGAGTGATTCCACTCCCAGGTTAAGCATGAAGTAAAATTTCGAGTTTAGAAAAGCCTGAAAATTTGGTTTGGTCGCGTAGCGCGAAGCGCGGAGCGGCCAAACCAAATTTTCAGGCTTTTCTAAACTCGAAATTTTACTTCATGCGCCACGCGTACAAAACACTGATTTGAAGCGGAGTTCAAAAACACACAAACACATCTTTAATCAGAGTAACACGGAATCAGATATTTAGTCTGTTATTAACGACGTTCAGTGTTTATAATAAATAATAAGACTTTGAATATTTTTGATAAAACAACTGCTAACGATATTTATATGTTAATGGTTGCAAAAAAATAATAAAATAAAATTTATTCCTAAAAGATTTATATTCGTGATTCGAAAAAACAGGATTCGAATCATATTTATCTCTTACAAATCCTTTATTCGAGTATTCGTGATTCGAATCATATTGGGTGATTCGGATTCGTGGTTCGAATCCTTTTTACGAGGATTCGTCCCAGCACTGGTTTAAGCAAATTTAATTTGAATATAATATGAGCACACCAGTGATGTGGATCATTCGAACAATCGTTCGAGAGATATTTTGATCAATCTTTCGAGCCATCTTTAGTTCTCGAGATGGTCCATTATTTTCATAATCGAACGAATTGATTATTTTTATAATCGAACAAATCGATTATTTCCATTCAAATGATCATATCACTAGATGAGTCCTATTATCAGCATTATTCAATTATTGAAATCATTGATATATCCCATCACTACCGTACCACTATAGCTCTGCTTGTGGGTAGAAGTTCTATACTTGTGTTCTTTTTCGAATAAATTCGGCTAGCAGGAGCGCTGGCGTGGGTAGGCCTAGGCCGTCGGGGTAGTTGACCCCGCACACCGATCGATCCAAGATGGCTCGATAAAGGGCAATTTCAGCGGGAACGCGGGCCGCCGCTTTTCTCCTGAAAGTGCATCCTTCAGAACGCGGGAATAAGGAGAAGCCGAACGCACACACACATTTACACGCCTAGGCTCCAACATCAGCGCAGAACACACACACATGCATGCATATAAAATATATATGTATAGAGAGAGCGTTTCTTGGTGGGACCGACGCGTCGAGCTCCGGTGCATTCGGCAGCAGAAAAGCAGATAGCAGATAGATGGTATGAAAACGAGCGATGGTGGGGGGGGATCCGGTAGGGCTATGGTGAGTCGGTGGTGGTGGAAAATGGGCGTGCCGCCGGCGCTCGCCGTTCTGAGCAAGCGTCGGCATTCCCGAAGATCCTTAGTACGCATTTAGCTCGTATTTAGAGTGATATGTTGTGTTACGTCATTTTTCCGAAAAGGACTTTTTGGTTTCGCTTGTCCAAAGTGACCCTTTCGGCGTAATCCGCATTAGATATTCCACGACCATTTGTTTTAAATAAAAATCCAACACGCCCACAATACCGCGACTAAAAAAAAAGTTCCCAAAACATAATTAATTTGTGATCACTTTTTTTTGTGTTTACGTACAACTAAAATTCCTTTTGTGTGTGTGTGTGCGCTCGTGCTTCCTCATTCCCATTTTCGGACCCGCGAGTTCCGCGTTCCGGTAAATCAATTAAGACTGACTAGGTCTTAAGGATTGCGGGGATCTTTATCGTTTTCTTGTGTGGTGTGAGTGAGTGCCTAACTTTAAAACAATAAACAGGAATATAACACGTTACTGCCAGGATTTTTCTTGATTTATATCTTAAGTTTCACTTCTTCTTAAACGATGGAGAAATTCCAGGATATCGAACAGGAGGAGGACCAGATCTTTGAAAGCGAAGAAACGCCGGAGACTAGGTAAATTGAATTGTGTATACGTGACTCATCCGTGTGCCCGAATGTATTTATGTTTGGACCTTGGATTCGGTAATTGCTGCGGCCCGCGTATGAACGATTCTTTTTCGGGTTGAGTCATTCGAGCGTCTTCTTTACACTCACATTCCGAACTTGATCTTGTTTCGTTTTAATGGGTTTAGGAAGTCTCTGAATTATTACCATGCAGGTTTAATTATTATTATTAGTTCTTGTCGATTTTAGTAGTTCGTCCCAAGTTTCTATCTGAATCAACAAACGTTTTTTAGCATCGCGTTGAAAAGTTTTGATTTTAACTATTTCGAGATAATTTTATCTATCTAACCACGCACTAATGAGTTGGACATTACCCTAACCAATTTTCGGCATTCTCCCAAGTTTCTATCCGAATCAACATATTTTTTTAATATCGGCGTTGGAAAGTTTTAATTTTAACTATTTTGAGATAATTTTATCTATCTAATCACACACAAATGGATGGACATTACCCTAACGAATTTTCTGCATTCTCCCAAGTTTCTATCCGAATCAACATATTTTTTAGTATTGCGTTTAAGTTTTGATATTAACTATTTCGAAATAATTTTATTAACCACGTATAAATATGTTGGACATTATCTTAACCAATTTTCTGCATTCTCCCAAGTTTCTATCTGAATCAACATATTTATTTCGGTATCTCGTTGGAAAGTTTTGATTTTAACTCTTTCGAGATAATAGTATCCAGCTAAACACGTTCAAATGGATTGAACATTACCCTGAACAATGTTCTGCATTCTCCCAAGTTTCTATCCGAATCAACATATTTTTTAGCATTGCGTTGAAAAGTTATGATTTTAACTATTTCGAGATAATTTTATTTAGCTAACCACGCATAAATATGTTGGACATTATCCTAACCAATCCCCTGCATTCTCTCAAGTTTCTATCTGAATCAACATATTTTGTTCGGTATCTCGTTAGAAAGTTTTGATTTTAACTATTTTCAGATAATTGTATCCAGCTAGTGGATTGAACTTTACCCTAAATAATTTTCTGCATTCTCCCAAGTTTCTATCTGAATCAACATATTTTTTTTCAGTATCGCGTTAAAAAGTTTTGATTTTAACTATTTCGAGATAATGTTATCTAGCTGACCACGTATAAATGGGTTGGACATTACCCTAACCAATTTTCTGCATTCTTCCAAGTTTTTATCTGAATCAACCACGCATAAATATGTTGGACATTATCCTAACCAAACCCCTGCATTCTCTCAAGTTTCTATCTGAACATATTTTTTCAGTATCGCGTTAAAAAGCTTTTGTTTTAACTATTTCGAGATAATTTTATCTAGCTAACCACCAGAGCTGGGATGAATCCTCAAAAACATGATTCGAATCACGAATCTGAATCACCTAATATGATTCGAATCACGAATACTCGAATAAAGGATTCGTAAGTGAAAAATTTAATTCGAATCAAAGATTCGAATCCTCATTTTTGAATCACGGATACAAATCTTTTAAAAATAAATTTGAATCTATTATTTGCAACCAGTAATATTTTATTCCATCAGTTTCTATTAACAAACATGTTCATTTACCGACTAAATATCTGATTATATAATGATTTTAATTAATGATGATATATGTGTTATTGAACTTCATTTTGAATCTGTGTTTTATACGCCTGGCGCATGAAGTAAAATTTCGAGTTTAGAAAAGCCCCGTGAAAATTTGTCTCGGGTCGCTGCGCGACCCTCGACAAATTTTCTACGCGGGGCTTTTCTAAACTCGAAATTTTACTTCATGCTTAGTCTGGGAGTGGAAAACACTCGTTCTTAGAAGTTTCAAATTAGAGAATTACTCTAGGTTACTAAATTTATTACTAATTTACAAAGGCTACAGCTCGAAGGACCAATCGTGGTCTTCGGAGACCGAAGGACTACAGGGAATCGAAGTTTATTTACAAGAAAACAACGAATATCTGAAGGTTTACAGCATGGATAGGAAAGAAAACATCCAATTTTGAAAAAATATCGAAGTTGGGTTGGTTTTCAGTGCGTTTTTAACTTCACTTTAAATCAGTGTTTTATACGCGTGACGCATGAAGTAAAATTTCGAGTTTAGAAAAGCCCCGTGAAAATTTGTCTCGGGTCGCTGCGCGACCCTCGACAAATTTTCTACGCGGGGCTTTTCTAAACTCGAAATTTTACTTCATGCTTAGTCTGGGAGTGGACCGTCAAGATTTTCTACATGTCGAGATTTTTGATATTTCTAGATTTATGTCGATTTATTCACAGTTTGTTATTGTATGAAATGCAACTTTAATATTAAATAAAAACGGTTTTTTTTAGGAATAGAATATTCACCCATTAAGAGCCGAACAAATTATAAAGTTAACTCAAAAAGTTAATTTTAGGTAAAATTTTGCATCTTTTTCTATGATTTCAATGAATGATTTATTATATTACATACGTCGATTTTTTAAAAGAGTTAAATTTAAAATTCAAACGAGTGTTGTCCACTCCCAGACTAAGCATGAAGTAAAATTTCGAGTTTAGAAAAGCCCCGCGTAGAAAATTTGTCGAGGGTCGCGCAGCGACCCAAGACAAATTTTCACGGGGCTTTTCTAAACTCGAAATTTTAGTTCATGCGCCACGCGTATAAAACACTGATGTCAAGTGTAGTTAAAAATATACTATTAATGTTGGATATTTTTTATGGTTAAGTAACCAAATATGCATTCACAAATATTTGAATTATTCGAAAATTTAAAAATTCAAATATGAATAATTTAGTGATTTAAATATTCATATTAGAATATTTAACTATTTGAATTAATCGAAATCGAATCCCAGCCGTAATAGCGATGATTCGAATTATTTAAGAGGATTTGAATCCATGTATCAGGATTCGAATTTTATAAGGATTCGATTCCTTTTATAAGGATTCGAATCCTTTTATAAGAATTCGAATTCTTTTATAAGGATTCGAATCATCTACGTTTGGATTCGAATACGAATCCTTTTAAAAAAATGTAACGAATCCGGATCACGAATCCGTTTTTACTAAAGTATTCGAATACCTTTTTTGAATCCTCTAAAATGATTCGAATCCTGAATGATTCGAATCCTGCCCAGCTCTGCTAACCACGCATAAATATGTTGGACAGTATCCTAACCAAGCTTCGAATTGGATACTTTTAATAAACCGAGCATCGGAAAATGTGTAACGTATACATATTTATTTATTTATTTATTCTTTATTAACCCAACAGAACAACGTTCTAATCACAGGGAAATTTTACAATAATTTAAATTCACATATAAAACATCACATAAATCATATAAACATAAATATTACACACAATTAACAATAACAATAAGATGTGACTTAAAATATAAAGTATATATATACGCACATGACACAAGTAAACACATACAAGTTTTAAATTATCCTGATATCACAAAGGTTCACAGCCTACAAATTATATAATTTTAAAATAATAAATAGTATCTATGGCCCATTACATTAAAAATATTGCATTAAATTATCTATAGATATAATCTTTTCAATCGTGTTTTTCTTTGAATAATGAAATATGTCGCAAAGTTGAGACAGTTGGTTATAATTTGAAACCATAATTGATAACGGTGATCTTCTCCGATGATTTGTGCGGGAAAATTCAATATAGAACAAAGAATTTGATCTGGTTGATACACTGTTTATTTTAAAAAAAATCTCAAGTTTCTATCCGAATCAACATATTTTTTTAATATCGGCGTTGGAAAGTTTTAATTTTAAATATTTTGAGATAATTTTATCTATCTAATCACACATAAATGGATGGACATTACCCTAACGAATTTTCTGCATTCTCCCAAGTTTCTATCCGAATCAACATATTTTTTAGTATTGCGTTGAAAAGTTATGATTTTAACTATTTCGAGATAATTTTATTTAGCTAACCACGCATAAATATGTTGGAAATTATCCTAACCAATTCCCTGCATTCTCTCAAGTTTCTATCTGAATCAACATATTTTTTTCAGTATCGCGTTAAAAAGTTTTTGTTTTAACTATTTCGAGATAATTTTATCTAGCTAACCACGTATAAATGGGTTGGACATTACCCTAACCAATTTTCTGCATTCTTCCAAGTTTTTATATGAATCAGCATATTTTTTTCGGTATCTCGTTGGAAAGTTTTGATTTCAACTCTTTCGATATAATAGTATCCAGCTAACCACGTTCAAATGGATTGAACATTACCCTCAACAATTTTCTGCATTCTCCCAAGTTTCTATCCGAATCAACATATTTTTTAGTATTGCGTTGAAAAGTTTTGATTTTAACTATTTCGAGATAATTTTATTTAGCTAACCACGCATAAATATGTTGGACATTATCCTAACCAAGCCCCTGCATTCTCTCAAGTTTCTATCTGAATCAACATATTTTGTTCGGTATCTCGTTAGAAAGTTTTGATTTTAACTATTTTCAGATAATTGTATCCAGCTAACCACGTTCAAGTGGATTGAACTTTACCCTAAATAATTTTCTGCATTCTCCCAAGTTTCTATCTGAATCAACATATTTTTTTTCAGTATCGCGTTAAAAAGTTTTTGTTTTAACTATTTCGAGATAATTTTATCTAGCTAACCACGTATAAATGGGTTGGACATTACCCTAACCAATTTTCTGCATTCTTCCAAGTTTTTATCTGAATCAACATATATTTTTTTTGGTATCGCGTTGGAAAGTTTTGATTTTAACTATTTCAAGATCATTTTATCTAGCTAACCACGATCAAATGGGTTGAACATTAGCCTAGCCAGTTTTCCGCGTTCTCTTGAGTTTCTATCTTGTAACGTACGAAGATGTTGTTTGTCGTTACGGTTCTTTTGTTTATATTTAGATTTCCTGGATTTGTCGTCGAAGACGCGATTTAGTCAACTTGGGTCCAAACAAAGAGATTCAAAGATAAAACTTTTACTTGATATTTAATTTGCTACTTAATACATCAATTTACAGTTTGAAACAGAATAAGAATTAGAAGTCAAAGATTCAGAGTTTATAATTTGTAATTGAATTGCAGGTCTTGCTCAACTGTCGAAATAGAAGTGTGCTCCTTAACACCAGAACAATTTTATTTCTTCAGTGATAAGATAAGATAAAATGGAATAACAAAATAAGATTATAATTCCTAAGAATCGATTTCGGAATGTGAAAACTATTTGATTTACGAATTATTTGCTATTCCAAAATTATCTGTACAATGAGGTAATTACACTATAATGATAATAATATACACAGTGATTCATGAAAACATTAAATTTATACAAGTGAGAGGTACATTAAACTCCTCCCCTTATTTAAAAAAAAAAATGCAATTTTGATTTTTTTTTGCGAAAAGAAAAAAAATAAATCAGATCAACACTATTAATTAAATAAATCACTGTTCACTTTCACTGAAAACACAATCGGAAAAAATATTGTTAAAATGTATATCGAATTTCTTACAATAAGGGATATTTTTAAATTAATTGAAATTAAAATATTAAAATTATGTGGCTAAATATTGACGTATTGATTTTTGCTTATTACTAAAAAATAAATAAATTTGAAATATATGTACAATGATAATTAAAAAATCAGTTTTCAAGTTAAACTTGAAACTATTGCAGTTAAATACAATAATCTAAATAATTTTTCATCTAAATCTAGAATGAATATTTAGTCTTTGTTTTCCTTTATGTCTAGAGTTTACATTTTCCGTATGATTTGATTTTCTGTGCGAAATATTAGAATTACTTAAAGAGGAAACGTTATTTTCAAATTGATTACAAAGGTAAATATTTTCTTTTTCATTAAATCTTACAATCTTATTGGCATTAATTTTGTTATTTTTACTTAAGTCTTTTTGAGCCTTAAATTTTGTTTGCGGAACTGGATTTTTAGATTGGAATTCACGAGTTATATGATGATCTTTATCATCTACGACATAATGTTTTTGTTCCATATTACCACTAGGAGTATTCAAATGTTCTATTTGAGAATTTTCTTGGAATTTAATAATTTCTACTCCATCTGAATTGTTTTCAACGATTTTCGAACTTTGATTACACTTGTTTGACGTAGAAAATGATTGATTAAAAACACAATTTGATTGATTTTGACTATTTTGAAAATTCGGATTGAACTGCTTATTTTGTGAATTATAATAATTTGCTTTATTATTTGCATTAAAATAAGCTCGTTTTTTGTTAGCATATTGCCTTTTAATACAATTGTTTATGGAATGTCCCAAATGTTTGCAATAATTGCATGAAACTATTGACTTATTTGCTTGGCTTGAAATTGAACGGAATTTCTGATTCAATGAATTAAATGTACAATTTGATGTAGAATGTGAGTTATTATTACAAATATGGCAACATTTTACATTTTGAAAATTATTTGTTCTTTCAAAGAAATAGGGCTCTTCGCGAATTGCCATTAAAATCGCCTCATCTAGTGTTTTCGGTTTTCTAGATCTAATGTCAGTACTTAATGGTTTTTTTAGACCAAACAGAAAAACTTGTAGAACATTATCGTTAACTAAATTTAATTGCGCTTCTTGAGCAACAGCTGTTAAATTTGTATCTTACTTTCTAAGATACTTTAAATGACACCGTTCAATTCGAGATACATAATCATTGACAGATTCGTTCGTTTTTTGATGACATGAATTTAATTCAGAGAGAACATCATAATATGAAATATTTGGTGAAAAATGATCTCTTAAAAATATTTTAAGCTCACCCCATGAATTTATTTCCCTGCTAAAAACTCATCTGCCAGCCTCGCCTAGCAATTTACTTTTAATTGCAACTAGAAATTTGGACTTATCGTTATCGTTAATTAAATTTATTGCATACTCACATCTGTTAATAAAATCATCTAAATTATTGTATTTTGAAGTTTCTGAATATTCAAAATAAGTATGCTTTAAAGTTTCCAAAGCGAAATTCATCATATAAAAATCTGTACCTAGAGCCATTTTTAAAATGATAGAAAAAAATAGATAAAATTTAAAAAAAGTTCAAGATCCCTTATTTGCGTAAGAAAATTCGACTTACATTCAGGTAAAACAATGGCTGACGTCCTCTAGGTGGTTGATGTGATTAGTACGTCCTCGTGCTCCAGGTTCTTTGTAGATCAAAGATGGTCCAAAAGGCGGCTTCTGATTCAGAAGCGGCTCTGATGTGTTGGCACTCGTCTACGTCTTGGAGCACCTCGGTGATGAAGTCCAAGCGGCTACGGCGCAGAAACCTCTATGAAATTGGATGTTGACGGCGTTTTCGCGAACAAACTTCCTTACAGGAAATCCTACCGACTGCGCCAAGTTGTAACGTACGAAGGTGTTGTTTGTCGTTACGGTTCTTTTGTTTATATTTAGATTTCCTGGATTTGTCGTCGAAGACGCGATTTAGTCAACTTGGGTCCAAACAAAGAGATTCAAAGATAAACCTTTTACTTGATATTTAATTTGCTACTTAATACATCAATTTACAGTTTGAAACAGAATAAGAATTAGAAGTCAAAGATTCAGAGTTTAGAATTTGTAATTGAATTGGCTGTCTTGCTCAACTGTCGAAATAGAAGTGTGCTCCTTAACACCAGAACAATTTTATTTCTTCAGTGATAAGATAAGATAAAATGGAATAACAAAACAAGATTATAATTCCTAAGAATCGATTTCGGAATGTGAAAACTATTTGATTTACGAATTATTTGCTATTCCAAAATTATCTGTACAATGAGATAATTACACTATAATGATAATAATATACAGAGTGATTCATGAAAACATTAAATTTATACAAGTGAGAGGTACATTACAATCTAAAACAACTTTTTTTTCAGTTTCGCGTTGAAAAGTTTTGATTTGAACTATTCCGAGATAATTTTATCTATACTATAGTTAGCACATTATTACCCTTATTTAATAAATAAATAAATAAATAAATAAAAACGCATGTCTACCTTTTTATTTGATTTCATTACTTTATTTATTTGACCAACCTACAGAGCTGGGCAGGATTCGAATCATTCAGGATTCGATTCCCGGATTCGAATCCTTTTAGAGGATTCAAAAGAGGTATTCGAATACTTTAGTGAAAACGGATTCGTGATCCGGATTCGTTAGATTTTTTTAAAAGGATTCGTATTCGAATCCAGACGTAGATGATTCGAATCCTTATAAAAGGATTCGAATTCTTATAAAAGGATTCGAATCCTTATAAAAGGAATCGAATCCTTATAAAAGGATTCGAATCCTCATACACGTATTCAAATCCTCCTAAATAATTCGAATCGTCGCTATTAAGGCTGGGATTCGAATTCGATTAATTTAAATAGTTAAATATTCTAATATGAATATTTAAATCACTAAATTATTCATATTTCAATTTTTAAATTTTCGAATAATTCAAATATTTGTGAATGCATATTTGGTTATACTTAACCATGAAAAATATCCAACGTTAATAGTATATTTTTAGCTTCACTTGAAATCAGTGTTTCATACGCGTGGCGCATGAAGTAAAATTTCGAGTTTAGAAAAGCCCCGTGAAAATTTGTCTCGGGTCGCTGCGCGACCCTCGACAAATTTTCTACGCGGGCCTTTTCTAAACTCGAAATTTTACTTCATGCTTAGTCTGGGAGTGGACAACACTGGTTCTTAGAAGTTTCAAATTGAAGGATCACTCTAGATTACTAAGTTTATTACCATTTTACAAAGGCTACAGCTCGAAGGACCAACCATGGTCTTCGGAGACCGAAGAACTACAGGGAATCGAAGTTTTTTTACAAGAAAACAACGAATATCTGAAGGTTTACAGCATGGATAGGAAAGTTGGTTTTCAGTGCATTTTTAACTTCACTTCAGTGTTTTATACGCGTGGCACATAAAGTAAAATTTCGAGTTTAGAAAAGCCCGCGAAAATTTGTCTCGGGTCGCTGCGCGACCCGAGACAAATTTTCTACGCAGGGCTTTTCTAAACTCGAAATTTTACTTCATGCTTAGTCTGGAAGTGGACAACACTCGTTTGAATTTTAAATTTAACTCTTTTAAAAAATCGACGTATGTAATATAATAAATCATTCATTGAAATCATAGAAAAAGATGCAACATTTTACCTAAAATTAACTTTTTGAGTTAACTTTATAATTTGCTCGGCTCTTAATGGGTGAATATTCTATTCCTAAAAAAAACCGTTTTTGTTCAATGTTAAAGTTGCATTTAATACAATAACAAACTGTGAATAAATCGACTTAAATCTAGAAATATCGAAAATCTTGACATTTAGAAAAGACTAAGCATGAAGTAAAATTGCGAGTTTAGAAAAGCCCCGCGTAGAAAATTTGTCGAGGGTCGCGCAGCGACCCGAGACAAATTTTCACGGGGCTTTTCTAAACTCGCAATTTTACTTCATGCGCCACGCGTATAATACACAAATTTAAAATGAAGTTCAATAACACATATATCATCATTAAATAAAATCATTATATAATCAGATATTTAGTCGGTAAATGAACATTTTGGTTAATAGAAACTGATGGAATAAAATATTACTGGTTACAAATAATAGATTCAAATTTATTTGTATCCGTGATTCAAAAATGAGGATTCGAATCTTTGATTCGAATCATATTTTTCACTTACGAATCCTTTATTCGAGTATTCGTGATTCGAATCATATTAGGTGATTCGGATTCGTGATTCGAATCCTGTTTTTGAGGATTCATCCCAGCTCTGCCAACCTATCAATAGGCAATCAAATTATCTACACACACCGGCAAAATTAAAGGAACGCAGATGAATTCGATATTTTTTTCTCCGTGCAACTTTTTTTTGGGCAATTTCAGCGGCATGTCGTACAACCAAGGTAAACTAACTAATAGCAGTTCCTTTTGCAAAGCTATGTGCCATTGTGAAACCTCTTAAAAAATAAACCAAAAAGTAGCGTTTTTGCTCTAGAAGAATTATACACTTTGACTTTGTTTAAACATGTAATAAATAAGAGAAATTAAACATATTATTTTTTTAATATCGTGTATTGCCTCCTCGAGCCCTTATGACTGCAGTCATCCGCCTTCCCATACTTCTGATGACGCCGTCGATCATTTCTTGAGGCAAATTATCCGATTCTTCAATTAAAGCAGCTTTCACTTCTTCTGTGTTTTGGACAGCAGGAATTCTTAACCTAAGTCGTCTACCTAGTATGTCCCAGACATGTTCAATCGGATTCAGGTCGGGAGAACATGCTGGCCAATTTATTTTTGTTATACCCATTTGGTTTAAATATGCAATTACACAGCGAGCGACGTGCGGACGAGCATTGTCTTGCATTAAGACAAAATTTTCCCCAATATGTGGAGCGAAATCTATCACATGGTCTTGCAGGAGATCCCTAATGTACCTATCCACATTTAAAGTGCCGTCCTGAATCACCACCAACTCTGTGCGTGCCCCTAAACATACGCCGCCCCATACCATAACTGAGCCTCCACCAAAAGAGACAGCAGGAGTAAAATTCTCCTTGACGTCGATACAATCTTTCCCTACCGTCAATCGAATTTACGCAGAAACGGTTCTCATCCGTAAACAAAACATGACCCCATTGGTCATTATTCCAATGCTGGTATTCTCGAGCGAAGTCTAGTCGCGCTACTCGATGTCCTCTCTGAAGTTTTGGGGCTTTTATTGGCACATACGACTTCAAACCAACTTCTTTAAGTCTTCTTCTTACTGAACGTTCACTTATATTGGTTCCACGAACTTCTTCCAGTACGTTTCTTGTTTGAACTGCAGTTTGACGTCTGTTTCGCAGTGTTTGCAACGCTATAAATCGATCATCTATGGCAGTGGTTGAGCGTTTTCTACCCTGACCTCGTCTTCTGACATACAAACCAGTCTGTCTCCAACGGGTAACACTGCGATGGATCGTTGATTTTGATTTTCCAAACATTTGGGCAACCTCTCGGAAGGTTCGACCATTTTCGATCATTTCTATTGCCCTAGCGATATCAGTCGGTGCTAAATCACCCATTATTAACTGGTTGATAACCAAATTGACGATTGTAAATAAAAAAAAAACAAATTCGAACGATAACTTATTAAAAAATACGAACTTTTGTCCAAAGAAAACACGCGTTTCAAATGTAAGGCAACAATTAACACAATACTATACAACTTAAAGAGATGTCAACATGTAATTAGAAGTCTCAAGTTTTAACTAATGTTTTAAAAAATGACATATGGTAGTAGGAAATGCGACGCCGTCTAGATCTAGCCAGTAAAAAAAGAAATGTAATGAATAAAATTAAATGTTGTATCCGTTCCTTTAATTTTGCCGGTGTGTGTATATACAGGGAATTTTTTTTAAGTATACATGTGCATACAAAGTTAATTTTCCGACAAACGTTGTTTTTTTTTTAGAAGATTTCAAGTGATATTCGTAATATACTGCTTAAGCTTGATCAGTATTTTATACGCGTGGCGCATAAAGTAAAATTTCGAGTTTAGAAAAGCCCGAAAATATGGGTTGGTCGCTCCGCTTCGTGGAACGACCAAACCAAATTTGGTGGCTTTTCTAAACTCGAAATTTTACTTCATGCTTCACCTAGGAGTGGAAAACCCTCGTTTAAAGCTTTAAAACTAAAACAAGCAATATCTGAAAATTTAAAGCATAAATGCTGTAATTGGGATATGTACACTTAAAAGAAGAACTCCCCGTAGAAGGAACGACAAACAAGAACGAAAGGAAATCACTAGAAAATAAACCTCAGTTAAATTTGACATTAGCACATTGGATTAGTCATAATATTCAAGAGAATATGCGTTCTAAATGACAATAATTTCCTCTTGGTTCTGCAATAAATTGTTAGTGATCAATTTATATGGATCCTCTTTATTTCTAGCATTTCAATTAATCTTACACTTACTTTTAATGCAACCCACTATAAGAATTCCGATATGTTTCTTCCTTAAATAGTTTCACCACAGGTTGAATAAATAAAGTTTTAAGCATTTTTGTAAAAAATGGCGCATTTGAAGTATTTTGACAGGCCTCATGAATATTATGATAATAGAAACGCAACCGCAAACTTGAAATCCGACCTGCCAAACAATTGAAGATGTTATATTTCAACCATAATCCCTTGCACTTTTTATATAAGGTTGATAGAATAAAACACTTGGTTTTTGTTTCACAAATTCAAATTGAATTTGTGAAACAAAAACCAAGTGTTTTATTCTATCAACCTTATATAAAAAGTGTAAAGATGTTTCACCAAGTGTTAGATGAGTCAACAATCAAAAGTTCATAATCCCTTGATTGAAAACAGATAGAAGTTAATGACGTCAGGGTAGAAGGGTAACGTGTTGACTATAGCTAACCACATTCAAATGGGTTGAACATTACCCTAACTAATTTTCTGCATTCTAGGGAATCAGGAAACGTTTAATTTTATCCACTAAAAATGTAACGTTCAAATGAGTTGAACATTACCCTAACCAATTTTCTCCATTGTATTTCGAAGTCATTTCAATTAATTAAACAAGGTTCTAAGTGGCAGATATAACATTGTTTTATTACAATATTAAAAAAAAATAATAAAAATTTACTACACATGGTTCCAAGTAAGGCTGGTATTTGGAATACGAATACGAGGGTGGATCATCAAGTTCGTGAACTTTCGGATAAAAGATAGTTTATTCGGCAAAAAAACATATTTGTGAATTTAGTCTCCTTTAAGGTCAATACCCTTTCACAAATAGAAAGACTGTTATTCCTTACTTCACTTTTTATTTTTATATTAGATGTACATTTCGAGACACAAGGTGCTCATTATCAATAACAAACAAGTTTGTTATTGATAATGAGCACCTTGTGTCTCGAAATGTACATCTAACATAAAAATAAAAAGTGAAGTAAGGAATAACAGTCTTTCTATTTGTGATTAATCACTTCACGTAAACTCGAAACAATACAGTTATCAATACCCTTTGTTCAAAGCTTCACTATTTTTTGTTATCCTTTCCAAATAACAAAATTTGTCTCAAAATAGGCGTCTTGTTGCGATGGTTTCATTGTTGGAACCAAATCTCTTTCTGCCAAACCATTTCTTTAGGTCATTGGGGGCTAAATCCGGAGAATAGGCGAATAATGGAACAATTAAAAATCAAAGCTGAATTATCATATTTCAAAGTTGTCAAACGATTGCGTCTGTGGTTAATTTTGACCAAATGCGGTACCCATCTTGCAGATAGTTTTTTAAAACCCAACTAATCATTCAAAATCGAAACCACTAAGCTATAGGTTCCTAACGCTCTTTATTCTAACGCCCCTTTTTCGAAAAATAAATTACTCACCGCCCCCCATAACTGTTGATTGAATAATTTCTTAATGCAAAACTTCTATAAACTTTTTTGGGGAAAAGCGGCTGAATTCAAAAATTATATTTTGAAATAAAACAACGCAGTTGTGAGGAGGGTTTCACTTTTATTGTTGAACACTGCAACATGTTTCACCACACAGTGGCTTCATCAGGCAGATGAAATAATCATTATTTCATCTGCCTGATGAAGCCACTGTGTGGTGAAACATGTTGCAGTGTTCAACAATAAAAGTGAAACCCTCCCAACTGCGTTGTTTTATTTCAAATAGTATTATGGAGTTTCATCATGTATCCGCCTCATCAATTAAATATCAAAAATTATACTTGTCTTTTTAGCCAGTATTCTGCCGCTTTTCCCCAAAAAGGTTTATAGAAGATTTGATAACTTGAAGGCAAAAAACTACTAAATGTAATTTCTTAATGATCAACTTTTTATTAGAAAAGAAGTAGAAGAATTTAAATATCATGTTTCTAGTTATTTCGTTTTGGAGAAAAGTTAAAGCCCGAAGTAACTAATATTTTCAAAGCCCTTCAAAATTTCATTTTCCATCTATAACTCCACTTTTAGCAGCTTCAGAATAAATCAGTGTTTTATACGCGTGGCGCATGAAGTAAAATTTCGAGTTTAGAAAAGCCTAAAATTCGGATTTGGGCGCTACGCCTCGCTCCGCGCCCAAATCCAAATTTGTAGGCTTATCTAAACTCGAAATTTTACTTTATGCCTAATCAAGGATTGGAAAACACTCGTTAGAATAATGTTGAGGATTTAGATCAGGGGTTCCTAACGTAGGGCATACACTCCACAGTGGGGAAATTTAAGTTTTGAGGGAATCAATTGAAAAGAAATGGAATTGCTATATGTTGAATTAATTTCTCACTTAACCTGTTAACTATTAATTAATAGTAGAAGTTTGATTTAAACACTTGGTTTGTTTTACTGATTTAAATCAGTGAAACAAACCAAGTGTTTTAATTAAACTTCTACTAGGAATTGCTATACTTATTCAAATCAAATGCATGCTAATCGACTAGATATTAGCAAGTAATCATTAAATTTTAACAAAATTTAGGATTATTTTATTTACTAACATTTCACGAAGTCTGTCAATTTCAATTATATTTTATTAAAATCAACTTAAGCTCAATATTATAGAAAACCTAAACGAGATATTTGAATATCCTTTTGCTGATTCTTAAAAGGCATTCGTTTTAAATCAAAATCTGTTTGAAAATTAAATGAAAACAGTAAAACAATTCGGAGTGTTTTGATTAACAGTTTATAAAATCTATTGGTTTTACAATGATTCAACAGATTCTTAAACTGACACAATTTTTTAAGATAAGATAAGAATTTTTCAACAAAATTTCTACTTTGATCCAACATTAGAGAGATATTGACGAATAAAGCACAAATAACCTTTCTTCACACTTTTATTTGAATCACCCAATGTATATTTCGGACACAAAATGACTATTATCATAGATTAACATTGAATACTAAAGTGTTAATCCATTAATAACGGTCACTTTGTGTCGGAAATGTAGGTTTGGTAATTCAACTAAAAGTGTGAAGAAAGGTTGTTATTACTGCTTTATTCCTCAATTTAATTTGATCTTCACGGAGTTCAATCAATAAATTTATTAGAGAGGAAAATAAAACAAAAACATGTATTTAGTTTACAAAAAATTTCAACATCCATTTTTTAAATTTTAACGTAGAATATTGTATTATTACAATACTTGTGCATTTTAACACAATTTAGTTCCAATTTCAAGGTGTTTAAGAAAATTACGTCAGTTAGTAAAATAATAATAATAATAATAATAATAACTTTTATTACCCAACGGAAGAATCCAATACAAGGTAAAATAAATACAATAATAAAATAGTAAACAAAATAAATTAAATTAAATGAATAGAACAAAAAGTTCCATATAAAAATTAATACTAAACAATATACACACATACGTACATACATATGCACATCCATACATATGCATATACATATGTATATACATACACACGTTTTGGACACAGGGAACTGTGTTTATATACTCAACAAATCAAAAAAATCAAAATTAGCAAAATTATACATCTGTTTTTTGTCGCCACATCAATCATATTATGTATTTAACTACTTGTTATTTTTGTTTTGAATGTCTTAGTTTCATAAATGTTTACTATATTATTTTTATTCGTTGAAATTGAGTCAGTCTATTTCTATAATGTTTGTGACATTCTGCCAATCATAGTCTTGATTTAATTAAACTTTAAAATTTTACTTTCAAGAATTCCGTTATTCCTATTATAAAATATAAGTTCAGAAATTTAAAAAAATTGACAAGTTTAATAAAGTTCATACAAATTATCCAAAATCCTGTATAAAGCGTACATTCAATGTAGGTATACAAAATTAATATTATTAGTTATAAAATCTACAATAGAAATAATTTCCAGGAAATGTAAACAAGAACAATTATTAAAATTGTTGCAGTATTTTTTTTTTTGGTACATAATAAGAGTTCGTGGGAGTGGCGAAAAGTTAAAAAATCGTGAATATTTAATGTGATCAATAAAATAGAATCAATATATCATTCCACTCCTTGATTAAGCATGAAGTAAAATTTCGAGTTTAGAAAAGCCTGAAAATTTCATTTTATCGCGTAGCGAAGCGAATTTCAAATGTTGATAAAATAAAAACTTAGTAAACATTTTGGTTATTTCAGTGATATGTGATATTGTGTTTGAAGATTTCCTTAAAACTATTTTTTTATTAAAGTATTTAGAAATTCCTAATGTATGAGTGGTCTAACTGCAAAACTCACATTCACCACTTTTTGTGAAAATTGAGTTGGCGGTTTTCTCATGTTCGCCATGTTAAAGTACACGTGTTTTTTGTAATTTGCCAACATTTTTAAAAAGTGGGGGAATTGAGTTTTGCAATTAGACCACTCGTATGTAAAATTAATTAAAGTTTGGAATCACGGTCTAATTTTAAACCCTAAAAAATCTGTAGTGGTGATATTTGGAAATAAAAATAAAATTGATGATCTGAAAAATACAATAAAGCTCAAAATTAACAACTTCGAGATACCTATTCAGAATGAAGCAAAAAATTTAAGATTAGTCAGGACAATCTTTTTACTTACAACACACAGATTAATAATAATACACGAAAAGCCTATATGAATTTAAAGCTAATTTACCCACACAGGCACCACTTATCTACACAAATTAAGACCATGTTGTGTATCAGCTTGGTGATGTCTTGTTTTACGTATTGTATGGAGGTGTATGGCCCATCGCTCAGAAAAATAAATATAAAAAAGCTGCAAAAAGTGCAAAATAGCTGTATGAGATTAATCTTTGGAATCCGAAAATTTGACCACATAAGTCATAAACTTCCAGAGCTAGGATGGCTAAATGTTGAAAATCAAATTAATTTATCATGTGCAACATATTTCCACAAAATTCTTCAAACAAAACAGCCTTCAGAACTGACGTACATCACTTAAATTTAAGACGCAGAGATTTTATTACCATTCCGAGGCACCGCACAGCTTATATGAGTAGATCTTTTATTGTTCACATGAGTACCTTATATAACTCTATTCCAGAGAAAATTAAAAAATTAAACAAAACAGCGTTCAAAACACAATATCACCTTTATCTGTTAGAAAGGCAATAAGTCCATCTGTGTTCTCTCTTCTTTTTAATTTCAATTTCGGTGAGTTTTAAGTTTTAAATTTCCAATTTTGAAATTTCAAGTTTTGAAATTAAAATGTATAAAATTTTTGTTTATAATTATTGTATAAGTATAGATATAAGCAATATATAAAATAAAAACAAGGTCCCAGTGGAAGAACAGGGAAATTTAATTTCGCATCCTGAACTGGCACCTTGAGATTTTTCATAACTCCAATTTAATATTAAACACTGTAAATTAATCATGTATGTAATCTTTGTGAAGTTATGGAAATAAAGACCTATTATTATTATTATTATTAAATACAATCAACAGAAATTGAATTTTCCACTCATAAATGATATTACAGTTAAACAAAATGAGAATTAAGTGTAGATTGCTAAAATTGCAGTGGAATTTTAATGAATTTTAATATAATATATAAAATTACGAAAAAACTATTCGTGAAAATGCAAACAGTGTCTTAATTAATAAGACAATTTAAGACGATAATATTTATCGTCTTAAATTGTCTTATTAATTAAGACACTGTTTGCATTTTCACGAATAGTTTTTTCGTAATTTTATATATTATGTTTAAAGTGTGCAAACTATAAGAAGCGTAAGCTTATTTTCTCGAATATAAATAGTTTTGAATTTGAATTTATCTTGTATGAATTTTAATTTTCTATCAATGTTATAAAATTACAGCAAGTTATGTAAAATTCAACAATATTTAAGACACAATGAACAGAAATTTAATTCATCGCTCAGAAGTGGAATTGCTGCCACTAAAAACAAGAACTTGAATATTTTTGGTGGGATTTAGTTTAAAAGTTTGTAAAAAAATAATCAATTTTTACACCTTTTTATTTCGTTTTTAAATCTTGGTCATTTATTAAGAAACCCAAAAATGTTAAGTGTTTTCTTAGAGTTTTGAAGCATTAACAGAAATCAATTTATTTGGCAGAAGCCAAGGGCACACCATTTTTGTTTAATTTCATGGCAACTATGATTTTCATGAAAATTATAATTTTTATTATATTATTTTTTCGGGTTTTTACCTAAGAAAGTTTTTACAGTTTGGTTATAATTTGTAAAACCAACGAGTTACAGTAATTTCATAAAAATTATATTTTATCAACTTCCTGTTATATGTAGAGCAGAAACGGTTAGAGATAGATCAATTTTCTTTTCGCCATTGATTAAAACACAAAAAGTGACCCTGGCTCGCGAAACCGTTTTTTCATATCTCTTAAAATAAGAAAGTTTTCCATATGTGCCACCTCCATAGTGCAAAACCCTGTACAAAAAATTAATTTACATGTTTACTCTAAAATAGGATAATATTCCAATATAAAAAAATTTAAAAGTCCCGTTTTGTTAATTTACATCCCTGTATACATTAATCATTAAATGCAACAAAAGTGCAAAAGGAAAATTGCTGAGAATATCAAATATTCGTAGATTTTTATAAATTGATTAATCTGCTAGAATTGATAAATAAATCATCAAAATTAATATAAATGAAATCAAATCAATAATATAACTAAATATTCTAAAAAAATGAAGAAAATCATTAGTTTAAAATTGATTTAATCTTCAAAATCAATATTTTTTTACCAAATTAATAAAATTGGTATAAATTGATAAATTTGACAAAAAACTACAATTATAATTTCTGTAATTTTTTGTACAATTCAATAAACTTCAATTACATCCAAACATAACATCATGAAATAAAATTTAAATAAGAACGATGTTTTTTTTAATAACACAAATTGATTAAAACATGAAAAATTAACAAATAAATATTTTTTACGTTTAAATAAATTTTTGTTATTTAAAATATTGATAATAATTGTTCTTATTAAAATGTTATTGACAGTTTCAATTAAAACCAAACAATACAAATAGCAGTATAATATAAACAAATCCACAAAATGACAGTAATCATAAATTTTTAAAAAATTTGCCAAAATCAGCTCACGACTTTTTGCCAGAGCTGGGCAGGATTCGAATCATTCAGGATTCGAATCCTGGATTCGAATCCTTTTAGAGGATTCAAAAGAGGTATTCGAATACTTTAGTTAAACTGGATTCGTGGTCCGGATTCGTTGCACTTTTTTAAAAGGATTCGTATTCGAATCCAAATGCTGGTTATTCGAATCCTCATAAAAGGATTCGAATCCTCGTAAAAGGATTCGAATCCTCATATAAGGATTCGAATCCTCGTAAAAGTATTCGAATCCTCGTAAAAGTATTCGAATCCTCATAAAAGGATTCGAATCCTTATAAAAGGATTCGAATATTTATAAAAGGATTCGAATAGTTACAAAAGGATTCGAATCGTCAAAAATAATCCTTACAATTAACATGAAAAATTTGTTTTGTGTGTTTTTAAATTTCTCGCTAAATCACTGTTTTATACGCGTGGCGCATGAAGTAAAATTTCGAGTTTAGAAAAGCCCCGTGAAAATTTGTCTCGGGTCGCTGCGCGACCCTCGACAAATTTTCTATGCGAGGCTTTTCTAAACTCGAAACTTTACTTCATGCTTAGTCTGGGAGTGGACGACACTCGTTTGTAAGTGATAAAATCAATTAAATTAATGATTTGTGTCAAATTTGACATTTTGATAAATTTTGATGATTTTTGCCAGATTTGAGATTTTTAATTGTTTTTCGGTAATTTCGCTAAATACAACATTTTGATGAAAATGAATTGACATTCCCAATCAAATGTTTACACTTAACATGTCGATTTATAACATTCTTATAAAATTTTCAACAAATCGATATTTTCATAAAAGTATCATTATTTCGTGATTTTCGTCGATTAATCAAATTTTTATCAGATAGCAGTATAATATAAACAAATCCACAAAATGACAGTAATCATAAATTTTTAAAAAATTTGCCGAAATCAACTCACGACTTTTTGCCAGAGCTGGGCAGGATTGGAATCCTGGATTCGAATCCTTTTAGAGGATTCAAAAGAGGTATTCGAATACTTTAGTTAAACTGGATTCGTGATCCGGATTCGTTGCACTTTTTTAAAAGGATTCGTATTCGAATCCAAATGCTGGTTATTCGAATCCTCATAAAAGGATTCGAATCCTCGTAAAAGTATTCGAATCCTCGTAAAAGTATTCGAATCCTCATAAAATGATTCGAATCCTTATAAAAGGATTCGAATATTTATAAAAGGATTCGAATAGTTACAAAAGGATTCGAATCGTCAAAAATAATCCTTACAATTAACATGAAAAATTTGTTTTGTGTGTTTTTAAATTTCTCGTTAAATCACTGTTTTATACGCGTGGCGCATGAAGTAAAATTTCGAGTTTAGAAAAGCCCCGTTTGTAAGTGATAAAATCAATTAAATTAATGATTTGTGTCAAAGTTGACATTTTGATAAATTTTGATGATTTTTGCCAGATTTGAGATTTTTAATTGTTTTTCGGTAATTTCGCCAAATACAACATTTTGATGAATATGAATTGACATTCCCAATCAAATATTTACACTTAACATGTCGATTTATAACATTTTTATAAGATTTTCAACAAATCGATATTTTCATAAAATTATCATTATTTCGAGATTTTCGTCGATTAATCAAATTTTTATCAGATTTTGCAATATTTCATTAATGTATCGAATGTTGAAGAAATTTTCAATATTTTGAGATTTTTAATTAATTTATGAAAATGTTTATCAGATTTTCAACATATCTTGATTTTTGATATTTTGTCATTTTTATCGATTTATAAAATTTTGATGAAATTTTCGATATTTCGCTATTTTCTCTTCAAATATATAAAATGTTACCTGTATTGTTTCGAGTTTACGTGAAGTGATTAATCACAAATAGAAAGACTGTTATTCCTTACTTCACTTTTTATTTTTATGTTAGATGTACATTTCGAGACACAAGGTGCTCATTATCAATAACAAACTTTTGTTTGTTATTGATAATGAGCACCTTGTGTCTCGAAATGTACATGTAACATAAAAATAAAAAGTGAAGTAAGGAATAACAGTCTTTCTATTTGTATATAAAATGTTTATATGTAAGATTTTCAATATTTTTATTCAGATTTGTAACGATTTTCAAACATTATTGCAGACACACATTTGAGATTTTTTTTTCTACAAGACATATTTAATCATTTTTGACATTGAATGACATTTTTGATATTTTTTACCTTTTGAGATGACATTTTTGACAATAGATTATATTCTTGATATTAGACTACGTTTTTGACATTAGATGACATGTTTCACATTAGATGTTACTTTTGATAAACAATGACATTTTTTACTTTTTTACTATTTCTGATGTTGACATTAAATGACGTATTTGACATTAGATGGCAGTTCTGACATTTTATATTTTTTTACTTTTTTGACATTAGACGACAATTTTGACATTTGATATTTTTGATATTATATATTTACTTGTTTTACATTAGATAACAATTTTTATATTATTGGATAACTTTTTTGACATTATTACCGATTTTAAAAGAAATTTTCGTTTTTGTAAGAACGTTTTTGTCAAACTGTCACGTACTGACATAAAATGATAATTTTGACGTAAATCGATTTTATCAACACGCCGAATTTTTGACGTTTTTGATATTTTTTATATTTACGAGATGACATTTTGGCCATTTTGATGTTTTTGGCAATTTTAAATAATATTGACATATTTTGATAACTTTTAAAATTGAAAACAGTTTTAATATGTTTTTATATTTTTAACTTTACTTGAAATTAGTGTTTAATACGCGTGGCGCATAAAGTAAAATTTCGAGTTTAGAAAAGCCCCGTGAAAATTTGTCTCGGTTCGCTGCGCGACCCTCGACAAATTTTCTACGCGGGGCTTTTCTAAACTCGAAATTTTACTTCATGCTTAGTCTGGGAGTGGAGACACTCGGTTGTAAATTTTCGAATTATCATAAAGTTGTGTATTTATTTTCAAAAAAAATCTTTCTCGGTTTATTGAACAAAAACAAAAGAGCTGAGGTGAAAATTGTTTAGGTAAAAGTGGTTTATTTTTTCGTTGGCTACAACTTTTGTTTGAAACATTTTTTGATTTAGACGTCGAAAGCCATAATCGGTGAGTTGTTGATGTCCACTAGATTTTTTAGTTTTTAATTAAAAAACAAAAGAGCTGAGGTGAAAAGTGTTTAGGTAAAAGAGGTATATTTTTTAGTTGGCTACAACTTTTGTTTCAAACAATTTTTGACTTAGACGTCGAAAGCCATAGTGAAATTCGTTTAATAAAAAAACATCTAATGATTTCTGGTGATTTTTAAAGCAAGACTTTTAGACATTTGATGGTATAATTAATATTGAATTACTGAAATAAGTATTTATTTTTAATATATTCGTAAATATACGGTAATCAATGTAAAATATTTATTTAATTAAAATATTTAGAAAATAACACTACAATAAATTTTATATTATTATTATTATTATACTGGGTGCCCGTTTTTCAACAGAATATATGGGGATATCGGTTATTTAAAGAGATAGAGAGTCTGTTAAATTGGGGCAAAGTTTCATAAATTAGGGCCTAATAATAACCCGAAAACAAGTTTGAAATATCTTATTTCCCTTATGAGATATTGCCAAAAAACGAATTTTTGAAAATTCGTTTTTATTTTTTTATTCAAAGACTATTGAATCCAGACATTTACAACTTTGACATTATAGGCACTTTTTAACGATAAATCTAGTAACATATTTTATTTTAAGATAACTATAACATTTACCTAGGGACCATAGCTAACTTTTGTTTTTCTTATGGGCGTCATTTTGGATTTTGATATTTTTTGGAAGAATAGTTTTTACTGAATTCAATAATGTATCACACTTATAGTTTATTGTACATTTTATATGTAAAATTTTAATCTTTTGGTTTTTTAAAGAGTGCCTTGGAAAGTAACTCACTTATTTGGCAACTCCTAGGACCCATAATTTGCTTACATATCACCCCTGAAGACGGGCATCCGACGATACATATTTTAACAGTTGTGACATATTTTAAAGTAACGAGTGTCTTCCACTCCCAGACTAAGCATGAAGTAAAATTTCGAGTTTAGAAAAGCCCCGCGTAGAAAATTTGTCGAGGGTCGCGCAGCGACCCTCGACAAATTTTCACGGGGCTTTTCTAAACTCGAAATTTTACTTCATGCTCCACGCGTAGACCCATTGATTTGAAGTGTGGTTCAAAAACGCACAAATACATTTTAAATCAGAGTAACACAGAAATATAGTCTGTTATCAACGATGTTCAGTGTTAATAATAAATAATTAGGTTGTGAATATTTTTGTTAAAACAACTGATAACGATATTTATATGTTAATGGTTGAAAAAAAATAATAAAACCAAATTTATTCTTAAAGGATTTATATTCGTGATTCGAAAACACAGGATTCGAATCATTGATTCGAATCATATTTATCTCTTACGAATCCTTTATTCGAGTATTCCTGATTCGAATCATATTAGGTGATTCGGATTCGTGATTCGAATCCTTTTAACGAGGATTCGTCCCAGCTCTGCTTTTTGCATATGGCACGCTACAAATGTTAACCTTAAAAACATACATGCTAACCCCAAAACATACACATAAATTGTAATTTGATTAATTGATGAGATTTATTGACAGAACTAGTTAATTCAAAAAGATACAGCGACACAGGAAACTTGATGTAAATCATTTTGTTCCACACTGTACAATCAACCGTTCTAAATATTACACGACCGTCGTTTAATTAATTCCAAATTGGCAATAATCGCGCATTTGTAAATTCCGATACCAATCTTTAAAAATAAAGAGAGAAATTTATGCGTTGTCGGATGTGCGATCAATTAAAGGGAATTTTTACCTGTTTGGAGGTATGTGGACGAACAGGAAAGAGAACTGGTTGTAATATTTATATACTTATTTATATATAGCTATATGTATACTTTTACATACACACAGGCGTATTTATAATACATAAGTATAATGCTGTCGTTTCATTCCACTTCCGAAATTAACTGCCTTTTGTGTGTTTGGGGCAACGTGTTTTCAGAGCATGAATGAACCAAACCAATACGGATGTACATAGGAATATAAAATAAAATATACATAAATGTACCGGGTATAATAAATACATTTAAACTCTCCTGACTTTCGCTAACGGGGAAGGTGTTGTTTACGTGGAAATATTCAAATCAGAAATGTTAGTGCAAATATCCGTTTTTTGTTATCAATGTTAACCTATTATAGAGTTAACTCTAAAAGTTCTTTTTAGGTAAAATTGTGTACCAATTTTTATGGTATCTATATTTGACTTATTATAATTACACACTTGGATTTTTTTCTTTTAAATATACATACCTATAGTATATACTGTAAATTTATAACATTTTATAAGAACGTTCAATTTAAAGTTCCGAACAAGTGTTTCCACTCCCAGATTAAGCATGAAGTAAAATTTCGAGTTTAGAAAAGCCTGAAAATTTGGTTTGGTCGCGTAGCGAAGCGGAGCGGCCAAACCAAATTTTCAGGCTTTTCTAAACTTGAAATTTTACTTCATGCGCCACGCATATAAAACACTAAAATATTGTGAAGTTAGAAATACACTAAATGCATTTTTTTGTAATGAGTAATAATCGAAATATTTAAATAATAAAATATTTACCTTTTCTCCTCACTTTCTCAAGTCAGGTCAAATAATATGTACACTGCGCCGCAAAATTAACGCAAAATTCGAAATTTCGTTTAAAAAAATTAATTTTATTGTTTTTCCTGAATTGAGCCTTCTTCTCTTTTTCTGTTTATCACAAAAACTGGAAATATGTATTAGTAGGCTAAAAACAAACCTTATTATCTGCCAAACAGGTTTTTATTTTCTTGTTAAAAAAGGCGAGTATCGTTTGATAAGTAAGTTCTTTGATTTCTGGAAGTTTATTTAGAAAATTGTAAAAACAAACAAAAATGAATCCCCCTGGACGAGTTTCAAGATATCTTACACATGAAGAATGTGCTGTTGTAGTGGCGCTGCAAGAAGAAGGGTTTACTGCAACATACATTGCCCAACGTTTGCATGTTGCTAATTCCACAATATCGCGAGTTCTTTCCCGCTTCAGAGAAACAGGACGTCACGAAAGAAGACGCGGCCAGGGTCGAAAAAGAATGACAACGCTGAGAGAAGACAGATTTATGCAACTTCAAAGTTTAAGGCAACGATTCCTAACGAGCACTTACCTGCAACAACAATTTGTTCTAACCTATGGTCGTCGACTAAGTCAGGATACGGTCAGAAGAAGACTTTCTGAAGTTGATCTTCGACCCTATCAAGCCGCTAAAGGTCCTTTGTTAACCAGAGAGCACCGACGAGAGCGCTTAAGGTTTGCACAGGAACATCTTAATTGGAACAATGCTGATTGGGGTAGAGTAATGTTTAGTGACGAGTCCAGATTTTGTCTGTATAGTGACGACCGCCGTAGAAGAGTATATCGACGTCCTGGTGAAAGATACAGCCAGGCGTGCATACGAGGAACGGCGCAATATGGTGGAGGCTCCGTCATGGTATGGGCAGGCATCACGTCGCAAGCAACAACAGCGTTGGTAGACATTAATGGTGGTCGGTTAAATGCACATCGATACATCGAAGAGGTGCTTGAGCATCATGTTGTACCATTTGCCCCATTTATTGGGGATAATTTCCTTTTTATGCAAGATAACGCCAGGCCGCATATCGCAGGAATTGTGAACCAGTACTTTGACCATGTGGGAATTGTTCGTATGAACTGGCCAGCACGAAGTCCCGACCTCAATCCCATAGAGCATCTCTGGGACATTGTAGGGCAGAAGATTAAAGACTTGCAGCAACCTCCTGCAAACCTTCCAGAGTTAACACTCAGATTAACGCAAGTGTGGGAAGAAATTGAGCAGCAAGAAGTCAGAAGTTTTATTGACAGTATGCCACGAAGGATGCGAGCTGTCATCAATGCTCGAGGAGGCAATACTCGCTATTAAGACCAACTGTACGACTGTTACACGCTATTTTGCGGATCAGAAGAATCATTATTTTTTTGTATTATTGCAGTTTGTTGTTTATTTTCTCATTTTTTGTTCACAAATAAGCAAATTAGTTTTAATAAGTATCTATTAGGAACCACTTCGGGAAAAAAATGGAGAAAAAAAAAATAAAAAACAATAAAATTAATTTTTAAACGAAATTTCGAATTATGCGTTAATTTTGCGGCGCAGTGTATGTTCAATAAAAAAATAATTTTATCTTTTGTTTAATTTAAGTGTTCTACACGCTTTAGAAATTGACATATAAAACGTCAGACATAATAATTATAATGTATAATTGCAGAGTTGCCAACCTACAATATTTTCCATGGCATTCTAGAGGTTTTATTTTATTGAACATTTGATACAATGTGATACATTGTATTGTATTAACTTATTAATATTAATTAATATTGTTGCGTTATTGCATCACTAGCGCTTAATGGGTTAAAAACTTTTATTTTCAAATGTTCAACAATTTAAAATTTTGGTCATTACCCCCCTTTTTTGTAAGTTTTCAAAGTGTGGATGATATAAAAAGTCAATTTTCGCAATGTTTCTTTAATGTTCATCTTTTTTTTGTAATTTTCACAATTGTTGAAAGTTTTTACATTTTTCTCCTTCCTTGTAGATCTGGTACAGATCTACAGCAAAGGAAAAACATGTAAAAGTTGATTAAAAACCTTAAACAATTCAGAATATCAATGAAAATTATGAACATTTAAGAAAATTGTAAAAATTGGTGTAATTCCGAAAACCTGTTGTGCTGTTTTATATTTCCTATTATTTCAACTTTTTTGTGTTATCTCGGTAAGGGTTCCACTAATATACAATAACCTATTTTTTTGTGGTTTATAATCAGTAAATTTACATATTTTCACGCTTCAATTTAATCGAATAAATATAATTTCCTAAGTAATCTAATAGATTAAAATAAAAAAAGAAAGCAGTTAAATACAGGCACTTCCTTGATACTAAAAAACAAAAATGTATACAGGCGTTTGAAAGTAATAAGTGTTTTATTTAAACTGAAATCAAAGTGAAAGTGAACTTTTAACTGCCTCAACAATTAAGTTATGTATACAGGGAGTTTTTATTTAAAGTATACGTTTTCTAAATTCTGATTATTTTTTTTGGGCTTTTAAATATTCGTTGATTTTTTAAAAGAGTTCAATTTAAATCTCTAAACGAGTGTTTTCCACTCCCAGACTAAGCATGACGTAAAATTTCGAGTTTAGAAAAGCCCCTTGAAAATTTGTCTCGGGTCGCTGCGCGACCCGAGACAAATTTTCTGGGCTTTTCTAAACTCGAAATTTTACTTCATGCGCCACGCGTATACAACACTGATTTCAAGTGAGGTTCAAATATACATACATTTCACAATTTTTAGTGTTTTATACGCGTGGCGCATGAAGTAAAATTTCGAGTCTAGAAAAGCTCATCAAATTTGTCTCGGGTCGCTGTGCGACCCTCGATAAATTTTCTGGGCTTTTCTAAACTCGAAATTTTACTTCATGCTTAGTCTGGGAGTGGAAAACACTCGTTTAAAGCTTTAAATTGAACTCTTTTAAAAAAACCAGCAAATATCTAAAAATTTTAAAAAATAAGTTTAATTTAGAAAACGTAAACTCGAAATTTTACTTCTTGCGCCACGCGTATAAAACACTAATTTCAAGTAAAGTTCAAATACACATAAATTTCACAATATTTTAGTGTTTTATACGCGTGGCGCATGAAGTAAAATTTCGAGTTTAGAAAAGCCCAGAAAATTTGTCTCGGGTCGCTGCGCGACCCTCGACAAATTTTCACGGGGCTTTTCTAAACTCGAAATTTTACTTCATGCTTGGTCTGGGAGTGGAAAACACTCGTTTAAAGCTTCTAATTGAACTCTTTTAAAAAACAACGAATATTTAAAGATTTAAAGAAAATAACCTGAATTTAGAAATTTAGAATTTATACTTTAAAGAAAAACTCCTTGTATATTACCTTTATATTTTTTATATAAACATAATTCTAGATTATACATTTTTTTTTTGTTTGTTTGTTTGGCATAGGTTTTAACCATTCTGCCACTAACGTTGATTTATATCAACATATATTTCGACAAATTTGGACGTCACAACACATTCACACACATCCATGGAACCGGAGACGAGTATTTTTCGTTAGAAAAATTACTCGCCTCCGCTGGGAATCGAACCCAGATAAATTACTTTTTAAAATAACATATTTTTCTAAAATTATAATTACAGGTGATTTTATCTTATGACCATTTTGGATTTTCTTTAGTGCCCCTGTTTTTAAGAGAGTAGCGCAAACTGGCATCCGTTTTGACGCCTTTAGGCGCCAAATTCAAACTAAACCAATTATATTCTATAATGATTGACATGCGTCCTGTTAATTTGATTTAGTTTGAATTTGGCGCCTAAAGGCGTCAAGATGGATGTTAGTTTGCGTTATTCTCTTAAATACAGGTACACTAGTTTTCTTCACAGTAACTTAATTAAACACAGTGGCGACAACTGTGGTATTATGCTTGATTGGGTTTTTAGTAATTTTGACCCAACATGGCGTAGCTATGACGTCTAAAGTACATCACAGCAATTCCCTCTGAAATGTGTGTTTTATTTTACTTACCCGAAAATCGTACCTCAAAAATTCGCATCGATAAATAGATTCAACCCAAAGCGGTTAATTTGGGGGTATTAACCATCATATGTTTCTATTTCAAAATTAAGGGAATAGCCCTCGCTCATGGATGATGCTTCAAGTAAAAGACAAACACTGGCTGTCACAATCGAATATCAGATGTTTGTAATATAACCTATTTTCTTGAGAATACAACTCATAGCCTACTAGAACGAATTTTCAACCAATGAGATGCGAGGAAAGCCGTAGGTACATGTCTATCACCGCGATGATAAAAAACAAAAGAAGTGGTGGGTGATAAGTTGTCCTGTCATTCGAAACGTCAAAATAGGTAAAGTTTCGTGCAGTGATATTAATTGAAAAGTGAAAAGTGCGACGCCAAAAAACACCGTCATGAACAAAGAATCACAGTGGCGGCAGTTTACGAACTTTTGTGCAGTTAAAAAATTCTCAATCAATAGGGAAACAACAATATCTCAGCTGTCGATAATGTTAAGGGACTCACATTATTTTATTCGTTATTCTCTCACTAAATATAACTCGTGATATGATTAATTATCGATGATATTTTGTCGTTGAAACCGAAGCAGCACATTCAACTCGTCCTTCGGGCTCGTTGAATCTGCAGCTCGGTTTCAACTCCAAAATATCATCGATAATAATCATACCACTCGTTATATTACGGATGATAATATTTGCCTCATCATGGCGGATGACAGGGGTTTATCGCCACTCTATTTAATTAAGTCACTGTAGTTTTCTTAATTTTTGAGCGCCCTCTATAGTAAATTTGAGGTTTACCAATGAAAACAGTGTTTTTAAATCATTTAAAACTGTTTGTAGACAATGACTTTTTGTCGAAAAATGGAAAATAAAAATTTTGACTATCCGGGCAGTAATCCGGGGATGTAAATGGTTTTCCAATAAGAGGTTTAATTTTGAATAGCCCGCTTGACAAGTAAAAACTATACCACTAGTAAAAATGCAACGATACACGCTTCAACAACGCATTGAAATTATTAAAATTCATTACAGAAATTGTGAACATTTTGCAGTCACAGTTCGCCAAACTAAAGCACTTTTGGGTTGGTTGGGTTTCTCGGCCAGCAATAGTAAAACTGGTTAAAAAATTTGCGCTGTTGGGACAACTTAGTGATGTGAAGAATCGAAACCGTGTGCGTCGCTCAAAAACAAATGAGAATATTGCTGCTGTAGCCAATAGTGTAAACACAAACCCAAGTTTGTCGATTCCTCGTCGATCTTTGAAATTAGACATTCCAAAAATGACATTACACCGTATTTTGCATAAAGACCTAGGTTTGAAGGCTTTTAAAGTTCAGTTAACACTAGAACTCAAGCCGGTCGATCACCAGCAACGTCGTATCTTTGCTGATTGGGTCCTTGAAATGCATCAAACTGATCCGGATTTTCATCGAAAAATCATCTTCAGTGATAAGGCCCATTTTCACCTGGGAGGCTACGTGAATAAGCAGAATTGCCGTATTTGGGGCTCGGAAAATCCAAGAATGCTTATTGAAAAGCCTCTCCATCCTCAACGTGTCACTGTTTGGTGCGGTTTTTTGGACTGGCCGTGTGATTGGACCTTACTTATTCGCAAATGAGGCTGGTGCAACTGTTACGGTGAATGAATTGCGCTATCGAGCTATGATTAATGATTTTTTATGGCCGGAATTTGAAGATATTGATGTGGACGACGTTTATCTTCAACAAGACGGCGCTACGTGCCACACAAGCAACGAAACAATCGCAATTCTGCAAGAAAAGTTTCCTGGCCGTGTTATTTCGCGAAGAGGTGATCACAATTGGCCCCCGAGATCTTGTGACTTGACAGCTTTAGACTTTTTTCTTTGGGGCCACGTGAAAGATAAGGTCTATACCAATGCTCCACAATTGATTCAAGACCTTAAAGATGGAATTCGTGAAGTTATCGAGGACATACAACCGCAAAAGTGCGAATTGGTCACGGAAAATTTCATGAATAGGATATGGTGCTGCGACCGTAGTCGTGGCGGCCATTTGGCTGATATCGTTTTCCATCGTTAATGGCATACCTTTCTTTTTACAATGAAATAAATATCCATTGATTTCTCTTAAAATATACTCGTTTTTTTTAAATATCAAAATCAAACCTCTTATTGGAAAACCCTTTATAAGTACTTAAAAGAAAAATCCCCTGTATACCAGGTGTTGAATTATAATATTGGCTCTCGAATTATTTGACGCAGGATTACGGGCTTAGCTAAGCAGTCCATCAAAAAATCTTACATTTTATACGCTCTGCGTGAAAAGTATGGTAGTTTTATTCAGGATTATATCAACAAAAATTTCAACACAATTAAGCAGATCAAAAAAAAAAAAACGTTAAATTTGCGAAATTTTGACCGCAACAGTGGACCAAATTACAAAAATCATATTAAATATCGAAATTAATGACGACATGAATTTCATACATTAAAATCAAAGAACCAAAGATAATAAACAACGAATGTCTACTATGCTAAAACAAAACATTTATTTTTTACATAAAACATTCGCTCTTTAAAATATCTTTCTTGGGCAATTTTCAGAGAATGTGTTGATTACAATAATTACAAACGAACATCTTGCAGATTATTTTTCCTCACATCATAAAAATAAAAACCCCCTCTTCAATTTCGTATTATTCATATAATTTATAAGAAGCGCACCTACCATTACCATACATTCATCTCCTTCAATTTAACCACAACTCCTCAGTCACTTATTAGGTCCAACACTGGAACATTAACGAGCATGCGTTATGAAACGAAAGCAGCAAATTAATCTCGTCCTATTTTGGATCTTCAACGAGCCAGTAATTACCACAGAGGAAGAAAAAAGCACCACTACCATCATCTTTATTGAAAAATTATCGCGAGATCCACCTGTTAAAGCACGGACACCAATTAAACGAGCAATTTCTGCGATGCGGTGGTCTCTTCTTCCTTTGGTTCTCTTCAAGTCGGTCTAATTAAATTCATTCAGTTCGAAAGGCATTTCAGGCATCTAGAACGAACATCCTCCTATCCGGCAATCGTAATCGCCGAAATATTCAAATGCATGCATGCAGTGTTGCCAAGTGAACAGTTGAAAGAAATATTCGCCGTAAGTCAATGGGCCCCGTTCATAAAAATGTTCAGCATTTAACATGTTTGGATTTATTTGTGATATATTTATTTATTTGCAAATAAAACATACATTCGATTCTACAACTTAATATAAATACAAATAATATCTGCAAAAAGGACTAAGAACAACTTAAGTTGATCTAGGTCTTATCCCTTCATAATACAGGTTAATAGCAACAGTAATAATAGCGTATTTTATGTACGATCGGTGACAGGGTCTTTTACAACCCTGCCACCACAATGTCTGTGATATTAGGTTTAGGGTTATTTATTCTATTTATGATTTGCTTAGTGTTGTTTATTTTAATTAATTTATTGTTTGTTTTCTTTTTAAATAACACAAGCAAACCGGCTAATGACCATGCAGTCGAAGCCGGTAAGTGGGAGGGGTTTTTAGTCGGTAGTCCTCCAGTTTGGAGGGAGTCCAACACTTCGTCCGTAAATGGATTTTCCCCTCCCATACAACAACAAAAAATAGCGTATTTATAAATGTTTTATTTTATTTTTTTTCATTTATGTTTTTGTTTTTGGTGTCTGAGAACTTTAGCCTCAAGTAAGATGTTGGTGTGTGATGATAGAAACAAGTACAAAGTTTAATCAAGTTAGTTAATATGTTGGTATCTAATGAACGGCAAAAAACTTTAACCCGCCAACACCAATCACCAACACCAATCGGTCTATTTTGTACGATTGCAAAAATCTCAAACAAGTTCACGATTAACAGTCCGGTCATTAGAGAATTCTCCCACAATTGGCAGTTAACGATTAACTTGTCTCTCTGATGAACGGGCCCAATGTTTTTCCGCTAGAATACCAGCAAAAATGTTAATTCTAATTACCTGCCAAGCAGAGCAGGGACGAATCCTCGTAAACAGAATTCGAATCACTAATCCGAATCCCCTAATATGATTTGAATCACGATATTTATATATTAATGGTTGCAAACAAATTGTAAAATCAAATTTATTTTTAAAAGATTTGTATTCGTGATTCGAAAAAACAGGATTCGAATCATATTTATCTCTTACGAATCCTTTATTCGAGGGATTCGTAAGAGATAAATATGATTCGAATCGAAGATTCGAATCCTGTTTTTTCGAATCACGAATACAAATCTTTTCAGAATAAATTAGATTTTACAATTTTTTTGCAACCATTAATATATGAATATCGTTACCAGTTGTTTTAACCAAAATATTCAAAACGTAATTATTTATTATTAACACTGAACACCGTTGATAACAGACTAAATATCTGATTCCCTGTTACTTTCATTAAAGATGTATTTGCGTGTTTCTGAACTTCACTTTAAAACAGTGTTTTGTACGCGTGGCGCATGAAGTAAAATTTCGAGTTTAGAAAAGCCCGAAAATTTGTCTCGGGTCGCTGCGCGACCCTCGACAAATTTTCACGGGGCTTTTCTAAACTCGAAATTTTACTTCATGCTTAGCCTGGGAGTGGAAACGCCAGTTCAAAACTTCAAATTGAACTCTATTATAAAATCGACGAATGCCTGAAAATTACGTAAATAAAAAATCACTGAATATCATTAAAACCGGGAAAGTCAGAGAAAAGTCATGAAATTATATTCAAATCGACCAAAGAACTAACAAAAAAGCCATATGAAGCCATATTAAATTTGTTAAAATCAGCAGGCAAATTACAAAACACGTAAAAATTATAATATTAACTTAAATATTGACAAAAACAATGAAAACAATTTAACAAAATGGGGGTTTCCCACAGAAGAAAGTTAGTAAAGTAAAGTAAAGTAGTTTTTTCTTGTTTAAAACCTATGATAATAATAATAATAATAATAATGTTTATTGCCCAACAGGAAACAAATTCCCAATTACAAGACAATTTAGTATAAACAAACAAGTTTTAAAACTATGAACTAAAAATAATAACATTTTAATTACATTTTACTTCGTAATTAACAAAATTCTAATAAGGATGTCAATGGTTGAAAAAACACGTCACAAGTTGGTGGAAGTTGATTAAATGAATTGCAGATCACATTAATAGGCGATTTTAATCCAAAATTTGTTCTTTTATACATAATATTAAATGTGGTCTTATATCTACTATTGAAAGATGGAATATGCAAGCCAACTAGCTGTAAAATATCAGGGCTGTCAATTCTATCATGCAGAAGCTTGTGTAAGAAGGTGATGCTTTGTCTGTGACGTCGGCATTCAAGAGATTCTACATTAAATTTATCTAGCAGTAGTGAATGATCACAGCCTCTGTCATGATAAAATCCCTCAACTTTAAAGTGCAAAAACTTCAGGAACTTAAGGTGAACACTTTCTAGTAGGTTAATCTGAAGTTGAGTTTGAGGATACCAAATTAAAGATGCATATTCCAACTTGGAACGGACATAAACATTAAATAGAGATTTCAAAGCATTCGGATTTCGGATTTTAACGGAACTCTTTACGAGTGTTTGAACATGAGGATTAAATGTAAAATTGTCATTAAACCAAATCCCTAAATCTTTGAAGACTGTGACTTGCTCAATAGAATTATTGCTAACTATATAATTAAATGAGATTGGTTTAGATTTTTTGGTAAAGGATATGAATTTGCTCTTATTGCTATTTAAATTAAGATTATTAATACTACACCAATTCGAGATAACATCAAGTTGATTTTGTAAGCGTTGACAGTCAGCAATGTTAGCAATTGTTGAGTAAATCTTTAGGTCGTCCGCGTATAAGAGGTGTTTACACTTTAATAAATCAGAAAGATCATTTATAAAAAGGTTAAAAAGTAAGGGACCCAAAAACGAGCCTTGGGGTACCCATGAACTTGGAAAGTATGAGTCCGATTTAAAGTTATTTATTGCGACATAAGTTTCACGATCTGTAAGATAAGATGCTATAAGCGAGGTTGAATTGTCACAAAAACCAAAGTAGCTAAGTTTACCTATTAACAATTGATGGTCCACCCTGTCAAACGCTTTTGACATATCAGTATATATTACATCGATTTGCCCCGCTGAATCTAGTGATTTGGCTATATCATGCGTAATAATGGTCAAATCAGTTACTGTAGAACGTTTTGGAATAAAGCCATGCTGTTGAGAAGATAGGTATGGAGAAACGTGGAAAAGGAGTTGATTATAGAGAGTTTTCTCGAATATTTTAGCGATGTGAGACAGTATTGCTATTGGACGGTAGTTTGTTATATTCCGTTGATTAAGTGACGTTTTTGGGATGGGACAAATCGATGCGATTTTTAATTTACTAGGAAATTCAGATGTTTTTATAGATAGGTTAAATATTATTGAGAGCGGGTAGCATAGAATAGAAGCACAATCTTTTAATATAAAGGCTGGTACATTATCATTGCCTGATGAAAATGTATTTGGTAATTGCTTTAAAAATGTAAATACAGTTTTGTCGGATATTTGCGCAAATGAAAAAGAAGGGATATTGTTAACGTTCGGAACTGTGGTTCCTACAGATGGCATTATGAAAACTGATTGAAAGTATTTTCGAAATCCATTAGCAATATGTTCAGGTGTTTGATAAGCCTCATCCTCATAAATAAGTTCTGCAGGTATTCTTGAAGGATTAGATTTTTTACAATTAATATATGACCAAAATTGTTTTGAATTGCTAGTAAGCTGTGACTCTATGTTTAAAATATAGTCTCTATGTGCTGAATTAACTTTATTCTTAATAAGTGATCTAAGTTTTTTAAATCGTCCCCCTAGCGTAGAGTCGCGTTTAACATTTTTACGGCAGTAATTTTTCTCCTTAATAAGCAGTATAATGTCATTATCAAACCATGGAGGATATTTTCTTTTTTGTTTAAATTTACGTTGCGGAATTAATTTGAAAAATGCTTCATGAAGAACTTTATAGAACTGATCCAGAGCCAAACTAGCGTCAGAACACTTTAAAAGAAAACTCCAATCAACAGAACCTAAATAAGAATACAAAGACAAGTAATTTCCTTTTCTGAAGTTTAGTTTGGTAACATTATGTTCATAGGAGACATGTTAGAGGTACATTGTAACGATATTGAGATAGAAGGATGATATGTGTCCTCGTGTACTAACGGATCGAGTTCTCTTCGAATGCTACAGTCTATATTGGAATATAACAAATCAAGGATGTTACCAGAACAATTTTTAATCACGTTGAATTGTTGCAATCCTAGAAACGTACACGCATTTGAAATAGTTTGTGCTTTTTCTGTCATATTACCCATCAAATGAAATAGACAATTAAAATCTCCAGTAAACAGCATGGGGCTATCGTTAAAATCAAGTTCGATTAGTAAATCAAAAAATAATTTAATATTATTTTTTCGGTATCATGAACATTTCTATCATATGGTACTTCTGATTTTGATTCATCAATATTAAAAAGTACAACATTAGATAATCGACGTTGTCTGTCTTCAATTTCATTTATAATATCTTCACAGGATTCGCCACAATTAGATTTTATTCCAGATAATTCAGATTCAATTTTTGTGTAATTATTTTCCAGTTGAGAAATGCGGGATTCAATATTATCAAATCGCATAGCAATGCAATTTTTTATTTCCGCTTTAAATGAATCAAATTGTTGTAGTATTAGGGCATGTAGCGAGTCAAGAGTTAGTGGAGTATTTGTGATAGCACACTTCGGACAGTTCCATTTCTCCTTGGCAGATATAATACAGGTAATTGTATTTTCGTCTAAATTAGTACATTTGCTATGTACGTGTTTATTGCAATTGCCGCTGCATTTAATGTACGGTGTATTAGGTGTCACTCCCCTTTCACATATCCCGCAAAAATTCACCATATTCGATGAATTAATAAATTAATTTGAGGAACAAGGATAGCAAACAGTGGACACACGCTTCACACCAACGGGGCCTATCGTGGTGACTAATAAAAATACAAACGCAGAGAAGGCCACGGAAGGAAAAAAATATATAAACAAATAATGAATGAATGGAAAATAATAAATCAATTGAAGGAGAGTAGATATGGAAAGTAAGGTTAAAATAAGGATAAAAACAAAAATCAATTAATTCAGCTATCAATACTTACTAAATCACAATTCCGTTTACGATCACACCCGTACGTATACGTAGCCAAGCAGTTTATTGTAGATACGAATATATAATTTCACAAATTCGCCAAAAAATCACAACTTTACGAAGTCTAAATGTCTGTTTTATTTGCACGATTGTAAACCTATGCAGGTTTATAATCGTCAAAAATTACAGGGTTTGTTTAAAACAGATAAACTAAATGTATAATAATAAACAAAACAGAACATAAATTAAAATATAAACAATTTAAATTTGTGAAAATATGAATATTAAAATAAATGATCGTTGCAATGTTATAAAAGGAAACAAGGGCTATCTAATATGTAGGTAACAAAAATTTCGATATAAAATATGGCTGTATTTCGCATAGGTACTTAAATAAGCTATTTTTAAATGTGTTTAACTTTGTTGCATTTTTTATGTTTTGAGGCAAGATGTTCCAAAATTTCATTGCACTATAAAGTGTACTTTTTTCACTACTTGTTAGTCTGTGTATAGGTAGCGCATAGTTATTGTAATTTCTGGTATTGTAAACATGACTTTGTTTATACTTTATAAAGTCGCCTTTGTTGTTATAGTGGAACACCAACGTTTCGAATATGTATAGTGCTGCGAAAGTAAGCAGATTTAGACGTTTGAAACTGCCACGACACGATGCTCTATAATCTAGGTTAAGGATGAGCCTTACTGCTTGCTTGTGGCATACGAAAATATTATTGCTATTACTGCTGTTTCCAGAAAATATAATGCTAAATCTCATCTTGCAGGAACAGGGAATGGTATATTAATCTAATTATGTTTATATTTACAACTTTCTTTAAGTACCATAGCATGTAGCATACTGTATTTAGTTTGCTTTCGACATAATCCACATATTTTTTCCAATTCAGGTCATTGTCGATAATAATTCATAATAATTTCCGGTGGTCCGCGATATTTATGTCTTCTCTGCTTAAATTTATACTAATTGGATATTCAAAATTTGTGTTTTTGTTTTTAAATATCACTTTGGTTTTGCCACTGTTCATTATAAATCTATTTAGTATAAATGAAATTGCCAATTCTTGGTTGCAGAATACTTCAAACATTAAAAGTGCGATTCTTTTCGCAATCTACAACAAGTTAGTCTTACAAAGACTATATCAAACACTCATTGAAACAACTACTTCCCGGGCTAATACCCCGACGGACATTGAATTATACAACAAGTGTTTGCTGTTACATACAGTAACCTACTGCAAATGTAACAATTTGGGTCAAATTATTCAGGCCATCTATAGACGCGTTTCGAGATTTATCTCTCCTCAGTATAGCTTTGCCATTCCCTCTAAGGTGTCAAATTGTTTAGAGGGAATTGCAAAGCTATACTGAGGAGAGATAAATCTCGAAACGCGTCTATAGATGGCCTGAATAATTTGACCCAAATTGTTACATTTGCAGTAGGTTACTGTATGTAACAGCAATCACTTGTTGTATAATTCAATGTCCGTCGGGGTATTAGCCCGGGAAGTAGTTGTTTCAATGTTTCAACTTGTAGATTGCGAAAAGAATCGCACTTTTAATGTATAAATCTATTTGTCAAAAACCATAATTCTAACGCGTTATACATTACTTTTTCTTTTGTAGAAACATCAACCATACTTTGACCACTTACTAAAGAAGTCGTATCATCTGCATAGCTTTCTACTAATACTTCACGTTCGTTTATAGTGGAGAATAGATCATTTACGTATATTATGAACAGTAATGGACCAAGTATACTTCCTTGAGGGATGCCATGATTTGAAATTAGAGTTATATTAAGAGGCCAGGTAAAAAATATTGAATCAGGGAAATGTCGGAAAAATTGAACATTTTAGATTGTGGCTACCATATCAGTTCTACTTCAAATAATATTAACCTAAATTTTGAAAACTAGATTATTATCTTTTAAAACATTTTCAGTCATTTAATGTTCTTATCAAAGCATTCATTTTGAAGTTTCGAACGATCGTTTCCACTCCCAGACTAAGCATGAAGTAAAATTTCGAGTTTAGAAAAGCCCCGTGAAAATTTGTCGAGGGTCGCGCAGCGACCCGAGACAAATTTTCTGGGCTTTTCTAAACTCGAAATTTTACTTCATGCGCCACGCGTATAAAACACTGATTTAACGAGAAATTTAAAAACACACAAAAGACATTTTTCATGTTAATCCTCACAATTAATTCGGATTATTTTTGACGATTCCAATCCTTTTGTAAGTATTATTATTAATATTGGAATCCTTTTATAAATATTAGAATAATTTTATAAATCATCGAATCCTTTTATAAATATTCGAATCATTTTATAAATCATCGAATCCTTTTTTAAATATTCGAATCCTTTTATAAATATTCGAATCCTTTTATAAGGATTCAAATCACCGACATTTGGATTCGAATACGAATCCTCTTAAAAAAATGTAACGAATCCGGATCACGAATCCAGTTGAACTAAAGTATTCGAATGCCTCTTTAGAATCCTTTAAAAGGATCCGAATCTGGAATTCGAATTCTGAATGATTTGAATCCTGTCCAGCTCATATTTTTTATTTAATTTTTTTGGGATTTTAAAAAAAATTGATTATTTTGTCTCAAATTGGAATATTCTAATTATCGAAATAATCGCTCGAATACTGGACAACTTCTTTGTTCTTATGCGTCGTTAGTTTTGTGTTTTGTGTGTTATTCCTGGAAGGTGCCAGTGTGTTTTAATGTTGTATTGTTAACCTTAAACAACGAATCTCGATATCGGGTTGGGTTTCAAAAACTAGTTTGATTACTAATGAGGTTGATGAACTCCTTGAAGTAATATTTGTATAGATCTATTTTTTTTATCATTCGTTCACATCACCAAACATTTTTTTAACCGAACAGAAGTTTAAAATACATTCTATTTCTTTATTACGTGACCAAAACAAATGCTTAGGCTTTTCTAAACTCGTTTTTTTCCATGTTCTTAATTTCAATTTTTTGAAACGTATTTAGACTTTCGACGACTACTCCCCGAGAACGGTTTCACTTTTCTCTAATAGAAATGAATGTAATGCAGTAATCTCATATTATTCCATTTTGTAAATTTTGTGGGTCGTTTGCTTCTAAATGCGTTGTGAATGGTAGCAATTAGAGTAGTGTATTTGTGGATAGCTAGTGCTCTAGCTGGGCCAACTGCATTCCAGTCAACATGCGTACATATATGTATGTGTTATGTGTGTGTGTTTATGTGTGCCCCTTTTGGCCCCTAAGCCCCCGCTCACCACCAGACACGTGTCCTGTCCCCCGTTTGACCGAGCCGAATTCCAAGCGTGTTTCTCACGGTCCAAAGAAGAGCACTACAACAGTTCTAAATTTCGGCATACAGATTCTTATAAATTAAAAAAATATATAAATACTGCAATTATGCTGGGTTTCAAGGGCAGATCATCCTAACAGAAAAACCTTTGTCAGGCTTTTCTAAACTCGGAGTTTTACTTTATACTTAATCAAAAATTAGAAAACATATGTTAAAATGATATTGAGGACTTAAATGAGAACTGATCAGTTCTGTTTTCAAAGTCGCTAAAATAGAAATCTGTTTTCATCTAAGTCTTGAATATCACAAACTAACCGTCCCCATTTTTTCGGAACAGTCCCGAATTTTTAATCCTAGTTCAGAATCGCCCCGAAAAAAACACTAACGAAATCCGTTTTTCTTTGTGGTGACACAAATGTAAAAAGATAGCTTTAATCCAAGTCCTTTCATTTCTAATTTCTTGTGATTTCTCCTTTTAATTTTAATTTGTATTGTTAGTTGGTTTGAAGCGAATTTGACCTAAATGTTACATATACTTTAATAGAGCGTTGTAACAAATCAAATTAAATAAGATTTTAAATATTTCATTGTATAATTCAATATCCGGAGGTGTATTTGCACGGGAAGTAGTTCTTTCAATGGGTATTTATTGTCTTATTAATAAGGACATTGTTTGCATTTTCACGACACGAATAACATTTTCATAATTTTATATATTATGTGTAAAGAGTTAGATCTTCTTTTTAAATGTTTAACAAAATTACGTTTTGGAATGAAATAAGGCTATATTTCGACTAAGAACAAGAGTGTATCCTGATTGCGATAAAGCCAAATAGTTTAAAATGCAATAACGCTATTTTTGACCTGCAATAGGCTATATTTGAAACTGTTATCTAAGACAAAGTTATCTGTTGACCTGTGACAAGACTATATTCTGATTTATACTATAGGATTATATTTTTAATTTGATTCTCATTAATCAATTGATAAAACATGATTTAATTATCAATATAAGATTATATCGGGTATGGAATCAAACATGAATGTCGATTCTTACTTCACAATTATTGAGAATTCAATCGAGTTTTTTTTTCAAATTAATCCAAAGTTTTTTCCTAGGATATGATGACGATAATTTCCATAGGAATTGCAAAATATACTTACAAATCCATCGCCAGATAAAATTTTTGAGAAAACTGAATATAATGTGACTCCAAAAAAGGAGCTAATTTCTAAATTCTGTACCTGCATCTTCACCACTGTCATATTTTGTTTCATCAATTTTTAACTGATTATATAAATACTTTTAGTGCACGATGGAGAATATTACACGCTTTTAACCCCTGGACAGTACAAAGTAACAGCATATCGTGATGGTTACCTGCCACATACAAGATTGGTTAATATCAATTATCGCCAAGTTTACAGACCAGATTTAAGAATAGACTTTGGTCTAAAACCAATTGAAGTAAGTTCTTAACATTTAGATTCGCATTTTCTATGTTCAAATATACAGGGAATTTTTCTCTTAAGTGTGCACATTGTATACGCTGTAAATTTTCCGACATTCGTTCTCGTTTTGAAAGAGTTCAATTTAAAGCTTTAAACGAGTGTTTTCCACTCCCAGATTAAGCATAAAGTAAAATTTCGAGTTTAGAAAAATCTGAAAATTTGGTATATTCTGTAAATGTAAACATAATCGTTTTGTCAAGTTCAAATTGTAGTTTTAAACGAGTGTATTCCACTCCCTGACTAAGCATGATGTAAAATTTCGAGTTTAGAAAAGCCCCGCGTAAAAAATTTGTCGAGGGTCGCGCAGCGACTCAAAACAAATTTTCACGGGGCTTAGAAAAGCCCCGTGAAAGAAAGAAAGAAAAGTTTAGAAAAACTCGAAATTTTACTTTGTGCGCCATGCGTATAAAACACTCAAATATTGTGAAGTTTAAAATATACCTAGGCTTTTATTAAAGCTGCGACTTCATTTTTTTTAAACACTATAACTCTATGTTTTTATTTGGAACCAATATAGAAATAATTAAAAAAATACGATAGCCCAAATTGACAATAAATATTCAGTCATTAAATTAGACGTAAATATTATAATAAAATTATTATCTTGTCAATAAAGATATAATTTTGTTATAATTTTTGTATAATTACTCTTACGACTAAAACAAAAATATGTTTCTGCCCTTGAAGAGGTTAAGATCTCAATTTTCAGACATTTTTGTGTTTTTTTATCGTTGAATTTAAAGTTTCGAACATGTGTTTCCACTCCCAGACTAAGTATGAAGTAAAATTTCGAGTTTAAAAAAGCCCCGCGTAGAAAATTTTCACGGGGCTTTTCTAAACTCGAAATTTTACTTTATGCGCCACGCGTATAAAACACTCAAATATTGTGAAGTTTAAAATATACCTAGGCTTTTATTAAAGCTACGACTTCATTTTTTTTTAAACACTATAACTCTATGTTTTTATTTGGAACCAATATAGAAATAATTAAAAAAATACGATAGCCCAAATTTACACTAAATATTATAATAAAATTATTATCTTGTCAATAAAGATATAATTTTGTAATAATTTTTGTATAATTACCCTTACGACTAAAACAAAAATATGTTTCTGCCCTTGAAGAGGCTAAGATCTCAATTTTCAGATATTTTTGTGTTTTTTATCGTTGAATTTAAAGTTTCGAACATGTGTTTCCACTCCCAGACTAAGTATGAAGTAAAATTTCGAGTTTAGAAAAGCCCCGCGTAGAAAATTTGTCTCTGGTCGCGCAGACTTCATTTTTTTTAAACACTATAACTCTATGTTTTTATTTGGAACCAATATAAAAATAATTAAAAAAATACGATAGCCCAAATTGACAATAAATATTCAGTCATTAAATTAGACGTAAATATTATAATAAAATTATTATCTTGTCAATAAAGATATAATTTTGTTATAATTTTTGTATAATTACTCTTACGACTAAAACAAAAATATGTTTCTGCCCTTGAAGAGGTTAAGATCTCAATTTTTAGACATTTTTGTGTTTTTTTATCGTTGAATTAAAAGTTTCGAACATGTGTTTCCACTCCCAGACTAAGTATGAAGTAAAATTTCGAGTTTAAAAAAGCCCCGCGTAGAAAATTTGTCTCGGGTCGCTGCGCGACCCGAGACAAATTTTCACGGGGCTTTTCTAAACTCGAAATTTTACTTTATGCGCCACGCGTATAAAACACTCAAATATTGTGAAGTTTAAAATATACCTAGGCTTTTATTAAAGCTGCGACTTCATTTTTTTTTTAAACACTATAACTCTATGTTTTTATTTGGAACCAATATAGAAATAATTAAAAAAATACGATAGACCAAATTTACACTAAATATTATAATAAAATTATTATCTTGTCAATAAAGATATAATTTTGTAATAATTTTTGTATAATTACCCTTACGACTAAAACAAAAATATGTGTCTGCCCTTGAAGAGGTTAAGATCTCAATTTTCAGATATTTTTGTGTTTTTTATCGTTGAATTTAAAGTTTCGAACATGTGTTTCCACTCCCAGACTAAGTATGAAGTAAAATTTCGAGTTTAGAAAAGCCCCGCGTAGAAAATTTGTCTCTGGTCGCGCAGCGACCTGAGACAAATTTTCACGGGGCTTTTCTAAACTCGAAATTTTACTTCATGCGCCACGCGTATTAAACACTGAACACACTGAAATATTGTGAACAAGTGAACTTCAGTTGAAATCGTTGTCTTATAAGCATGGCGTATGAAGTAAAATTTCGAGTTTTGAAAAGCCCCGTGAAAATTTGTCTCGGGTCGCTGCGCGACCCTCGACGGATTTTCTACGCGGGGCTTTTCTAAACTCGAAATTTTACTTCATGCTTAGTCTGGGAGTGGAAAACACTCGTTTAAAGCTACAATTTGAATTTGAAAAAACGTTTATTTTTAAATTTACAGCATATACTGTAATTGGGATATGTATACTTAAATGAAATTATTGCGCATTAATGCGTACATAATATTAGTAAATGCGTGACCTTAATTGGCAACGATTGACAGCTAACGCCATCTATTGGTCTAAAGCCGCGGTCACAGCTTTTGAACAATGGATGGCGCTGGCATTCAATTTGTTTCTAATTAGTTAATGTAATCCAACGGACAATACGCAATTTCTTTAAAAATGCACTTTTTATTTCAGCAATTTGTTATATTCTTTACGTGTTAATAAACATGGGGTCAGTTGAAAAAACATTTTTTTAAGAGAAGTAAGAAAATTAAATAGAAAAAAAAAACGTTTATCTTGACAACCCTGGTCTAAATACAGCCTTATCACAGTTAAAATACCGGGTGTCCAATAATTATTGAAGTCGTGGGTGGTTGTAGAATCAAACATGAATGTCGACTTATGTTTGATTTCACAACCACCCACGACTTCAATAATTATTGAACACCCGGTATTTTGACTGTGATAAGGCTGTATTTAGACCAGGGTTGTCAAGAAAAACGTGTTTTGTTTCATTTTAATTAAAACAGTTTTTTTACAACAGTTTTTTTTTGCAAACGTGTTTTTTTCATGGAAACGGTGTTTAAAACATTAACAATTAAAAAAAATTTTAAAACATGTTTAAAATATATTTAAAACATGTTGAAAACACGTTTTAAATCAGTCATTAAATTGTATGTTTAATAATATCATTTGAAATATTGTCAACAATTTAGGTAATATTTATTTTGCAAAACATTATTTACAAAACTACTGGTAAATTAATAATTATTGATACAAATTAACAATTCAAGCATACTAGCAACTCATAACATATAGAAAAATAACAAATTTAAACTTCACATTAAATCAGTGTTTTATACGCCTGGCGCATAAAGTAAAATTTCGAGTTTAGAAAAGCCTGAAAATTTGGATTTGGGCGCTCGCTTCACTCCGCGCCCAAATTCAAATTTTCAGGCTTTTCTAAACTCGAAATTTTACTTCATGCTTAACCAAGGACTGGGAATTCTCGTTCAATACCTAATAAAAAAAATAAAGGTATCACTTTTACTTGAAATAATTACAAACAAAACTTGATTATTCGGTAATGAATCACTTTTAATTATTAAAAGTAGATTATTATTGCTTAATCAAGGAGTGGAAACACTCGTTAGAAATTCGTTAGAGAAATAACAAATGTCTGAACATTTAACATTTGTTATTTCTCTAACGAATTTCTTACGAGTGTTTCCACTCCTTGATTAAGCATTAAGTAAAATTTCGAGTTTAGAGAAGCCTGCAAATTTGGATTTGGACGCGAAGCGAAGCGTAGCGTCCAAATCCAAATATTCAGGCCTTTTTAAACTAAAAATTTTACTTCATGCGCCACCGGTATAAAACATTGAATTGAAGTGAAGTTCAAAAAATACTTCTTAAGTTTAATCTTACGTTAATAAATATTACAATTTTTTATTTAGTGTTTTCTTTGAATTGTATGTAATAATGATTCTTTATGCCACAATCTTTAAATCAGCAGTAGTTTTTTAAATAATGAAAATCGGATCTAACGTTAAAAACAAGATGTGCATTTTTTACACTTGTTCTGAATCACCCTATATAATTGAACACACAGTTGTGATAAAATTGTGTGTTTAATAATGTAATTTAAAATATTTCCAACAATTTAGCTAAAATTTAAAACCCCAAACAAAACAATCATAATAAAGTTGTATAAAATAAAGTTTATATAATTTAAGATTATAAAAAAACGTTTTAAACATGTTTTAGACAAATTTCACGTTTAAAAAATGTTTAAAACAAAACCGCTTAAAACACGACGCTTGTTTTTAAACATGTTTAAAACACTGTTTTAAAACAAAGTGTTTTGAACATATCAACCCTGATTTAGACCCACAATAAGGCTACATGTTGACCTACGATTAGGCTACATTTTTATCTACGATTAGGCTATATTTCGATCTGTGATTAGACAATATTTCAGCTTCAGACAAGGCTCTATATTGGCCTGTAGTTATATTTTGCTATGTTATATTTTTACCTGTAACAAGGCTATATTTTGACCTACGACTAGGCAATACATTGAATTCCATAAAACTATAATTTGACCTACGATAAACCAATATTTTGACCTACTATAATCAAATATTTTAACCTGAGGCAAAGCTATATTTTGACTTATGACGGCTATATTTCGACCTGCCACAAGTTCAAAAACTAGTATCTTCCATTCCTTGATTAAGCATGAAGTAAAATTTCTATGGCGGACTGTGGCTAGGCTATATTATGACGGCTATATTTTGACCGACCACTGGTCCAAAACCTAGTGTCTTCCGCTCCTTGATTAAGCATGAAGTAAAATTTCGAGATTAGAAAAGCGCCAGGTATATAAAACACTGATTTAATATGGATTGTGAACCTATACTATTTGATACTATAAAGTATAGACAAATGGTGAAAACTTGAAAAACACTGTTTTAAAACAAAGTGTTTTAATTTTAAACATAACAACCCTGATTTAAACCCATAATAAGGCTACATTTTGACCTACGATTAGGCTATAGTTTGACCTGATAGTTTGACCTGTGGCTGTATTTCGATCTGTGATTAGACCATATTTGAGCTTGAGACAAGGCTCTGTATTGGCCTCTAGTTATATTTTGTTATGTTATATTTTGACCTGTAACAAGGTTATATTTTGACCTACGACTTGGCAATACTTTGAATTCCATAAAACTATAATTTGACCTACGATAGGCCAATATTTTGACCTACTATAATCAAATATTTTAACCTGAGGCAAGGCTATATTTTGACTTATGACGGCTATATTTCGACCTACCACAAGTTCAAAAACTAGTATCTTCCATTCCTTGATTAAGCATGAAGTAAAATTTCTATGGTGGACTGTGGATAGGCTATATTATGACGGCTATATTTTGACCGACCACTGGTCCAAAAACTAGTGTCTTCCACTCCTTGATTAAGCATGAAGTAAAATTTCGAGTTTAGAAAAGCCTGAAAATGCATTTGCCGGCGTGCGAACAAAGCGAGTGGCGCCAGCAAATCCATATTTTTAGGCTTTCCTAAACTCGAAATTTTACTTCATCACAGGCATATAAAACACTGATTTAATGTGGATTTTGCACCTATACTATTTGATACTATAAAGCAGGGGTCTCCAAACTACGGCCCGAGGGCCACATCCGTCCCGCGGACAGATTTTATCCGGCCCGCGGAGAGCTAGCATACTTGAAAACTCATATTTTTTATAGCAAATTAAATTTAGTTTACTGAAGTATTCTAATTTTAAAGGCTTATTGTTATGGTTTTGGCCCTCGGAACTTACTGGAGTAATCAGTATGGCCCTAAGGCTGGAAAGTTTGGAGACCCAGGCTATAAAGTAATAGACAAATGGTGAAAACTTGGAAAGTTTATCTTGATAAACACATTCTTGTTATTTCAAAATAACATAAGTATAAAAAAATACAAGTTGGAGAGCTGTTGCACTCCTTATACCGTCCGATCGTTTAAAACATAATTTAGAGTAGGCTTTGAATTTTAATTTAGATTGGCACTACTGACTGGTAACACATAGTTTATCATAACCTCAAATGTATTCCATCATTCAATTAGGATTCTGTGCAATCGCACAAAAAATAACCGCCTACTCTAAATCATAATTTAAATAATCGCACGGTTGCCCAAGTATTGTAGAATAAACTTTTAAGTTGCCCACATTTTTCGACAAGCATTTTACAACTTGACTAAAGATCCATTATTATTGAGAAATTCGCCTCTTCTTCATTAAAGCGCCTGATTTTATTATTCTTCTTTCTTCACTGCCGGACGCGCCGCCGAGCGCGTCCGTTCCCAGAACTCCATTAATATTTATGGACATCGGCCGGGTTTCTTTAAAGCGTCCCTTAAGTCATAAATCCGAGAATGTGACTAATGGGTTCCGAACCTTTTCCAGGAAAAGCCGAATTTACGATTCGGACGCGCGGATCAAAAATAACCGAAAGAATATTCATGTTTTGGCGAAAACAGCAACTATTCAAATTTAAAATGGCGCCTATACAGGTAAGAAAAACAAAAGTTGGCCATGGTTCCTGAGTAAATGTTGCAGTTATCTCGAAATCAAGTATACTACTAGATTCCTAAATTGATTGATTGACTTACGTGACGATCAAATTTAATTGAGGAATAAAGCACTAATAATAACCTTTCTTTGCACTTTTATTTGAATTACCAAATGTACGTTTCGGGCACAAAGTGACCATTATTAATGGAATAATACAGAGTTAATTGATAATGGTCACTTCGTGTCCGAAATGTACATTTGGTAATTCAAATAAAAGTGTGAAGAAAGGTTATTAGTGCTGTGTTCGTCAATTTAGTAGATTCCCTATTAAAAAGTTCCTGTATAGTGTCAAAGTTAGGATTATATAGATTCTATCGTTTTTGAACAAAAAAATAAAACCGAATATATTAGTTTTTTTACATTTTAAAAACAAAAGAAGATATTTCAAATTGTTTTCAGATTATTATAGTGTTATGATTTTTAAAAAGAAGATTTGGTTAAATTTCATTATTTTATATTTTGTTTTCTTATTCCAACTCGTTTCGACTTTGAGTCATTCTCAAGCAATACAGAAAATTACATTTTTACAAACATTATACAGGGTGTCCGTATTTCAACAGAATGTATGGGGATCTCGGTTAATTGAAGAGATAGAGAGTCGGTTAAATTGGGGCAAAGTTGCGTAATTTAGGGCCTAATAATAATCCAAAAACAAATTTGAAATAACTTCTTTGGTTTTTAAGAAATTGTCAAGAAACGGATTTTTTTAAATTTAGTTTTTATTTTTCATTCAAAAATTATTGAATCCAGGCATTTACAACTTTGACATTATACAGGCACTTTTTAACGATAACATTTACCCAGGAACCATAGCTAACTTTTGTTTTTCTTATAAGCGCCATTTTGGATTTTCATATTTTTTGGAAAAATATTTTTTACTGAATTCAATGATGTATCATACTTATAGTTTATTGTACATTTTATATGTAAAATCTTAATATTTTGGTTTTTCTAAAGAGTGCCTTGGAAACAGTTGAGCTTACATAGCACCCCTGAAGACGGGCATCCGAGGATGCAGGTTTTAACAATTGTGATGTATTTTAAACTAACGAGTGTTTTCTACTCTCAGACTAAGCATGAAGTAAAATTTCGAGTTTAGAAAAGCCCCGTGTAGAAAATTTGTCGAGGGTCGCGCAGCGACCCGAGACAAATTTTCACGGGGCTTTTCTAAACTCGAAATTTTACTTCACGCGCCACGCGTATAAACCAAATTTTCACGGGGCTTTTCTAAACTCGAAATTTTACTTCACGCGCCACGCGTATAAACCACTGATTTACAGTAAAGTTAAAAATATATAATGCTTAAATGTGATGGTGATCAATATTTACCGAGATGTAGCGAAAAAATGCAAAAATTACTTTTTTTGTGAATAGTTTTGGAATAATAATAAAAGTAGAATAAATTTAGTTTGTGCAACTTTTGCGTGATAATCGATACTTATTATAATTATTACAAAAGACTGACAGTTATTAATTCATTTTGAGTGCTAACAACGATTGACTGCTGTCAAAATTTTATTGATTAACAGATATGACGACATTGTTTCCCAAGCACTCTTTGCAAAAAAGAAAATATCATAATTATAAATATCAAATCTAAAATAAATTATGTGTGTGATACATCACTGAGTTCAGAAAAAAATATTCTTTCAAAAAATATGAAAATCCAAAATGGCGCTCATAAGAAAAACAAAAGTTGGCTATGGTTCCCGGGTAAATGTTACAGTTATCTTAAAAAAAATATGCTACTAGATTCCTCATTTTAAAGTGCCTGTATATTGTCAAAGTTCTAAATTTACAGAATTAGTAGTTTTGGAATAAAAAATAAAAACTATTTTTCAAAAAATCATATTTTTCAAAATTGTTTTTAGATTATTGTTAGGCCCTAAAATACGCAACTTTGCCCCAATTTAACCGACTCTCTATCTCTTCAAATAACTGAGATCCCCATACATTCTGTCGAAATACGGGCACCCTGTATACAAGAGGAGAAGCTAATGTTGATATTTAAATGTGTTTCTCCGCGTAAAAGATGAGAAACGTATTCAAGATTTATTATTAAGCCCTGAAATACGCAACTTTGCCCCAATTAAACCTTAAAATAACGGAGATATCCGTGCATTTTTCCGAAATACGAATACCCTGTACACTGTGATATTGGGTTATGTTGTATGTATGTGTGAGATAGGAAATGTAGTTAATATTGCAAGCCGAGTTGTATGATTAAATTCTCCCCAATCATACTCTTGTCGAGGCTAAATTATGCCGTTTCCAATCCCGAATCCCCCTAGGTATAAAAGGCACTTTTGATTTGTTGTTGCGCCGAGATTTTCAATGGCCAGATACATAACTTGAAGTATACGCCGAGAGATTTGCTTTCATTTTCAATCACTGAAATGTTAAAAAAAATATGTATGTATCATACTAGTGAATAGTTAGTTTAGTGCATTTTCTAGTTATATCAAGATATTTTCGTTGGTGTTACGTGAAGCATTAGTTATAGATATGTTAGTAGCAGAGCTGGGACGAATCCTCGTAAAAGGGATTCGAATCACGAATCCGAATCACCTAATATGATTCGAATCAAGAATACTCGAATAAAGGATTCGTAAGAGATAAATATGATTCGAATCAAAGATTCGAATCCTGTTTTTTTCGAATCACGAATACAAATCCTTTAAGAAGAAATTAGATTTTATATTTGTTTGCAACCATTGTTATATAAATATCGTTACCAGTTGTTTTTACAAATATATTCAAAATCTAATTATTTACTATTAACACTGAACATCGTTGATAACAGACTAATTATCTGACTCCCTGATATTCTGATTAAAGATGTATTTGTGTGTTTCTGAACTTCACTTCAAATCAGTGTTTTGTGCGCGTGGAGCATGAAGTAAAATTTCGAGTTTAGAAAAGCCCGAAAATTTGTCTCGGGTCGCTGCGCGACCCTCGACAAATTTTCACGGGGCTTTTCTAAACTCGAAATTTTACTTCATACTTAGCCTGGGAGTGGAAACAACCGTTCAAAACTTCAAATTAAACGCTATTATAAAATCGACGAATGCCTGAAAATTACGTAAATAAAAAATTCACTGAAAATCATTAAAACCGGGAAAGTCAGAGAAAAGCCATGGTGATTTATTCAAATTGACCAAAACACTAACAAAAAAGCCAAATAATATTATTAAATTTGTCAAAATCAGCAGAAAAATTACAAAATACGTAAAAATTTATAAAATTAACTTCAATATTGACAAAAACAATGTAAACAATTTAATAAAATGGCGGTTTCCCACAGAAGAAAGTTATATTAAAAGGCCAGGGAAGAATATCTTGAATCAGGGAAATATCGGAAAAATATAACATTTCAGTCTGTGGCTATCATGTCAGTTTTACTTCAAATAATATTAAACAAAATTTTGAAAACTAGATTATTATTTTTAAAAACATTTTCAGTCATTTAATGTTCTTATCAAAGCATTCAGTTTGAAGTATCGAACGAGCGTTTCCACTCCCAGACTAAGCATGAAGTAAAATTTCGAGTTTAGAAAAGCCCCGTGAAAATTTGTCGAGGGTCGCGCAGCGACCCGAGACAAATTTTCTGGGCTTTTCTAAACTCGAAATTTTACTTCATGCGCCACGCGTACAAAACAGTGAATTAACGAGACATTTAAAAACACATAAAAGACATTTTTCATGTTAATCCTCACAATTATTTCGAAATATTTCTGACGATTCAAATCCTTTTGTAAGTATTCGAATCCTTTTATAAATATTCGAATCCTTTTATAAGGATTCGAATCACATACATTGGGATTCGAATACGGATCCTCTTAAAAAATGTAACGAATCCGGATCATGAATCCAGTTGAACTAAAGTATTCGAATGCCTCTTTTGAATCCTTTAAAAGGATTCGAATCATGAATGATTCGAATCCTGCCCAGCTCTGGTAAGTAGTTACATTCCTTTATCTTCACTGTTTTATCTTAATTGTTTCAGGCACGATGTGACACTTTTCATTAGTTTAATGTATTTGACAAATTAGTAAATTAATAATAAACACTAAAATAAAAATCATTTGCGCAAACAAGTGCGATTGATTTGAAATCAGATTAAGACCGGCTAGTTAAAGGGATTAACTTTAAGAGTCGGTTATTTAACGGACTAGTTACTTAATTCACTAAATTTTTTTCTATATACAAATATCTTTATTCAAGGAATTTATGTACATTATTCTTTAATATAATACGATCTTGTATTCTCCTATTATAGGCTATCGACCCGATGTCTTTCTGCCATTTTCTTTCTATTCTCTTCTATTTCATGGGTTACAAAGATAAGTGAACTTTCTGTGGATTAGGACTACAAAATTGGACGGAAAGATGCGGACAAAAAAAAACTGGTGATACACGTAACTCCAAATTGCATTAAATCTAATTTTGTAGCCTTACGGGAAATTCTTCCATATCTTCCTATCTTTTAAAACTTGTTTTGTTTCATAGTGGATAATGCGATATTTTTCTTGTACAGGGAATATTTCTATTTTAAGTAGGTATACATACCCCGATGCGTGTTTTGTAAATGTTCAAGCATTCGTTGTTTTTATAAAAGAGTTCAATTTGCATTTTTTTTTACGAGTTTTTTCAATCCCAGATTAAGCATGAAGTAACATTTTTAGGGTTTTCTAAAGCAAAAAAACAAATTTTTAGGCTTTTCTAAACTCAAAATTTTACTTCATGCGCCACGCGCATAAAACACTGATTTAACGTGCAGTTCAAAATATACTTCTTTAACATATTGCTTTTGTAGTATGTTTTAAACTTCACAATATTTCAGTGCTTTATACGCGGGGCGCATGAAGTAAAATTTCGAGTTTAGAAAAGCCTGAAAATTTGGTTTAGCCGCTCCGCTTCGCGGAGCGACTAAACCAAATTTTCAGGCTTTTCTAAACTCGAAATTTTACTTCATGCTTAACCCGGGATTGGAAACACTCGTTAGAGGCTTCAAGTTGAAAGTATTTTATAAAACAACGAATGTTTGAAAATTTACATCGAAAATCGCGATATGTGTTTAATTCTACGGGTTTCATCGATTTATAAAAATCCACAAATTTTCTTTTTATATAAATGTTGACGAATTTTCCAATATTGTTGTTTTTTTAACAATTCCAGCCGATTATTTGTTGATATTTCTTCAATAAAATAAACAAATATCAACAAGGAAATCATATCTTAAATTCTTCATGATTTTAATCAAATTTAATGAAATAAAACACTTTAACTTTGTTTGTATAACACACTATTTTTATTTTCGTGACTGCAGTTTCGGCAATCCAACTTGCCATTATCAAACAGGTTACTCTGTTTGATAATGGCAAGTTGAATTGCCGAAACTGCAGTCACGAAAATAAAAATAGTGTGTTATACAAACAAAGTTAAAGTGTTTTATATCATTGAATTAACATGTATAACGAAGTAGAAGCCTCCACAGTTCATAATTTTATCAAATTGTCAATTGTCAATTTAAACTTTGCTTAATTTATATAATTTCAGTCGTTTCTCTGTTAATATTTGTTTAATAAAGAAATTACGTTTTGAATCAGTGGCGTAGATAGCTTTCTGTGATGGAGTTAGTATTTGTCATAAATTTATTGTTTTAAAGTTGTCTTGAAAAATTAGAAAATGAAATAAAAGGCTATTTTGCTATTAGGTACCTATTTTGTTATGGTTTTTATTTCATTTTTATATACCGTACGATCATTTAAAACATAATTTAGAGTAGGCTTTGAATTTTAAATTAGATTGGCAAAAAAAACACGTAGATAGCTTTCTGTGATGGAGTTAGTATTTGTCATAAATTTATTGTTTTAAAGTTGTCTTGAAAAATTAGAAAATGAAATAAAAGGCTATTTTGCTGGTACCTATTTTGTTATTGTTTTTATTTAATTTTTATATACCGTGCGATCATTTAAAACATAATTTAGAGTAGGCTTTGAATTTTAAATTAGATTGGCACTACTGACACATAGTTTACCATAACCTTAAATTTATTCTATCATTCAATTAGCATTGTAGTGCACAAAAAAAATGCCGCCTACTCTAAATCATAATTTAGATAGCTTTCTGTGATGGAGTTAGTATTTGTCACAAATTTATTGTTTTAAAGTTGTCTTGAAAAAATAGAAAATGAAATAAAAGGCTATTTTGCTGGTACCTATTTTGTTATTGTTTTTATTTAATTTTTATATACCGTGCGATCATTTAAAACATAGTTTAGAGTAGGCTTTGAATTTTAAATTAGATTGGCACTACTGACACATAGTTTACCATAACCTCAAATTTATTCTATCATTCAATTAGCATTCCAGTGCACAAAAAAAATGCCGCCTACTCTAATAATAAATATTGCTCATTAACATTTAACGGTCCCCCTTCGATTGCCATCAGCGAAAAACTCAAATCCTTAAACGTAACTCCTTCCTTTAGAACGGTCAATTCACTTAATAAATTCATTAATAATTCTAAAGACAAATCTGATAAAACTACGAACTCTGGCGTGTATTTGCTGGAGTGTGGGGATTGCCCTAAGGTATACGTTGGACAAACTGGACGTAGCTTCCCAGATCGCATTTCAGAACATCAAAAATGTTTTCAATCTAAGAAAACCTCCTCAACCTACGCCAATCATTTAATTGAATACCAACATAACTTTAACCCTAAATTCAAAATTTTGCACGAATGTAACAAAAGTCGTAAATTAAACTTATTAGACGAATTAGAAATTAATAAATATAACAAAAAAGGTATTCTATTAAATGACCAAATAGAAGTAAACAATTCACCCTTAATCAATATTTAGTCGCTCAAAATTGTTTGTATTAGTTTCAGCCTAATTACCTCATTACCCCCCCCCCCCCCTATTAACTTAATTGCATTAGTATATAAGCTTTTACCTGTACTTTGTCAAATCATTATTTCATCTGCCTGATGAAGCCACTGTGTGGTGAAACATGTTGCAGTGTTCAACAATAAAAGTGAAACCCTCCCAACTGTGTTGTTTTATTTCAAATAGTATTATGGAGTTTTATCATGTATCCGCCTCATCAATTAAATATCAAATTAATGTTTTAAAATTTTACTTCATGCTTAATCAAGGAGTGGAAACGTTCGTTATAAACTTCAAATTGAACGCTTTTATAAAACAACGCCCGAAATTTTAGAGCGTATACATCGGGAATGTATACTTTAAAAAAATCCCTGTAAATAGCGGTTAGGTGGGTAAGACAGCACACCCTACGAAGGGCGCATCTTTCCACCTCGCCTCTTCCAGTTTGTTTCAGGCCGAAAGAATTACAAGCGAGCGGTCACCGTATTATCGAGTTGTCGGGCGAGTATCATGCATTTAATACGCAAGTAGAGTTGTTGGTTTTTTTTTTCTCTTCTCCTCGGTCTTATTATACACGATGGGGTTGTTTTATTTGGGACCCGTGCCCGCGCGAGCGGCAGGTGACTGCCGGCGTGTGTCCGAAGGAGAGCTGGGCCTGATGAATGCCTTTTCGGCCCACCTCGCAGCTGCTCCGCACCGCCGAAATATACTGCAATTAAATCGCCCTCCGTCTTTTTCTCAAGACCGAAATTCGGAGTGTTACCGAGCGGGACGGCGGCGGCATGTGCAGGGGTGGCTTGGCCTTGAGCCCGGGCCAGGGGTAGCCCATCTATTCCGCTGACAGCCGATTTTTTTTGTGACTTCCTTCCTGTGCGATTCCGAGAAGCGAAAGCAACTGTCGTGCATACGGCCCGGCTAGTATTAGAAATGGCTAATTATCGTCTGACCTTTTTACTTTCCTTTTTCAAACATTATTAAGTTAATTGATTGAGTTACGTGAAGATCAAATTAATATTGTTATAGAAAGAATTATCAAAAAGGACAGTAAATTATATTGTATGTTCATTAAAAAAAAACCTCTAGAGTGACATGATTTTATCTTTTTTTTAAGTTGGCTACACACTTTAGGAATTAACATATAAAACATCAGACACAATAACTATAATGTATAATTTCAGAGTTGCCAACCTACAATATATTCCATGGCAGTCTAGAGGTTTTGTTTTATTAAACATACGATACATACATACATGCACATAAAAAAGGTAGTCGATATCAAGGAAGAAAGTTCGTCAAATTTTGAAAAAAAAATTAACAAACAACTAGTAGCAACTTTCAAAAGCATTTACAGAAATACTAATTACAGATCAGAGGAGTTTATGACTACCCATGAGTTACGCCACAGATGAACGTCAAGCCCTATGTTGTTCATATTTTTTTTTAGACAACATAATAAAGATAATGACAGTGGAAGTCAGGTATAATAAACTGGAAATAAGAACAATATTACAAAAAATATTAATATTGGAAACCATATACTGTTTTTTTTTTAATTTTAGACTACTTTTACATATTCCATATCGCTGCTTTGCTTTGATAATAGCACAAGTGAAATTTGTAAATTTTCAGGAGGAGCCTGCAAAAGTTTACAAGACACATTTATTCAAATATCTTCGTTCCATTTATCTTATTTTTTGCACTTATTTTTATTAGTCTCTTAACGCTGTATTCATTAAATAACTGTATTAAAACAGGAATTACTATTTTTTCGTTGTGACACTATCAAACTAAAGCAGCTATATAAACATTTGCAAAATTAAAATTGACATGAAATCAAACCTAAGTAGTATATTTTAAACTTCACAATATTTAAGTGTTTATACGCCTGGCGCATGAAGTAAAATTTCGAGTTTAGAAAAGCCTAATTTGGATTGGTCGCTCCGCTTCGCTACGCGACCAATCCAAATTTTCAGGCTTTTCTAAACTCGAAATTTTACTTCATGCTTACTCTAGGATTGGAAACACTCGTTAGAAGCTTCAAATTGAAAGCTTTTACAAAAACAATGAATGTTTTGAAATTTTAGCGAAAAATCGTGATATGTATACCTAAATGAATTCCTTAAATATTGCAGTATTTATCCAATTAATTAATTAAATTTATTTATTTATTTATTATGTGTTAACTACAGTTTAAATTGAGGATATTTGTATAATTGTCCGATAAATAATAAAATTCACTAAATAGGTGAAATTGCTTGAACATTTCTAAATTAATGCAATTCTAGAAATGTTACGAAAACTTATAAAAATCACAGATATTGGTTAAAATAGGAATATTTAACTGAAATCTTTAAAAATTGATGAAAACTTAAAATAAGTAATTCTAGGAAAACGGTAAAAATCATAAGTCACAGAAAAGTCTTAGATTAGAATAGAATAGAATAAATCTTTATTTTTAGAGTGTCAAGTTACATTAACAAATCAGTTGATCATTGGAAAATTATTGAAAGTTAAGAAATCAACAAAATAGACAAAAAATTGAATATTTTTAAAATTTTAATTCACATATGAAACACGATTTTAATATTAATTATTTATTTCTCTTTGTTGTATTTTTGTGGCTGTCTATTTACTATGTTTTGCTATAATTTTGTATAATTATATTGAGTCAATTTGACTCGCCCATGAAAGTATCATTACTTCTATTTGGAAATAAATAAATTGGATTGCACAGAATTGGATTTTATGAAAATGACCATAATTTATAATACTCCTATAAAAATTGATCGAAATCTTAGCAACATTGATGAAAATCAAACATGAAACTAGCAGGATTTCAATTATTAATACACGGAGTTTTTCTTTTAAGTATTCATATTCCAATTACAGCGCATAAGCTGTAAACCTTAAGATATTCGATGTTTTTTTTTGTATTTTAATTCAAAGCATTGAACGAGTGTATTCCACTCCCAGGTTAAGTACAGTAGTAAGCTAATGACGTATACTTTCAATTTCACCAAATTTTCTGGCTTTTCTAAACTCGAAATTTTACTTCATGCTTAATCTAGGGGTGGAGAACACTCGTTTAAGGCTTCGAATTAACCATTTTTTTTAAAACAACGAATGTCGAAACATTTACAGCAGTATACTAAAAAATATTATTCCCTGTATATCAGCATTCGTTCTATTTGGTTATTTTTCAAATATTTGTGAAATTCATCACTTTGCAATATTCATTAATTTTGTCAATGTTTTCGATTATCTCAATTATTAACACTTTTCGATGATTATTGAATCTTGTGAAATTTTTATCAGTTTTATTCATTTTTGCGCCCATGGTTCTAACAATATTAACAAGAAATACTTAAGATTTAGAACTAACATCAGTGGCGCAGAAAGGATTTCGTCTTAGATCAAGTTTTTATAAAAATTAAAATGTCTCTAAATTAGTGATATTTTTTGCCTAAATTATTCGCTCCATTATTTTCCTTTGACAGTTTCACACTCGTCAAACCATGCACCCAAATACTTGTATTCTTTAGTCATTCTAATTTGCCCATCCTTCTCCAAGTCCAATTGTTCTGGTTCTCCGACCATATGTAGGTATTTAGTCTTTCCTATGATCATTGTCATTCCTCAGATTTTGTATTCTACGATGAACTGTTGACTCATGTGTACCAGATCGAGTCTTTTGTGCTAAAACGACTTGGTCGTCTGCAAATTGCAGGACGTACAAAGTCGGATCGTCTGATAAAGATATTCCCATATTTCTACATTAAATTCTTCTTACACTGTTTGAGAGCGTGCTCTATATATAAAGGGCGCGGCAACCTTTAGTGCGTTTTTAAAATCGATATTAGATAAAAATGCAACAAATATTTTCAATTATTAAGAATGGAATACTGTTTCATTTAAATGACTACCTCGACTTGATTTGCAGTAACCCATTCTTTCTACCCAATTTTTCAGTACAGTTTTAATCGTTTGAGCCTCTATTACACCCTTTGTGTTGAACCATCCTTGGCGGTGTTTCTTACTGATCTGGAAACGTTTGTCGCCTAGCCCATGTATTTCAGATCTGCCTCTTTTGTGCTATTACAACTTTGTCGTCTGCAAATTGTGTACAAAGTCGTATCATCTGATAAAGTTATTCCCATATTTCTATATTTGTTCTTCCACTGTTGAACAACGTGGCAACAAGCAGCATCCTTGGCGGGGTCCCTTACTGATCTGTATAAAAACTTTCGAAAAATTGGTCGCCTATCTTTATCATACAAGTCGAGTTTTTATATAGGTTTTGAATTGCTCAACGTTACATAGTTTAAACAAGATAAATTCAAATTCAAAACTATTTGAATTCGAGAAAATAAGCTTACGCTTCGTATAGTTTGCACACTTTAAACATAATATATAAAATTACGAAAAAACTATTCGTGAAAATGCAAACAGTGTCTTAATTAATAAGACAATTTAAGACGATAAATATTCATTGAAACAACTACTTCCCGTGCAAATACACCTCCGGATATTGAAATATATCTTGTTTGAACTGTACCGTAAGGTAAATAATAAGGTCTCACATTCTTCATACCTGGTAATGACATAATCCCCTTTTTTACCTATAAATACCGACCATCATTTTCACTCATTCCATTTCTGTGTACCTGTTCATTCCACACACAACACTTTTTCCAAGTAAGTTTGTTTTTATTTTATTCCTAGTTTTTTAAACGTCATAAGCAAAGCTATACTGAAAAGAGATAAATCTCGAAACGCGTCTATAGATGGCCTAAGACATTAGTTTTAATCCAAGTCCTTTCACTTCTAATTTGTTGCTATCTCTCCTTTCATTTTAAATTGTATTGTTAGTTGGTTTGAAGAGAATTTGACCTAAACGTTACATATACTTTAATAGAGCGTTGTAACAAATCAAATTAAATAAGATTTTAAATATTTCATTGTATAATTCAATATCCGGAGGTGTATTTGCACAGGAAATAGTTGTTTCAATGAATATTTATCGTCTTAAATTGTCTTATTAATTAAGACACTGTTTGCATTTTCACGAATAGTTTTTTCGTAATTTTATATATTATGTTACATAGTTTAATTTGTGGTAGGTTGTCGTATGTAGAGAAAATAAGTTATCGTTCCATAATCTTCCTGCTCCAAATTCTGGTTGTTTCTCGGAGATATGTGGATGCTCCTCTTCGATTTGGTCTCTTAATATTCTTACATATGTTCGACAGCGTATACGCTATCTAATGCCTATTAGCTTACTACACTGATGATGGCGTTGAAGCCTGAAATGCGTATATAGTTATCCCTGTGAACGAAGAATACTGAACACAAATTCATATTCTTAATATTTTGCCATACATCCTACTGTGTACTCCTGACTGCTATGCCCAGGGCTACAGTGAAGGGTATACAGGGATATACGGCGTACACCCTGTGGTTTGAACTTAACGAATTGCATATGCCCTATGGTTTGAATTAACGAATATCGTATACCCTGTACTTTCATCACCATTCATTCTGCTGATTTCACCACTACAGCACTGCTGTAGCCTTTCTTGGAGCTCTTCTTATGAGTTGTTACGATATGTCCCTCCTTGCATTTGTCGGGTATTGGTTTTCATTTGCCTATTCGGTGAACACGGTGGCTAGTTCGTTGAAAAGTTTTTCGGTTCCATTTTTTATTAGTTTTGCTTGTAGTCCTGCTGGTTTCGGTGTCTTATTGTTTTAAAGTTATCTGGCTGCGCTGAGTAATGGACTAATTTACTTAATATGTTTAAAGAATACTGCATAAGAAATGTAAACAATTACAGCACAAGATTGACTATAGTAGATTTAAGTCCACATGTGCATACTGTAAGGAACTCGTGATTTTGATTCGATTGAGTTTTCCAACAATAATAACCCGAGACGCTTTTGTAGTTTTATAAACTATAATAGGTCATCGTCCGATTTCCCGGATACCCTCATTTCCGAGCAAATATTTTTGCAGAGGTATTTGGTTCAGTCTATAAAACTTTACAACCAGTGCTTTCTCAAGTCATTTCGCGCAGCACTAGTTTTAATAATATATCTATCAATCTAATTAATGAAACCTCTATTTCTGCCACGCTTCAAGAGCTGTCAAGGTAATCTAGTTGAAAATAAGAATAGGATGGTTTACCACCCGCCTTCTTACAGAAATGTGCGTTTTCACTCTCAAGATCTTTGTGACTTTAATTTAATAAATCCCTCAAGTCTGGCATTGTCCTGGCAAGTGAAAACATTCACTAATAACTCATATCTTCAAGAAAGGCTAGGGAAAGCTTATTAGGAACTACAGACCACAGAATTACAGATCATTGCAATTATACACTCCCAAGATGTTTAAAAAATTAGTTAGTGTAGAGTACACTTGGCCTGTATTCATACCTCAAATTTAGTGCTAAAAGATACTTTAGATGTATCCCTAGATGTGAATTTGGAAGTGATATTGTTTTTATGTCACATTTAAGTCAGTATTAAACTAATCATGCCACCTGTATCTAACAAGGGTTCTAAAAGTAATTTAAAGCTACATTAAGAAAACGTGGCCTTTAGATAAGTATTGTGGTTAGGCACATCTGAAGTCACATCTAATGTCGCTTTTAGCACTAAATGTGAGGCATGAATACGGGGCTTGGTCTCTATTTTAACCGATAAACAACATGGGCTTCGGCAAGGATATTCTATATCATCTAATTTACTTATCTTTGCATTCAATACTGTTGTACTATCAAATCTTTGTCGAAAAACTATTAGTAGCTGATCCTTGCTCGACTGGATTGCGTCAATCCTCATCAGTCTATTTTAATAACTTCCCATCTTATCCCATACCTGTAACATCAGGGGTACCTCAGGGATCATATATTGGGCCATTTCTTTTCATTGTTTTTATCAATGATATTGATAAAGTGTTTCAAGTATTCTAATTGTTTTTTTTTTCGCGAACGACCTAAAGCTGTATGTACATCCCTATTAATATTGCATCATCTTCACTCTCTTCTCCTTGTAATTTTGCATTAATTTTTCCTTCCTTCCAGTCTATATTTTGTTCAGTCTACTTTAGAACTTTATAACTGTATTGCCTATATCTTTATTTAAATATATTTGTGAAGCTGTGTAAGTTTTGTCTTCGTTATTATTCAACTAGCTATAAGCTACAACGCGACCTAGATGATGATATTAATTGACAGAACTAACTAATTCAAAAAGAGTATAGCGGCGAGGGAAAAGGTACATGGGAAAACATCTCAAATGTAACTTGAGGAAAATCATTTTGTTTTATACTATGTTAACATAATGATAAATAAATGTATCATTATAAAATGAATGGTTAGTCTGTTAGACTAGTTTTAATAACCCTAACATATGTATCATATATACTTTAGTTAATAATAAAAAAGTATATAGCATATAACATAAAGGCTTAGTAACAATTTTGTAATATTCGCCCTACCCCCCCTCCCCCCCCTCCTTATTTTCACGAGCCGTTTACTTATTGTCAAAATTTTTGATTGTGACTAACAGGCCCTTTATTGTTGCTACGTTTTGTGAATGTAATCAGAGGCGGGTGACGAAATTTGTGGATTAATCAATTAAGTATTTATATCACATTTGATGAATACTATTACCAGTTAAACCTTGGCCGTGCATTTGCTTAACACCCTGTATGTAATACATACATACAGTGATGTAAAATTGCCGGTAATATAAAATGTTGTAATATTTTCGGCAATATTACTAGAAACATGGTAACACTTGGTAATTTAAAGTAACATAAAATTTACTGTACAGCAAAAAAAAAACATGTAATCCCAAAAATTGCAAAGATTCTAAATAAAAAGGAAATCAAAAAGTACAATTCATAGTACGTTCAAGAAATGACGAAATCAATCAAATTAACAATCAAACATCGTAATAATTGACAGAAACCTATCTTTCATTTTTAATTATAATAATACTTTCATCTAACTAATTACCTTAGAAAACATTTGGTATTCTGAATTGTTTTCTAAACTAATTGACTGGCTGCCAGTCACTGGTGTCATCAATATTTGCAAAAATAAAAATGTTAGAGAAAAAATGTATTCTATTTGCATACATAGAATTCAGTTAATTTTTATATCGTCATTATTAAAATGTTTTTTTGTTGAAATAAATAAAATAAATATATCGGTTAGAATCCAGATAAGAAGTCAACATTAACACATCTTAAAAATTCACAACTTCAACTTGTCATTTTTAAAAATTAACAAAAATATTTCTATTTTATTTATTAATTTTATTTATTTAACGGATTAGATCATTTATACAACAATAATATACACATGTAAAATACAATACATTTATGTATACTATGTTTAAAATAAAATAATATAAAAACACTTTGTAGCAAAAACTAACAGTAAACAATAAACAAAAAGAAAAATTATTCATTATTTTCATTTTAAGTTTCAATAATATTTTATTTTGAAATTTTAAATAGTAGTTATTATTAGGATTTTAAATAAAACCGTCACAACCAACAAACATCATAAAATGTATTCAAAATTTTCAATATTGTCCACATTAACACAAATTGACAATAACAACAGGAATATTGGACAAAAAATCATAAAATAGCCAAACTTAACTAGAAAAAAAAATCCTCAACAAACTTGTTACATAATTTGTAGTAATTAATAAAATTGACAAATATACGTAAAATATGTCCACACACAAATCAACAAAATTTAATTAAAAAAAAAGGAAAATTCGGCACTAGCAAAAATCGTCGATTTTTTTATTTTTAACAAAATTTGTAGAAATTGATAAACACAATATAAAATGATAAAAATCTTCGTAATTTTAAACTGCATGCAAAATTAATGACGTTTATTTTAATGACTTGCTTTTAACGATTGTCTTCCACTCCCAGATTAAGCATGAAGTAAAATTTTGTGATTAGAAAAGCCTTAACATTTGGTTTGGTCGCGACCAAACCAAATTTTTAAGCATTTCTAAATTCGAACTTCTACTTCATGCGCCACGCGTATAAAACGCTGATTTGATGAGAAGTTTAAAATATACTGTTATTAATAATTCAATAGGTATACATATCGCTGCTTTGCTTTGATAGTGGCACAAATAAAAAAAAGTGATATTGATGTTTTGCATTGAATCTATTCAAAAGTCCGTGAACTTTTATTGTAGAGAAGGGCACGGCTTATTTCCTCTGGATAGCCACCAGAGTACAGTTGTGCCGGTATCAACTTGAAAACAATATGCAAATATATATAAAATAAAAATTAACAAATTTCACTTGTGCCATTATCAAAGCAAAGCAGCGATATGTATTTATTTATTTATTTATTTATTTATTAACGGATAACACCTTTTTTACAAAATATTAACATTAGGAATTCACTAACAAACATTAAGTTACATATTTATATTATTATTAGACTAACTTAAACTTAAACCTAAATACATTCTACCAAGTACAATTAATTAGACAGTGTACTGCTCGTGAACTGAATTTTATTTACAATATTCTTAAACATAATATGGGATGAACTAAATAAATCAAATATATCATGACTGTTCATTTGATTAGCCAATCTCATGCAGCGGTATATAGGACTGTGGTATTTATAAATCGAAGATACGGTCTGTAATTTGAAAATTGGTTTTTGTCTAGATGATCTAGTGGGAACGTGAAAGTTTAAACATTGGAGCAAATGAGTTGAAGTATGACCGGAAATAATGTTATGCAACAGAAACAGATCAAACTTTGATCTACGTACTTCCAAGTGTTCTATATTTAAATAGATACATACCGATTCATATTTCGTAAATGGTAAATTCAATTTAAATGAAATATATCTACAAAATTTCTTTTGCACAGCTTCAACCTTGTACGAGTACGAGTACGAGTAAAGAATGTTACCAATTACCGACGTAAATTACTACTAACATCACTACATACAGATTTTCTACTTTCGTCAGTCAAATAAAATACCCTATGATTTCACGATAAAATTTAAATGGTTGTTGTTATCTTCAAGCTACTGTAAATTTATGTTTTATAAATCAATTTGGTTTTTTGATGAAATCTAAACGAAGTCAACTAATTTCCTAACAATCTTTGTGAGACACATGAGAATACGACATCGTTTATTTTAACAAGTTTTAAAATAAAATCCCAATTACACAAATGTACGAATTTACGATACGATAATTTTATATATTAAACACAAATGTAATCCCAATTACATATTCAGTTCATATGTGTTTTATCAAAATGTTACAAGGATTTTATTTTAACTAACTAACTCTTATAAATTAAAATGTGCTAATGTTAGATGATTAAAAATTCGAATATACATGTATGATAATGTGTGTATTCGAGTGGTATTTATGCTAAAATATCACCTGTATTCCGTAATAAGAACTTTAATTGACGAACTTCCTGTAGAAAAAAATGAAATCAACACAATTTTACCTAATTTACACAAAATACATAACAATTACTCTTGGGATCGTATGTAAGTGCAGATATTGAACGTAAGTGCCTGTTGGCCCCCCTCGCGCGTGGATTCTTGCAGTCGGTATTTTTGGAGAAAGCCGCACGCACCGCCTAACTTGGTATTGATTTTTTCAAGTTTGGCCCTGGCTAGGGACGCGGGGGCCAAGGGACGAGGTTGCCGAAATACACACGAATTCAACTCTCTCACACACACACACCCTTCCTTCCTTCCTTCCTTATACATTCGGCACACACATTTCAAAACCTCGAAAGTTCCACACCGATTTCTACTCACTGTATACAGTGGGGTTAAATCCTTAAAAGCTGGCATAAACCTCAAATGATCCAATATTTGTGTTTAAATTGGTATACAAGGGTTATCAAGGTTGCTGATAACCAGAGCTGGGATGAATCCTCAAAAACAGGATTCGAATCACGAATCCGAATCACCTAATATGATTCGAATCACGAATACTCGAATAAAGGATTCGTTAGTGAAAAATATGATTCGAATCCTCATTTTTGAATCACGGATACAAATCCTTTAAAAATAAATTTGAATCTATTATTTGCAACCAGTAACATTTTATTCCCTCAGTTTCCAATAACAAAAATGTTAATTTACCGACTAAATATCTAATTAATACCCTCTTTTTAGGAGTGATATTTCATCTGTGATATTTTAGCTTCAATTGTGATACTATTTTTGTGTTTATGTTTTGCAATATAAACTGTGATATTTCTAATTAGAACCGTGATGCAATCTTTACTAGTTGTTTGTATGTTTATTTATATAATTGTTTTGTTTGCACCGTATTTATTTATTTTTATTATCATATAATATATATATTATAAGAAGTTCGTTAGTTATCAAAATTTATCATGCATTTTTAATATTTTTTTGAATTTATCATGAATTTTTAGTATTTTCATTCATTTGCCACAAAATAGTCCGGTCTATTGACTGTTTTGTAGCATATTACTGGCAATGCTGAAAAAATCATGATACATTTTAAAAATTATTGAAAATTCTTATTAAATTTTTATTTTTTATAAATAAAACAATTAATTAAACACTTTCAAATATATATATAGTATAAAACAATTTGAACACTTTCAATTATATATTGTATAATGATATCATTTCTTCGCCTGAAGAAGCCACAGTGTGGCGAAACAATTGTAGCGTGGTTTTTTGCAGTGTTGTCTATTTATTATATTTATGCACTTTCATCTTAAAAGTTGACACTTTACAAACTCTAATCAATGTCAAAAGGTGGCATTTAGCAAATGTTACATTGTTTATTTGTATCCAACCATAAAAGTGGTATCGAATGCATAAAGGAATTTCATGATACGCTGTCATCGAAATACCTGCTGTCAGAACAATCAATCAAATTTTCGCGACACGAGTACATCGATAGTAGTTCATCATGGAAGTGGATGATACATCCGACGCGGAAAGCTGCACACCACCAGATGTAGTAAAGGAAGCAGAGATAGCGAGTTTAGAACTACTACCGAAAAATTCAAGGGTAATATATGAAAAACGCTACCAGGAATTAGCGTGGTGTGAATCTAGAACCATTAGAAGGTATTCAGAGAATACTTTATTAGCATATTTTGCCGATCTTTGCAGAAAATATAAGCCCTCTAGCAGTTGGTCTATATTTTCAATGTTAAAATGCACCCTCGCTACAAAACATACGCAAATTGGACAATATAGCAAATTAATAGCTTTCATCAAACAGAATGGCGTAGGATTTAAGGCAAAAAAATCTAAAACTCTCTCGAAATCCGAAATATTGGCATTTTTGAAGGAAGCCCCAGATGACAGTTTTCTTATGATTAAGGTTGGTTATTTTTAATTAAACCATTTTAACAATATATTGAAATAGGCATTTCAGGTGGCATTAATATTTGGGATTTTTGGGGCATGCCGCAGACACGAATTGTACAATATCAAGAAAGAGGATATAAAAGAAATTGACAATATGTTAATTATTAGCATTCCTGATACGAAAACTCACAATCCAAGAACCTTTACTATTGTCAACGATAATGAATCTGATATAGATTATATCTCTTTTTACCAAAAGTATTCAAGATTGCGGACCAATAAAAGTGAGGCAGATAGAAAATTCTTTATAAAATATGCAAACGGACGATGCACCAATCAAGTAGTTGGCATTAACACGTTTGGAAGCTTTCCTTCTATTATTGCGAAATATTTACATTTAGAAAATCCACATCTTTTCACAGGTCATTGTTTTCGACGCTCATCCGCAACATTATTGGCCAATACTGGAGCTAACTTAGTACAAATTAAGAAACATGGTGGATGGAAATCGTCCGCTGTAGCCGAAGGCTACATTGACAATTCCCTTAATAATAAAATCAAAACAGCGGTCGCAATTATGAAAAATTCATCTGTAGCAGGTCCAAGTTCAAGTAATTATGTAGAACCCAGAATAGAAAATTTGACTACAAATGATAATATAGAATATATAGAACCCAATAAGGCAAAAGAATCATCTGAACTCATGCCATATAGCTCAATTTTACACACTTATTACATAAATAACTATTATGCAATTTTTTTAATGCATTTGATGTATCGGTTAATCAACATTAATTTAAACCTTAGCTGTTGAACTATTGGATAGTCATGTGATACTGTTTAATTAAAGCCTTTAAGTTTGTTAAAAAAAGATTTTGCAATTTATTGGGTATGATAACTTATGTATAAATAACTAATTGTCTTAGATTTGTAAAAAAAGGTGAAGTCCTTAAATAAAGTTTAATAATAATAATAATATAATAAAAATAATATAATAATAATAATAATATTATAATAATAATAAATAGCTATGTGTAAAAAAAAAAAGATTAAAATTCTGTACGTAATAAACAAATAAAATTTAAGAAGAAATGTGAGATCACCAACCTCAAAATAAATAAACAAATTATCATTTACAAGAATAATTGGCGATGCACATGATATAAAAACCAAAAATACGGTTTGAAAATAAATTAATAAATAAGCATTTACAAACAATTATTAACACCGTAATCTAAAAAATTCAGGAATTTTAAAAATTAAAGGAAATCTTGTGAAACTTACGAAAAGCGGTAAAGATTAACTAAACTTTTGAAAATTTATTAAAAATTCTCGAAACTGTAAAAAAGAACTTAAATCTTCTAAATTTACGAAAACCGTCAGCATTTTTAAAATAACGGAAAGTCATGAAAACCTGCCAATAGTTTAAAAATAATATATAATTGTTAATTAAATAAAAATAAAAAAACAAATTGAAATTTCAAGAATATGAATGTGTTCAGTACTCATTCATTTAACCATTGCAACAGAGGTTTAGTTTGACGATGCTACATAAGAAAATAGGCATTAGATGGCGTTTACGCTGTCAAACATATGTTAATTGAAATTTGTTTCACAAATTTTTCAATAAACAAAATCATAAAAATATTTATTTAAAATAAAACTCAGAAATTACACATTCAGTAATAAAGCTGTCAAAATTGTCGATAATTTAAAAGTTGTTGAAAATGTCGAAAAGTGATGATATGTCAAAAATTGAGAGCATTCTAAAAAAGTGTGAAAAATTTATGGATTAGATTTTTTTTAATAAATGAATAGTACATTTTTAACTTTAGTATAAATCAGTGTCTTATACGCGTGGCGCATGAAGTAAAATTTCGAGTTGAGAAAAGTCAGAATTTGGATTTGGACGCTGCGCGTCCAAATCCAAATTCTTCACGCTTTTCTGAACTCGAAATTTTACTTCATGTTTAATCTGGGATTGAAAAACACTCCTTAGAGAATAATTAATAGTTTTTTCCAAGAATTTCATTCGTTTATAAAATCTTGTCTGGATCTGGAAGTGCAAGATAACCCAATTTTGATTAAAATCGGATTATTTTGTAATTTTAAGTCCACCATATTGGACTCGTCACTCGCAAAAGACCAAATATTATGTCCAGGGGGGGAGACAAGAGTTAAGAGAAGCCTGAAGAACTAGGATTTGGACGTGCAGCGTCCAAATCTAAATTCTGGCTTTTCTCAACTCGAAATTTTACTTCATGATTAATCTGGGATTGAAAAACACTCGTTAGGGAAAGAAAGACTAAACATTATGTCCAGAGGGGAAACAAGAGTCGAAATATTTTTTTAAAAACTTATGGTGTCAATTATTTTGACCTGAAACGTAAAAAATATACCATTTCTTTCTATCCAATGAGGGCCATGTATTCACTATTTCTCAAAACTATTTACTATCTCTATTAAAGAAAGTGCTGTGTTTGTCAAACGATACTTTTGAGAAATACTGAAATACAATTGACAAAAGACGAAAACCAAAAGAAAAAGACTGCCAAAGAAAAATGTTCTGTATGTACTTGTGTAGCAAATATATACGAATGCGTGCGTTCATCATCAAGACCGTCTTCTGGGGCGCAACTTATCGATTTTCTCAGTATCACATTATTTACTACAAAACCCATTCTCTTTCTCTCTTACTCCTGATCTATGTGTAAGCATATACTGGATATAAAAGTCGATAAAATCATACCAACCCCCGTAAAAAATCACCGTTTTAAATTAATTTCGACGCGGACTACGCTTTTTTTACCCTTGCAAAAAAAAAAACAGGGGTCGACGAACAAACGATCGCTGATATCGTATCAACCACCATTATTTCCGCGTACACATGACGAAATATTAAATGATTGATATGTACGGGTACTTTGTTTATAAATCGATGTTTTTTGTGAGTGCACACCGCAAGTGTTGCCAAATCTGAATTCAATCAAAATTTTGGCATAAATATGATTGTATAATTCAGCAGGATTTCATAGCGCTTTTTAATAAACGTTCTTTCCTTCATTAAAATGTGTACTTTTTGTATGTGATACTAAAGCAGGGGTCTTCCAATTAACCCATTAACGGCCGTGCAATTATAGAGTTAACTGTAAAAGTTGATTTTAGGTCAAATTCTGCACTTCTTTTTATGATTTTTATGAATGACTTATTATATTACATACTAAGAATCTTTCTTTTAAATATACACTCGAACGCAAAAAAAACGCGCCACTTGAAAATTCACGTTTTTTCGTGAATATTCAAACAGCCATAACTTCGGTCGATGTGGATGAAATTCGATGAATTTTTGAGTTTTTGGAACGCTAAAGTTTTCTCTTTAAGAACACATAAGTGGATATAACGAAATTTAAGCATTTCTGCATTTAAAAGTCCTACCAACAAAAAAATGTTCAGAATGTTAAAAATGATAAAAGTTGAGAAGTTATACTGTGCCCGAAAAAAATCGTAGCTCTACTTCAAAAAAAGCGCAACAAAATTCCATCATTTTCCTTTGAAATAAGCGAAAAATCATGTCGATCCAATGATTTGGCTCGAAGTTATGGCAGTTTTTTTAAAAAGTGTATTTTGGGGCATAACTTTGGCGGACAGGTATAACTCTGCTCGTAAACCTGTGACATTATGCGATTTAAAAAGCTTGAAGTTTTCTCTTTGAGGCATGTTAGTCAGATCTTTAAACATGCACATTTTACCCCCTTTCACCCCCTAAAGGCGATGAAACGTTTTTCACTTTAAAACTTTTAACTTTGTTAACTTGTACAATGCGCAAAAAAAATTGTAGCTTCAAGCAAGGGACATCTAGAATAAATTCAGTCCTTCTCCTTTAATATGCGCAAAAATTTAGATCAATAAATTGATTTGGAGTAAAGTTATGACAATTTGAGAAAAAAATATTTTTTTCCCAAACTCAATGAGCAGAAGTTAATTTTGGCCTGAAATAAGGCAAAAGCCTTACATAAACTTGCATTTCACCTCTACTGAAAAAACCTACTGCCAAAAAAATGTTTTGGCTGGGTGACAATTTTTTGCATTTTCATTGCAAAGTGAAATTTGACGTTAAGTTAAAAACTGCCATAACTTCGAGCCAAATCATTGGATCGACATGATTTTTCGCTTATTTCAAAGGAAAATTATGGAATTTTGTTGCGCTCTTTTTGAAGTGGAGCTACGATCTTTTTTGGGCACAGTATAACTTCTCAACTTTTATCATTTCTAACATTCTGAACATTTTTTTTGTTGGTAGGACTTTTAAATGCAGAAGTGCTTAAATTTCGTGTCCTTAAAGAGAATACTTTAGCGTTCCAAAAACTCAAAAATTCATCAAATTTCATCCACATCGACCGAAGTTATGGCTGTTTGAATATACACGAAAAAACGTGAATTTTCAAGTGGCGCGTTTTTTTTTGCGGTCGAGTGTACATAATATATACGCTGTAAATGTTCAGTCATTCGTCGATTTTATAAAAGTGAATTTGAAGTTTCGAACGAGTGTTTCCACTCCCAGGTTAAGCATGAAGTACAATTTCGAGTTTAGAAAAGCCTGAAAATTTGGTTTGGTTGCGTAGCGCGAAATGAGTAATGTTTGGATCAAAATATTTACATTTTTCCTTACACATTCTTAATTCAGGTCAAATAATACAATGTATCAAATTATGTTATTAAATAATTTAATTTTTTAATTTAAATTATGTTGCGTTATTGCATCAATGGCGCTTAATAGGTTATTGCCAGGGTTGTTGAAAAAAACGCTTTTTTTCATTTTAATTAAAACACACAGTTTTTTTTTTACAAAACGTGTTTTTTTTTCAGTGAAACATTAACATTTTAATAGTTCAGGCTGTTACTTGGTGAAATTCCATATCAACACGTTTAGTAAATAACACACTTGGTTAAGATTTCAATGTTTATTGATTGACAGTGCAACAATTGTTTCGTCACACAGTGGCTTCATCAGGCAGATGCATAATGCCTGATGAAGCCACTGTGTGGCGAAACACTTGTTGCAGTGTCAATCAATAAACAGTGAAATCTTAACCAAAAGTGATAAAACGTGTTTAAAACATAACCAGAATAATTAATAGACGTTAGCAACTAGCTTTAACACGGTTTCTTAGGATGATCTTGACATTTTCGGAATAATAACACGTTTTAGTAGATTACTATTGTCAGTTTACAACTAATAATTTAATAGCCCTAGTTTAAGCCTTATAAATAACCTCAATTGTCATAACAAAATGGGGTAATTTAGAATTCATTTAATAATGCAATAAATCATAAATGTATAAACCTTATAAGTATATTTTGAACTTCACTTGAAATCAGTGTTTTATACGCGTGGCGCATGAAGTAAAATTTCGAGTTTAGAAAAGCCTAATTTGGCTCGGTCGCTCCGCTTCGCTACGCGCCCGAGCCAAATTTTCAGGCTTTTCTAAACTCGAAATTTTACTTCATGCTTAGTCTGGGAGTGGAGACACTTTAATAGCCCTAGTTTAAGCCTTAAAAATAACCTCAATTGTCATAACAAAATGGGGTAATTTAGAATTCATTTAATAATGCAATAACTCATAAATGTATAAACCTTATAAATATATTTTGAACTTCACTTGAAATCAGTGTTTTATACGCGTGGCGCATGAAGTAAAATTTCGAGTTTAGAAAAGCCTAATTTGGCTCGGTCGCTCCGCTTCGCTACGCGCCCGAGCCAAATTTTCAGGCTTTTCTAAACTCGAAATTTTACTTCATGCTTAGTTTGGGAGTGGAGATACTCGTTAGAAGTAAACTTCAATCTAATAATTTATTAGAAAAAAAAAAACGTTTTCACAAACGTAAAAAAAACAGTGTAACATACCTTCTAAATTACCTGATTACAATGAAGTTAGAACACATGAAAATGTAATGTTGATACGTTAATTTTATCATTATATCAAAACTAACTAATAGCATGCAGATTTTGTTCTATTAATACGAAATGTTAGTATCGTGTTTGTATGTGTCTAGTAGAGATTAACTAGCATTAAACTATAATGATATTAACGGCAATTCTACTAATAAGGCTGAACATGTTTAAAACACGTTTTAAATTACATTTATGCACACATAATTGTGATATTATATTTTGATAAAATTGTATTTTTAATAATGTAATTTGAAATATCTTGAACAATTTAACTAAAATTTGAAAACGTAAACAAAAGATGTTTAATAAAGTAGTATACAATATAGTTTAACTAATTTAAGATAACAAAAAAAAGTTTTAAACAAATTTAACGTTTAAAACATGTTTTAAAAGAATTTAACATGTTTAAAACAAAAATCATTTAAAACACGACGGCTGTTTGTAAACATGATTAAAACACTGTTTTAATACAAAGTGTTTTGAACATAACAACCCTGGTTATTGCACGTTACGTTTCACTTACATATTTTATCCACGTGACAATATGAGACACGTGGCATGGCTCATGGTCTGGCTACAGCCCTGCTATTCAAAATGCTAATTCTTATTTTGCATTTATATTGGATTTAGGTTTTTTTATGTTATTACAAAAATAAAACAATCCAAACATTACTGTTTTAAATTGTTTTATTTATATTAAAGTAAACAATACTATTTAACAGAGCTGGGACGAATCCTCGTAAAAAGGATTCGAATCACGAATCCGAATCACCTAATATGATTCGAATCACGAATACTCGAATAAAGGATTCGTAAGAGATAAATATGATTCGAATCAAAGATTCGAATCCTGTTTTTTCGAATCTCGAATACAAATCGTTTATGAATAAATTTAATTTTATCCACAACCACTCTATAATATTATAATTATACATGCTAAGAGTCAATAATAATGACGTTTATTATAAATAGGTTATGAAACCTGTGAGTAATATTTTGACTTATGACTGCTCAACTGTGAATAATAAGAAATCACTACAAAATCAGGATACCTCATGTTAATCAATTTTGACATAAACAAAAACAATTTATAAATTGAAAGCAAATTGTGTTAATTGTGTTGTGATAGTGTGGTTAATAGTTTATCGAAGGTGAAAGAAGCAACATGGAATCCGATCCTGACTTGTTGACACCCCCGGAAATAAGGGACGCGGCAGAAATCGCTTCCATCAATTTGTTGCCTAAAAAGTCTCGCAACATATACCAAAGTACATACAACACGTTTTGTGAATGGAAAAAGGAGAAAAAAGCACATTCTTCAACTGAGTCGGTAGTTTTGGTGTATTTTACTGAATTATCAAAAAAATACAACACCTCATCGTTGTGGCAGAAGTATTCGATGCTAAAAAGTACATTGAAAATCTTTGAAAACATCAATATTGGAAACTATGGCAAACTTCTAGCTTTTTTGAAAAGAAAAAATGAAGGGTTTAATCCGAAAAAGCCAACACTTTCTCCCCAGAAAATGTTAACAGTTTCATTGCAAATGCACCGGATGACAAATTTCTTGCAACAAAAGTAAGTTTTAAATTATTTTAATATTTTTTAAAAATTGCAGTAATATTTTCTTCAGGTTGCATTAAATATGGGTTTAATGGGCGCTTGTCGTTCAAATGAGCTGTATAACATGAAAATTAAAGATAAAGAAGACCTTAATTCCTGCTATATGATTAAGGTGCCAACCACAAAAACTAAAATTTGTAGGAAATTTACAGTATCTGGTAATTTTTACCACATTGTAAAAAAATATTTGTGCCTCCGAAAGCAGATAAACTGTGATTATTTCTTTCAAAATTTTCAAAATGGAAAGTGTACTAAACAGCGAATTGGTATTAATAAATTTACAAAAATGGGAAGGGATATCGCCAGTTTTTTGAAATTACCCAATCCTGAGCAATATACAGGCCATAGCTTTAGAAGAACCTCAGCCACCATTTTGGTTGATGCTGGTGGAGACATCACTGCGTTAAAACGTCTTGGAGGATGGAAGTCAACTGCGGTTGCAGAAGGCTATATTAACGATTCTTTGGAAAACAAAAAGGAAACGGCCAGAAAAATTGCATCGTCAATAGAATCGACAGCAAATAATGTAACAGCTGCATCTTCCAGCACAAATTCCGTTAATTTCGATATTTTGGATCAAACCGTAAATCTTGGTGTACCCACTTCAATGTCCCCTATTGTGTTTAATAATTGTTCTAACGTTACTATTAACATTAATCCTAATAAATAGTATTATTATATGTATTTCTTAGTTATCATTAAAAGTAAATGATTTAATGATTATGTTCTTATTCTTGAAAAGTTGCAGTAAGCAAGAATGAATATACATTTTGTGGTTGTGGATAAAGTATAGTATTCTACTCGCGCATAATGGCTATTAATCATTCGAATGATTTACTCCACTCGCCTGCGGCTTGTTCCGTAAACCTCATTCTCATGATTAATAGCTTTCATTATGCGCTTGTTGAATAATATACTATTATTATTTTTTACACCCATTAACATATAAATATCGTTAGCAGTTGTTTTAACAAAAATATTCAAAACCTAATTATTTATTATTAATACTGAACATTGTTGATAACAGACTAAATACCTGTGTTACTCTGATTAAAGATGTATTTGTGTGCTTTTGAACTACACTTCAAATCAGAGGCTTATACGCGTGGCGCATGAAGTAAAATTTCGAGTTTAGAAAAGCCCCGTGAAAATTTGTCTCGGGTCGCTGCGCGACCCTCGACAAATTTTCTACGCGGGGCTTTTCTAAACTCGAAATTTTACTTCATGCTTAGTCTGGGAGTGGAAGACACTCGTTACTTTAAAATATGTCACAACTGGTAAAGTATGTATCGTCGGATGCCCGTCTTCAGAGGTGATATGTACGCGAATTATGGCTCCTAGGAGTTGCCAAATAAGTGAGTTACTCAACTGTTTCCAAGGCACTCTTTGAAAAACTAAAAGATTAAAATTTTACATATAAAACGTACACTTCTGTGCAATAATATTAAGCACACAAAATATGTTATAGTTTAAAACGGACGTGATGAGTTTCCTAGTTACAAAACTACGTAAATATGTAATGTCAAAATGCTGCGTCATTTAAACGACAATTCAAAAATTTGAATTCTAAGTAAAATAGAAAATGGTTTTTCTATTTCGTCTTTCTTGTATTTATTACAAGAGTTTTTTTTTAAAGGTCAGTGTTTTGGTTTTTTAATGAAGGTGTTATTTCCAATTTATGGTGTTTTATTATTTATTGAAACTGCTACTAGGCAATTAACACAGACCCGAATTATACAATTAGAATATTGTGAAAAATAGTTACAAGACTTTAATTTAACCGACTCTTAATCTCTTCAAATAACCGAGATTCCCATACATTCTGTTGAAATACGGACACCCTGTATAATAATAATAATCATAATATAAAATTTATTGTATTGTTATTACCTAAATATTATAATTAAATAAATATTTTACATTGTTTACCGGATATTTACGAATATATTAAAAAATAAATACTTATTTCAATAATTTAATTTTACTTATACCATCAAATGTCTAAAAGTCTTGTGTTAAAAATCAGCAGAAATCATTAGATGTTTTTTTATTAAACGAATTGCAATTATGTTAACAACGAAAAACTCTAATATAATTAAGATCTTTTTGAGACTGAAGAATTTTTAAAAAGATTTGGTTCCTACTTTTCTTTTTTGGCATATATTTGCTCATTTAAACTTTTTTATAAACATAATGGTTTGTAAATTAAATTCACTTGGTTTTGTTTCACTTATATGTATTTTTTTTCTACTAGTTTCGGCTTAATGCCATTATCAAGAATGATGTACAAATGGATTTGTTTGGGAATATATACAGTTTCGAGTTTTAGGTTTTATTGGGTAATAAGGGCATTTAATATCGGGGAATTCCAAAGGTTTATAAACGTTTTTAAGCAATACCTTTTCAAAATTTTATAATTTTAATGGTTACTTTTACCTTAATGTATCACATTATAGTTTTCAAAAACATGTTTCAAATAAGATAATAAAAAACTTCTATAAACTATTGTGGAAAAGCGGCAGAATTCAAAAATTATAGTTCTATTTTTAGCCAGAACTTTATTTTAATTAGCCAATATTTCGCTATACATTTGTTAGCTTCTTCAGGGAAAAGTTTAAAGTAAAATAAGTAAATACAATGATATTTTATAAAGAGATGCACAAAGTTAAGAAGAGAAAAATAGATAATAAAAAATACACAACTTTTCACCTTAACTATTTTGTTTATGATCACTATACGAAAAAGTTATCTTCCCTAGGCTTTTTTTTATTTGATAATCACTCACAAATTGCTGCTTTATTAATAACTTAATCAAAACAAAATCAAACAAAAGATAATAAAAACACACAACACAAACTTTTGTTTAATCACTTTTCACCTCAGTTCTTTTGTTTATAAATTAGAAACTAAAAAACCTAATGGAGATAAACAACTCACCGACTATGGCTTTCGATGTCTAAATCAAAAAATGTTTTAAAACAAAAGTTGTAGCCAACGAAAAAATTAACCTCTTTTACCCAAACACCTCAGCTCTTTTGTTTTTGAATTAGAAACTAAAAAACCTAGTGGAGATCAACAATTCATCGAGCTTTCGACGTCTAAATCAACAAATGTTTCAAACAAAAGTTGTAGCCAATGAAAAGAAAAAAACACTTTTATCTAAACACTTTTCACCTCAGCTCTTTTGTTTTTGTTCAATAAACCGAGAAAGATTTTATTGAAAATAAATACACAACTTTATGACAACTTTATGATAATTCGAAAATTTACGAACGAGAGTCTTCCACTCCCAGACTAAGCATGAAGTAAAATTTCGAGTTTAGAAAAGCCCCGCGTAGAAAATTTGACAAATTTGACAAATTTTCACGGGGCTTTTCTAAACTCGAAATTTTACTTAATGCGCCACGCGTACAAAACAGTGATTTAACGAGAAATTTAAAAACATACAAAACAAATTTTGTATGTTAATCCTCACGATTAATTCGAATTATTTTTGACGGTTCGAATCCTTTTGTAAGTATTCGAATCCTTTTGTAATTATTCGAATCCTCTTATAAATATTCGAATCCTTTTATGTGGATTCGAATCCTTTTATGAGGATTCGAATTCGAATCCTCTTAAAAAAATGTAACGAATCAGGATCACGAATCCAGTTTAACTAAAGTATTCGAATGCCTCTTTTGAATCCTCTAAAACAGTGGTCTCTAAACTACGGCCCGCGGGCCAAATCCGGCCCGCGACTTGCATGAATCCGGCCCGCGATTGTTTGTAATTTTTTTTGTAAATGTCATATTTTGAAATATTGTAACAATTGTTCCTTAATTTTTTCATAATTTCTTAAAATTAATCGGATCTTGGCCGACTTTATTATGTAAAATTGTATTTGTGGCCCGCGAAGAAGATAGTTTGGAGACCCAGGCTCTAAAAGGATTCGAATCCTGAATGATTCAAATCCTGCCCAGCTCTGCTATTTAATCAAATAAAATCGATGCTTAACAAATACTTTAATGTGTATATAGTCCAGTTCACGAGAGGTGTCCTATGAAATTTTAGTTCAAAATAAAATAACTATAATAATATGAATCCTCTAGTTAAGAGAGTTTAGCATAAATTGCAATTGAGCACACAAAAGTAGAAGAAATAATATTAATATGAAAATACCCCAAAGAAAACTTGAACAGTCAACCCTCCTATAACGCGGTGAGTGCGTACCGCGTTATATGGAAACCGCGCTATAAGAAACTTGGATTTAACCGTACACACCAGGCTAATTCGTAGCGCGTTCTATGGAAAACGTCTACCACGTTGTATGGAAACCGCGCTGTAAGAAACTCAGAATTAGTACAAATCACATCATTCGTACCGCGTTATATGGAGACCAATAAATACAAAACATAAGATAAATTATAAATTATTATTATTGAATTGAAGAGTTTATATAAACAAATGATAAAAAAATGAAACAAAAATAAACTAAAAAACTGTTTTCTAACAAAAACAAGAAAGATTTTTGTAAAAGTATGTAATCTTTCAACACTCATCCTCGCTCGCCTAACTCGTCTTCTTTTAATACGCAAAATCTCTTCCTAGCTTGATTCATCCTCACATTGGTTTTCGATTGTAGCTTTTTTTTCTAACTCCACTAAAACCTCTCTATAGGGAGCTAAGCAATTTTTTAACTCTCTTTTAAACTTTGCACTGCGCACCGTTGACAGATCAGTTTGAATGAAATGAAGTTCTAATTCTTTAGCCAAATTTAGCCCTTTTTTCACATCTTGTAAATTGAGATTTGGCACCTATTCGTTTTCCTTATTTTCATTTATCAATGCATTTGAGGTGGGCGCATTAATTAACTCCATCAGTTCTTCCTCATCTAAAGTTTCTTCCCCGAGTTAATCCAGTTAAAACCATTCGGGGTGCACGGAAAGAACTGATGGGACGTTGTTGAACGGAAACCGCGCTGTAAGAGTACCGCGTAATAGGAGGGCTGTCGCAATTTCTGCTCCGCGTTATATGGAAACCGCGTTCTGAGAGTACCGCGTTATAGGAGGGTTTACTGTACCATAAATTTCAAAACTGTAATCTCTTGTGAATTCTACTATACAGACTTTTTTTTAGATCATGCCTTAATTATATTTTTGTTTTTCTGTTACAGGTACATATATCTTCCTTGGTGAAGAAGTCAACTATATTTCGTACGAATCTGGCGAAGGAAAAATTGGAGGCATAGAATATTCAGGCGCGGAATTGAACCCACCGGCTTACCGGGTAATTTCCTGGTGAGCTGGTGGGTTCTGGAATCGGGTAGCCGTATATTTCTTCCGAGGTGTTTGGTGAAACTCGGCTTTTTTTCCCACGAGACCACCGGCCTTTTAACAGTGCCAGTCCACGCCTGGATAAATTGGATATTTCGTATACCAAGTGGTTGACTTTAGATGATGACTATGTAGAACAGTGGCTGCATTTGGTGTGGTAGAATACTATATTTGACTTTAGATGATGACTATGTAGAACAGTGGCTGCATCTGGTGTGGTAAAATACTATATTTTTTCAAAACATCTTGGTAATTAAAAAAAAAATTGGACCTGGTATTTTTTTATTTTCAGATATTTTCAAAGAGTAATTGTAATTTGACCTACCAAACAAAATTTAATAAAAATATCTCTAACCATAAAAACAATTCAAAGTCAGGTGATTTTAACACAGGTTAAGAAGCAATTGACACAGAGTTACACAAGTTCAAAATAAAGGTTGAAAACTTTTTATTTTTAAAATGAGTACGCGAAGGAAACATTATTTACCCGTTACATATTGGCCCTGCCGAAAACTGCAGATACTTGTTGGTAATCACAGAAGTACTAACAAATAAAATGGAGTACTCCAGTATATTTTTAAGGGAGTACATGACTTTTATTCGTTAGTACTCCTAACGAATAAAAAGTACTAACGAATGCAAAGGAGTACACAGGCACAAGTTTTTAGGGAGTACATGACTTGAAAAAGGACTACAATACTCCCAAGACGGTTAGTCATTATGCACTACAAGCAGAGCCGGCGCTGAGGTTACTGGCACCCGCCTGCAAATCTAATAAATAATCTAAATAATAAATATAATCTTCAGTTGGTGACCTGGGGTCGCGGTCCAGCACAAGTTTTTAGGGAGTACATGACTTGAAAAAGGACTACAATACTCCCAAGACGGTTAGTCATTTTGCACTACAAGCAGGGCCGGCGCTGAGGTCACTGGCGCCCGCCTGTAAATCTAATAAATAATCTAATTAATAAATATAATCTTCAGTTGGGGAGCTGGGGTCGGGGGTTCGAGTCTCGCCGGGTGGGGTCATTTTGAAGTACAAAATGAATCTAACTGGGTCCATGGATGTGTGTAAATGTGTTTTGTGGCGTCTAAATATAGTAAATTATAAATTACAAAGGTGAAATGGTAGAATGGTTTAAAATCAATATCCAATAAATGTAATAAAAAATCTTCAGCTTTTTGTCAGAAAACCTACCTCAGTATGATTTTCTGTGACATACTCAAGTTGTCCACGGCTCTACAAAGCGTCTCTTCTGTTAGTGCCGGCATCAACTCAAACAATAGTTTTTTTCTATATTCTAACTAACATTAACCTAACTGAGGCGACATAAACATTTCTAAAATAATATTAAAACACTTAACTTTGTTTTACCACTTTAATTAACTTTTTACAGTAACTATAGTTTCGACTACAAGCTAGTCATTATCAAACTGAGTACCTAAAATACATTGTACATTGTTTTTATATTACAGCATCTGCCCGTTTATGTTTGTTTGCCACCAAACTAGAGATTGATTTCATGCCGACTCTTAGTGAGACCGCCTTTGTTGAGCCGATGTGGACGGGTTGTAGAAGTCCTTCATTGTCTATATTCTTTTATCTATGATTTTTGCCAACACTTCCCAAATTTTTAAACATTGTGCCACAATCTAGATAATCTTTTTTCTAAACGTTGGGACCTTGTAAATACAGTGACTTACTTAAACACAGTGGCGACAACTCCTTGTCATCCGCCATTATGAGGCAATATTAATCAAGAGAATAAGTTATAATTGAAACATCTGATATTCAATTGTGACAGCGAGTGTTGTCATCTTACACTTACACCGTCATACATGGGGGGAGCTATTCCCTTAATTTTGAAATAGAAACATATGATGGTTAATACCTCAAATTAAAGAATTTAGGTTAATTCTATTTACCTTTGCGAATTTTTGAAATACGATTTTGGGGTAGGTGAAATAAAGCACAACCTTTAGACAAAATTGCTGTAACCAACTTTAGACCTCATAGCTACGCTATTTGTGCGCCCTTTTGGGTCAGAATTACTAACAGCTAATCAAAAAAAAAAATACCAACGTTGTCGCCACTGTGTTTAATCAAGGCACTGTACTTGCAGAGATACGGTGCCTTGATTAAACACAGTGGCGATAACTATGGTATTCTTTTTGATTGGTTCTTAGTAATTTAAACCCAATATGGCGGACAATCAGCGGCGTAGCTATGAGGTCTGATGTTTGTCACAGCAATTCCGTTCAAAGGTTGTGCTTTATTTTACTTACCCCCAAATCAAAATCGGACCCCCAAAAAAAAAAAATCTTACCCCAAAATCGTACCGCAAACTAGACAGAATCAACCTAAACCCGTTAATTTGAGGTATGTACCATCATATGTTCCTATTTAAAAATTAAGTGAATAACCCCCGTCCATGGATAACATTTCAAGTGAAAGATGACAATAACTTGCTGTCACAATTGAATATTACATGTTATATTATAACCTATTTTCTTGATTAACTTTGATAGAGAGCTGTGGCCACTGTGTTTAATTAAGTCACTGTACTTGTAGATAGTGTCCCTGTATTTAAGAGAGTAGCGTAAACTGGCATCCATCTTGACGCCTTTAGGCGCCAAATTGAAACTAAACGAATCATATTCAATAATAATTGACGCGCGTCCTGTTAATTTGATTTAGTTTGAATTTGGCGCCTAAAGGCGTTAAGATGGATGCCAGCTTGCGCTACTCTCTTAAACACAGGGACACTACTTGTAGATATCCGGCAGCGCATACGTCATTTGGCGTTTGTTAGCATAACTAATAAGTTTTAGTACATTAACCTCAAGAAGTCAACATAAGGACTTGTTGAGGTTAATTAATTGTCAGACGCAAGTTACTATAGCCCAATTTACACTATAAAAAGTTACCAGAAATATCACTAGATAAATTTGGCGGCGATTTTAAATAATTTCATAATTACTCTTTAAATATAATCAAATATCCATTTTGTATAATAATGTGCCTCTATTAGAGCTGGGACGAATCCTCGTAAAAAGGATTCGAATCACGAATCCGAATCACCTAATATGATTCGAATTACAAATACTCGAATAAAGGATTCGTAAGAGATAAATATGAATAGAATCCCTTAAGAATAAATTTGATTTTATTATTTTTTTGCAACCATTAATATATAAATATCGTTACCAGTTGTTTTAACAAAAATATTCAAAACCTAATTATTTATTATTACTACTGAACATCGTTGATAACAGACTAAATATCTGACTCCCTGTTACTCTGGTTAAAGATGCATTTGTGTGTTTTTGAACTCCACTTCAAATCAGTGTTTTGTACGCGTGGCGCATGAAGTAAAATTTCGAGTTTACAAAAGCCCGAAAATTTGTCTCGGGTCGCTGCGCGACCCTCGACAAATTTTCACGGGGCTTTTCTAAACTCGAAATTTTACTTCATGCTTAGCCTGGGAGTGGAAACACTCGTTCAAAACTTCAAATTGAACTCTATTATAAAATCGACTAATGCCTGAAATTTACGTAAATAGAAAATTCACTGAATATCATAAAACCGAGAAAGTCAGAGAAAAGTCATGGAATTATATTCAAATTGACCAAAACACTAACAAAAAAGTCATATGATATTATTAAATTTGTCAAAATCAGCAGGCAAATTACAAAACACGTACAAATTTATAAAATTAACTTAAAAATTGGCAAAAACAATGAAAACTATTAAACAGAATGGGGGTTTTCCACAGAAGAAAGTTATATTAAAAGGCCAGGGGAAAAATCTTTAGCTAGGGAAATGTCGGAAAAATTTAACATTTTAGATTGTGGCTACCATGTCAGTTTTATTTTAAACAATATTAAACAAAATTTTGAAAATATGATTATTATCTTTAAAAATATTATATCAATATCAAGCATTTAATGTTCTTATCAAAGCATTCACTTTGAAGTTTCGAACGAGCGTTTCCACTCCCAGACTAAGCATGAAGTAAAATTTTCTGGGCTTTTCTAAACTCGAAATTTTACGTCATGCGCCACGCGCATAAAACAGTGATTTAACGTGAAATTTAAAAACACACAAAAAACATTTTTCATGTTATTCTCAAAATTAATTCGAATTATTTTTGACGATTCAAATCCTTTTGTAAGTATTCGAATTCTTTTACAAGGATTCGAATCCTTTTATAAGGATTCAAATCACCCACATTTAAACTCGAATACGAATCCTCTTAAAAAAAATGTAACGAATCCGGATCACGAATCCAGTTGAACTAAAGTACTCGAATGCCTCTTTTGAATCTTCTAAAAGGATTTGAATTCAAGATTCGAATCGTGAATGATTCGAATCCTGCCCAGCTCTGGTCTCTATCTTACTTAAAATTGATTTGTTTCATAAAACTATACAAGGTAGAACGACTGATCTTCGGTATGCCTGCATGATCGTTTACTTCTTTTCTTCAAAGTTGGCAGTTCATTTTTATAGAAAACACTATGCACGGATCTCTTCACTACGTCATCAAAACTTGTTATTATGTCCTCTAAGCTGTTTAGAGCTACAAATCTCTTTGGATTTCTTATATTCGCTAATAGTACGATAGACAGTAGAATTTACAACTCCTGAAAATTAAACATTTTATTATTTGATGCATATTCTTATGCTATTTGATATCTCACCTACTGCACCAACAATGTCTGATACAACAGCAGTCATTTTTATATGTGGATCATCTGTTATCATCTGCTTATACATATTTATTATGCACTGTTTTTCAGACAGATATAAATGACCCAAATCCAACTTCTTACGCTTTTTTGGAGGTGAAGGTGTAATTATCACCGAACTTGTACTGGGTCCATAATCCATCACAACAATATAAAGAAAACTTACTTTTAAGTATGCTAAAGAAACACCGCACAAAAGGTAATTACGAAACAGTGCAACTTTGTCTGTTTCGGTAACGTTTCGCATTAAGGTTATGTCAGCTGTTGCGTCCAATAATGACGAAATTAGCATAGTGTAAAATGGGCGCGCTCTCGGCCAATCAGAGTTGTAGGTTTTGGCGCGTGAAATATAAAACACTCCTCCTAGTTATTAAACAGATTATAAACTCATTGTAATTTTTTTTTTCAAAAAAGAGTCGAATTTTTAAATTTACATACATATATTTTTGCTATATTGTCACCAGCTCAGTAACAACACCCAAAGCGTAAGATATTAGAGTAATCAACAGCCAACTAATAAAGTGTGAGGACAACTCAGTATAGGAAAATTAATCCAAATAATTCGCGCCTGAGATAGGGTTAGGTTAGATGACAGATTGTGAAGTTGAGATAAGCTATGCGTAACTATTTTGATATTAGGTTACGTTATTAATTTCCTAAGCTTGTATTAAACGACACTATTTTCTTTTCTTGTACAAGAAAATAGTATACTATTTTCTATCATGATGTAATACACAAAATATGAGCCAACTAAATAAATCATGTCCTATTTCCATTATCCAAAATTGTACAAGATTTGCGTTTGGTCATATTTTGTGTATTACACCGTGATAGAAAATAGAATACTATTTTCTTAAACAAGAACATAGTGTCGTCTTATACAAGCTTTAGATCAAGTTGGACGCTAGTTACTTACTCTATAGATTTGACTTGATATTTAGTTGTGTTTCACTGTAGCTTTCGTTTGTTTTATCGTGCTCACCATTGGGATCTCGTAAATTATTTTGTTATAACTTCGTTAATTAAAAAGATAGTAAGGTGAAATTTGATATGTACCCAAAATAACAACTGATAAACACAACAAAAATGTCAAAGTTTATACAGGGTATCCCACTTTTAAGATACGACATCAAAGTTCAATTTTTCTTATGGTAGCAACATTTGATTTTTAATTATAAGTAACAAATTAAGTGTTTTATTAAAGCGACACACAACAAAAGTTTGTTAAAGTTTATACATTTTTAAGATACGACATCAAAGTTTAATTTTTCTTATTTGATTTTTTTTTCAACATTTGATTTTTAAACATAAGTATAAATGAAATTGCCAATACTTTCCGAAATAATTCAAACATTTGGAATATGAATAAAAACTGTCAACATTTAAAATAAATAATGACAACAATAAATGTTGTCAACGCTTACAAAACCAATTGATAAAATAAGCTAGACATAGAAATCTTCAAAATTGAACATTACACAATTGATATTCAATTTTTTTACTTACATTTTTTCCAGATTTCTATAATTGTATTAGTATTTTTTTATGATTTTCTATTTTAATTTACTTTGCTAATATTGATTTTTTTGTTGTTTCATGATTCTTGTTAAATGTCAATAATTTTGATATTTTTTATAATTTCTGTATATTTTTTTACTTTTCACGATTCACTTGAAGGCGTTTTTTAGTGTTTTGGTCAATTTGAATCAAATACCCTGGCATTTTATTAACTTTCTCAAGTTTTATGATATTTAGGGAATTTTTCTTTTTAGTAATTTTCAAGCATTTGTGGATTTTATAATAGAGTTCAATTTAAAGTTTCGAACGAGTGTTTCCACTCCTAGGTTAAGCATGAAGTAAAATTTCGAGTTTAGAAAAGCCTGAAAATTTGGACTGGTCGCGTAGCGAAGCGGAGCGACCAAACCAAATTTTCAGGCTTTTCTAAACTCGAAATTTTACTTCATGCGCCATGCATATAAAACACTGATTTTAAGTCAAGTTCAAAAACACACAATTACGTTTGGCAAATGAAAGCACTAACAACCTTTCTTCACACGTTTATTTGAATTACTAAATATACATACATTATTTTGGACACAAAGTGACCATTATCAATGGATTAACAGTGTGAAGAAATGTTATAAGTGCTTTTATTCATCAAATTAACTCAATCAATCAACTCACACAATTACATGTTTAGAGTAACACGAAATCAGATATTTACTGTTATCAACGATGTTTAGTGTTAATAATAAATAATTAGGATTTGTTGTAAAAACAACTGGTACCGATATTAAAATGTTAATGGTAGCAAAACAAATCAAATTTATTTTTAAAGAATTTGTATTCGTGATTCGAAAAAAACAGGACTCGAATCGTATTAATCTCTTACGAGTCCTTTATTCGAGTATTCGTGATTCGAATCATATCGGATTCGTAATTCGAATCCTCTTTTTTAGGATTCGTCCCAGCTCTGACCTCTACTACTAAGCTTGCATGTGTAACTCCGTCGTTTCATATTAAATAATTCAGAATAAAATTATAATCTCACCGAAAAGAAAAAGATGTGTTAACACCGCAAATCTGCGGACCGGTTTCTCTTAAACACGAAACTCATCAATGGTGCGCGAAAAATCCTTGGAGGTTTCGGCCCGCAGTCCGAGAATGTGTTCTCGTCGCTCGAGCTGGCGCTGCGAGAGCAAAAAAAAAACAACAGAAAAATAAACAGCGCTGAATCGCGACGGCGGAATTGCGCGCGTGCATCGGTCTCGTTCTCGCACCAGTCTGAATAAAACCGACGTTCGCGAAACGCAGATCTTAGCTTGAATCGCTCGCGTGTGTTTGTGTGTTAACGAAGTAAGAATTCGACCAGTTAGTAACGCGCCGGGTGCTCAATCGCTGATCATTCACACTCTCGCACTGTAGAGTTTACGTGTGTTTGTTTTCGAGTTATTGTGTGAGTTTTTTCTATATAGTACAAGTGTAAGTAGTATAGTATACTATTCGTGAATGTGCGAAGCACGCAGTAAATAGGAAAATCTGGGCTAACGCGCATCCACGTGCAATCGTTGTTTACCTTTCCATTTTTTTTTCTGTATCTATTTTATTCATGAATATAGACCGGTTGTGCGCATTCCGATACAAAACCGAGTGTGAGCGTTTCCTCTTCACTTGACTCCTAATTACATAATGTAGTACGGAGAGCCCCACATACTTTGCATGTATGTGTTGGTTTATACACATGTCGTCTTGGTTGGTGATGGAAAAATTCGAATTGGTTGGTTCGTCGACCCCCGCGTGTAATTATAGCCGCAGTATTATATCGTGTGTAAAGTGTTTCCACGTCATAAATCCAATAATACGGGGGCGCCTTCATGTGTTTTATTTATGACACTGTGTTTGTAGCTCTCTAGCTATATTTCGACCGATGTGTGCTGTTTGTCGCGACTCGCACGTTATTTTTTGCAATTTCGTTTTTACATTTTTGTGTAGTTTATTCCAGTGTTTCCCAAACTTTTTTGCTGATACCCTACCAACAAATAAATTAAAATTTTAATCCACACGGGGGAAATGGGAGAAATTCCCCTTCACCCCCAAATAGTCATACGACAAAAAATAGAAGGCAATATCGACAATAATTAAAAACTTAACTGATAGTTTAAGTACCCACCAATAACTTTCAATTAATTTGTGCTAATTTTGGAGATTAATTTTCAGAATAAGAGATTGAAATTTAAAAAATAATGTACAAATCAATAACATTAAAATCCAAGTTGAAAAATCCTTATAAGTTATCTTTAGTTTGGTTCTTATTGATTACCTGATAAATCATGATTAAAATATATGTAAATTAATAATAATAATAATAATAATAATAATAATAATCTTTATTCAAAATGGAGACAGTACATGATACATACAATAATTACTAGGATAATTACAACAGTAACATATTCCGTTGCCAATCGAATGCGTCAATAAAGAAGAAACTATACAATTCCTAAAATAATACTTGACTAAAAAGAAAAACTATTAATACATGTAGCTATGTATAGTATTTTTCAAGCTCTAGTGCTGAGCAATAAAAAATAATCTCGAGTACCGCTAATAAAAAATACAATGCCTCTTTAAAATTGTAGCCGCTACTGCACTAGGCATGATTTATAGGGGGTTGGTTTCAGAGGGTTTCTACCTGCGAAAAATGTTTCCATATTTTTGGTATTCTGACAGGAAATATCTCAAGTAATTTAAACAAAATATAATTCTAAAAATGGCAATGTGTCCGTCACAGCATTTTCCCTAATATTTAATAAGTTAATTCATCTGTACAATTAGCTATTCAAGGATGTTTGCGCGTAACTTCTTTGCAATGCTTTTTAGTTCATCTCATTTTAAATTTTATGCAATCAACATGAAACTCATAGAATTTATTTGGAATGTATTTAACTCACATCTTATAGAAAGAAAATTGAATCATCTTGACGTATTTTCCTAAAATATTTAGCCAAAGTTGATATTATGCAATAAAATTTACAATTTTGTTAAAAATTTAAAATTTCATACCATCACATGAAATTCACAGAATTTACTTAGAATTGTTTGCACTTACATCTTGTAGAAAGAAAATTAAATTATATTATCACATTTTCTTATAATATTTAGCCAAAGTTGTAATTTTGAAATAAAATCAACGATTTTTGAGAGTGTTTTCATTTAAACAATTGTAAAAAATTAACAGATTATCAAAACAACTTAAAATTCTAAGAATCTGCACATAAATGAATAAACTTTGATTGGTTATAATTGAAAAATATCTTTACTAGATATTCCAAAATATCAAATCAAAGTTAAAATTTGAATTGATTTATATTTATTATATAAAATTAAATTCCATTCAATTTGAATAAATTCTGATCATTTTGAACTTTTACAATTTTGTTTCTGATTGATCGCCTAACGAGGGTTTCCACTCCCAGGTTAAGCATGAAGTAAAATTTCGAGTTTAGAAAAGCGTGAAAATTTGGATTTGCCGGGGCGCGCGAGCGAAGCGAGTCGCGCCTCGGCAAATTCAAATTTTCACGCTTTTCTAAACTCGAAATTTTACTTCATGCGCCACGCGTACTAAAGACTGACCTATAGTGGAATCTTCAACCAATTGGTAGGAGTGAAATTATTGTAAAAAGCATTATAGTGGAAATAAAGATTTAAAAAAAAAAAAGAAAAAATTTAGTATGTTAATTATCAACTGTTTAATTGACGGGGAAAGACACATCACCACCATTTTTAAATATTTGGGTTACAATTTTCGTTTCACGCCCTAAAACAATTATACTTTTTTTTACTACTTGTGTAACAGAAAAACCAACAGTGTTGCATATTTATGTTTGGGTTTTATTTGTATAAAAATTTAATATCTAAATTTAGACCAGAATTATCATTTTACACCCTAAAATAAAAATGACCTTTATCTTTATTATAGAAAATACTTAGAAAGAAATTAAAAACATTGTACATTTTCTTCCTTGAAAAATTACTGAATGAAATTGAATAAACTGCCTTTTTCCTTTCATTAAAAATAAAATAAAAGGAAACTTTCTATTTTCCTCTGTTCATTTTTTCACAATTTTTTTTTCATTTTTTAGACGGCATAATTTGTTAATTACATAAACATACATAAATAGCCAATATTTATATTATCTACAACTTTTATTAAAGAGATTTTTTTATATGATCATTTTATAGGAAAATTTAAAAAAAATGCTAAGAGTAAACTACCAGTTCTGGTTCCCGCATTTTCACCAAAAGCTTTTCCTATCCTAGGATTGTAATAAAAAGCTTAAGTTTATAATGCCATCTTAACATCTTGATTGGTTTGGGCTGTACAATGGTGACGGACACACTTTTTTTTAAAATGGTCTTAGTTAACAACTATCGGGGAAACAAATCTCAAAATGTCATGTTGACTATCATGATGACATGACAGCATCATTATTTGAAAATTGGTTCATAAATAATTTAATACCAAACTTAGCTGCAAAATCAGTAATAGTTTTAGATAACGCTTCTTATCATAATCGCCAAATTGACAAAGCACCCACAGCGGCAAATAAAAAAGATGAAATAGCTAAATATTTATATGAAAATAATTTGTTTTTTGAAGAACATTATACCAAATCCCAATTGATTGAAGTTCTAAATAGTCGTAGTAAAAAAAGAAAAACATATTATATCGATCAATTGGCAGAAGAACACGGACATACAGTGGTACGTTTACCTCCGTACCACTGTATTTTTAATCCAATTGAGTTAATATGGGCTCCATTAAAAGGAAATGTGCGGAAGAATAATGTAACTCCAAATTTAAATAAATCAGTAATAGATTTAGTCAAAAAAGAAATAAAAAATATATCTGCCGACCAGTGGTCAAGATGTGTTAAACATACAATACGTATTGAAAAAGAGTATAGTACGTTTGATTCAAATTATCAATTTTTTATAAATACACAAGACTCTGACAGTGATGAGTCAGATATAGATATAGACAATTAAAATATTATTATACTCAATTTTTAAAAATGTTATAAGAACGTTGTAGACAATAATAAAGTAATATTTTTCGTTATTTGACATATAATATTTTTTAACTCTTTGTCTCTGTGATCTAGTTATTTTGTTTAAATTTAAAATGAGATGAACTAAAAAGCGTTGCAAAGAAGATACGCGCAAACATCCTTGAATAGCTAATTGTAAAGATGAATTTACTTATTAAATATTAGGGAAAATGCTGTGACGGACACATTGCCATTTTTAGAATTATATTTTGTTTAAATTACTTGCGATATTTCCTGTCAGAATACCAAAAATATGGAAACATTTTTCGCAGGTAGAAACCCTCTGAAACCAACCCCCTATAAATCATGCCTAGTGCAGTAGCGGCTACAATTTTATTTTTTATTGGCGGTACTCGAGATTATTTTTTATTGCTCAGCACTAGAGCTTGAAAAATGCTATACATATACGTATGTATGCATTCATTCACTTATTCATATAATCTAAAATAGAGTAATTTTCCTGTTCGATCAAATAATCTTTCAAATCTGTTTTAAATCTATTCTCATGTTTAATAGTTTTTAGGTAGGTAGGTAATTTATTGAACACCCTCAACGCGGCATATATAGGTGATGTCTCAAAGAGAGAAAGTCTGTGAGTAGGGTATGCATACATTTCTGAATTACTTTTATTATACGTATGCATTGCATTGAACATCTCAAATTTATGTTTATATTTAAAATTAAAAAGTAAGATTTCGTACAGAAAGAGATCACAGATAGTAAGTAAACGGTTGTTTCTAAATTTTCCCCGACAAGTTTCGTTATAGTTCATATTAAATATGATTCTTATTGCTCGTTTCTGAGTGATAAATATTTGTTTTGCTGCACTTGACCATCCATAATGTACTAGGCCATATCTGACCAAACTTTCAAAATTGGATCTGTAAATTATAAGTAACGTATCAGTGTTGACTACTTGACGCAATATTCGAAGGGTGTAACATACAACATTCAATTTATTTTCTAATTGCTGACAATGTGAATCCCAATTTATGTTTTTATCAATTACAACACCTAATAATTTTGTTTCATCATTGACATCAAATGATTGGTTGTTCAGTGTTATTTTAGTTAGCATATTTTCTTTCCGTTTTGTTTGAAATAATACTAAATTGGTTTTCGTTTCGTTCATTAGTAATTTGTTTTTCCTCAACCATTCCTGGGTAATTCTTAGAACATTACTTGCTTTGTTACAAGTTCTGTTTCATTCGCCCTAGAAATGAGGAGATTCGTGTCGTCTGCATATGTAGTTACAAAGACGTTTTCTTTTTCAATTATTGATGGCAAGTCATTAACATAGATAACAAATAGAATGGGGCCTAATATGCTACCCTGTGGTATCCCTATATTAGTTGTCATACTATCTGAAACTGTCTCATTTATTTTTGTTCGATATGTTCTGTTTGTTAAGTACGAATAAATTAAGCTTTTTCCAACGCCTCTGACCCCGTAATGCTCCAATTTTTCTAACAAAATTTCGTGGCTTACTGCGTCAAAGGCTTTGGATAAGTCAAGAAATATACCAAGTGGCATTTCCGAGTTCTCCGGAGCTCTCATAATTTCTGTTAAATAATCAAAAATTGCTGTATTTGTTCATTTTTTCTTTATAAAGCCATTTTGGACACTAACTAGTATGTCATATTTTTTAAGATAGTCTGTAATCCGTTCAGCTATACACATTTCAATAATTTTAGAAGAGACGGATAGAAGTGTGACAGGTCTATAATTTCCAAAATTAGTCGGATCGCCCTTTTTATATATTGGTGTTATAACGCCTTCTTTTAGGCATTGTGGAAAAATTCCGTTTTCAAAACTGATATTAATTAAATGAGTTAAAGGGCCAACAAGAGCATCTGTACTGCATTTTATTAATTTGGCTGTAATTTCATCAAAACCAAATGATTTTTTATTTTTTAAAGAACATATTTTATTAAAGATTTCCGTTTCCGTCACCGGTTTAAAAAATAAAGTACTTGATTGCCTTACTATGTTACAATTGAATGAACAATTTGGAATTTTTTTTTGCTTCTTCTGTAGCTATATTATTAAAATAATAATTTAATTCATTCTCTCTGCCCCGCAAATGTATGTATTTATCACTTTTGTTATTATTCTTACCCAGCGTTTTGTTAATTATGCTCCAAGTTGTTTTAATTTTATTATCACTGGTTAATATTTCCATTTTAATATTATTTTTCTTTTGTTGACGAAGTAATTCATCGTAATGTTTTTTGACTTGTGAATATATAATTTTAGCATCAGGATTAAAGTGTTTTGTAATTGATAAATAGTCTAATAAATGTTTAGCGTTTATTATATCCGGGTTATTTCTATATATATATGTTTTCTTTTATTTGTATGATAACGAACTAACGGACAAGACGAGTTCAATGCCGCGTTAATTGTGTTCAAAAACTTACCCCATGCACTGTTAACATCCCTGTCCAGATATACAAAGAGTTTTATGTAACACCGAACATGCTAAAATGTACTCAATGTAGATTTTCCTATGTTCGATGTGTTCTGGGACGCATCAAAGCATTGAGTGCGATTTCATTGGCTCCGATTTTAGTAGTTCTAACGCAACTTACATTTAACGTCAAAATGAATTGTCATTCATTAATCGCCTACATCATTAACCGAATGTTATATTAAACAGAAAAGAAGAATGAGAAAGAGGAGAACAGATTTAGCTTAAATACAAAAATAATAGAAACAGGAATCTGCTGTTACTTCCGTTTGCTAATATTTCAAGATAAGTTTATACATTGCTTCAATTTCACTGGAGATTATTAAGAATTTCAATTCAGTGTATTGTATAAACCATTTGCTCAGGACCACCCCAAGGTACGTTGTTTCGAGTGTACCAGCAAAAATGCCGTCTCTAAACTGCCTTACGGCAGATTCAAATATAAATATTCCAAATTTGAAGAGCGTGGCGATTCAGGTTAAAATGTTTGCTAGTACCGCCCCTAGGTCTGCTGGCAGCACAACAACACTGGGTTATTAGGTGTGCTGCTTCATTTGGCAAACATTTCAATTTTCATTTATTGGTTTACATTATACTCAATAAAGATAATGTAGGTGTGTTTATTAAGTTATTGACTGCATAACTAACAATGAATTGAAGATATGTTTCACGACAGTATTAATCTTGATTGCTTGAAATGCAAATGTTTTGCTTTGGGCAAAAAAGTATATTTCATGTTCCCACACACTGCACTTACCATAAATAAACGCACAAGATTTAATATTTTATTTTGACGTTACGTACGTGTAACCTAATTACATTAGTCCTAATTTGCATTAGAACTACTAAAAATCGTAACCCCTGAAATCGCACCCAGAAGAGTGTAAATTGGGTTGACTATATTACAATTAGAAATCTTAGCCAATCACATCGCACTCAATGCTTTGATGCGTCCCAGTACACATCGAACAAAGGAAAATTAACATTGAGTATATTTTAGCATGTTCGGTGTTACATAAAACTCTCTGTATGATATTCCAATGTACAGATACATTCAATGAACTTGCAAATCTATTAATATTGTAGTCTGTGATTTTGCGTACTTTGTTATTACATTTTTTACCATCCTTTATATTTAAGGGCCATAGTATTTTCTGAGCTAGATGATCAGAAAAAAGGGTGTCAAAAACAAAGGACTCATAATCAACTGCCAGGTTTGTTATGATATTATCAAGTCTAGTTTGAGAAGTGCTTGTAATCCGCGTTGCGCAGTTTATTGTAATAGTGGCATTAAAAGATTGAATTATATTTTTTAAGTTATTGGATGCCATTGTATCACCATTCAAATCTATATTAAAGTCTCCTGCAATGTAGTAAGTTACATTTTCAGATAGAAGTTTTTCTAGTAATAATTCAAATTTAATTAAAAAACTATCAATTGAGCTGTGACCAGGTGCACGATACACTATCACACATACATGGTTTTTATGTTTAACTGTCCATTCTACGGCTGCACATTCAAAAATGTCTAGAGTTGCCATCTTCAGTATATCCTGTCGCTCCCGACACCGGAAGCCATTACGAGTAAAGATGGCTGCTCCTCCATATGATGATAGGCGATTTTGCAGTGCTGGTCTTGAGTATGATGCCATTAATTTGAAGTCCTCGATAATCGAATATTTTATATTATCTACAGTTTGCCAATGTTCTGTAATTCCTATTATTATGCATTCTTTATGATTTTGTAGCATATCATTTATCGCTAATATTTTGTTATTTATTCATCTTGCATTAAAATGAATGAGTGATATTTTATCTCTGTACGTGCTGCAAGTTTGTCTTGTAGTTAGGACTTTACCCTTGATTGGCGGAGATCTTGAAAATGTGTTTTCTTGGATTTAAAGAAGAATCGATTTATTAAGATATCTTTGGACCAGAAGTCGTCATTTATAACTGTATGTTCACAGGCTAGTGGAACTCCTACTTTGAATGACGAATAAGATGCGTTCTCATATTTCGGCGTTAGCTTTTCAACCGAAAATTGATAATTTCCGGCTGTACTTAGATATGTTTTAATTTGTCCGGAAGTGACATCTTTATGCAGTCTAGATACAAATAACCATTAATTTGTAAAAATTAATAGATAGGGAAATCACTTGGCTTGTTCACTAAACTAAACTAAATAAATAAATAATATTAGTGAAACACACCAAGTGATTTCCCTTTCTATTAATTTTTACAAATTAATTTACATATACAAATATCAGAGCTGGGACGAATCCTGGTTAAAAGGATTCGAATCACGAATCCGAATCACCTAATATGATTCGAATCAGGAATACTCGAATAAAGGATTCGTAAGAGATAAATATGATTCGAATCAAAGATTCGAATCCCGTTTTTTCGAATCACGAATACAAATCGTTTAAGAATAAATTTGATTTTATTATTTTTTTACAACCATTAACATATAAATGTCGTTATCAGTTGTTTTAACAAAAATATTCACAACCTAATTATTTATTATTAACACTGAACATCGTTGATAACAGACTAAATTTCTTTGTTACTCTGTTTAAAGATGTATTTGTGTGTTTTTGAACTTCATTTCAAATCAATGGTTTATACGCGTGGCACATGAAGTAAAATTTCGAGTTTAGAAAAGCCCCGTGAAAATTTGTCTCGGGTCGCTGCGCGACCCTCTACAAATTTTCTGCGCGGGGCTTTTCTAAACTCGAAATTTTACTTCATGCTTAGTCTGGGAGTGGAAGACACTTGTTACTTTAAAATATGTCACAACTGTTAAAGTATGTAACGTCGAATTCCCGTCTTCAGGGGTGAAATGTAAACAATTTATGGGTCCTAGGAGTTGCCCAATAAGTGAGTTACTCAACTGTTTCCAAGGCACTCTTTAAAAAACCAAAAGATTAAAATTTTACATATAAAATGTACAATAAACTATAAGTGTGATACATCATTGCATTCAGTAAAAAATATTCTTCCAAAAAATATCAAAATCCAAAATGGCGCTCATAAGAAAAACATAAGTTAGCTATGGTCCCTAGGTAAATGTTATAGTTATCTTAAAATAAAATATGTTACTAGATTTATCGTTAAAAAGTACCAATAATGTCAAAGTGGTAAATGTCGAGATTCAATAGTTTTTGAATAAAAAAATAAAAACGAATTTTCAAAAAATACGTTTTTTGACAATATCTCATTAAGGAAATAAAATATTTCAACCTTGTTTTTGGGTTATTATTGGGCCCTAAATTATGCAAATTTGCCCCAATTTAACCGACTCCATCTCTTTAAATGACCGAGATCCCCATACATTCTGTTGAAATACGGACACCCAGTATAATAATAATAATAATATAACATTTATTGTATTGTTATTTTCTAAATATTTTAATTAAATAAATATTTTACATTGTTTACCGTATATTTACGAATATATTAAAAATTTATACTTATTACAGTATAATATTGAAGGATAAATTAAAAACACTTGGTTTGTTTCACTATTTGTTTCTATTTACTCGACTAGTTTCGCTTTTTATTTCAGTAGTTCAATATTAATTATACCATCAAATATCTAAAAGTCTTGTGTTAAAAATCACCAGAAATCATTAGATGTTTTTTATTAAACGAATTTCACTATGGCTTTTGACGTCTAAGTCAAAAAATGTTTGAAACATAAGTTGTAGCCAAGGAAAAAATATACCTCTTTTACCTAAACACTTTTCACCTCACCTCTTTTGTTTTTGAATTAGAAACTAAAAAAATCTAGTGGTCAACAACTCACCGATTATGGCTTTCGACGTCTAAATCAAAAAATGTTCAAACAAAAGTTGTAGCCAACGAAAAAATAAACCACTTTTACCTTAACACTGTTCACCTCAGCTCTTTTGTTTTTGTTCAATAAACCGAGAAAATTTTTTTTGAAAATAAATACACAACTTTATGACAATATATGATAATTCGAAAATTTACAAACGAGTGTCTTCACTTCCAGACTAAGCATGAAGTAAAATTTCGAGTTTAGAAAAGCCCATCGTAGAAAATTTGTCGAGGGTCGCGCAGCGACCCTCGACAAATTTTCACGGGGCTTTTCTAAACTCGAAATTTTACTTCATGCGCCACGCGTATTAAACACTGATTTCAAGTAAAGTTACAAAAAGAAACATAATAAAACTGTTTTAAGTTTTAAAAGTTATCAAAATATCAATATATCAAAGTTATTTAAAATTGCCAAAAACATCAAAATTACCAAAATGTCATATCGTAAATATAAAAAATATCTAAAACGTCAAAAATTCGGCGTGTTGATAAAATCGATTTACGTGAAAATTATCATTTTATGTCAGTACGTGACAGTTTGACAAAAACGTTCATACAAAAACGAAAATTTCTGTTATAATCAGTAATAATCTCAAAAAAGTTATCTAATAATATAAAAATTGTTATCTAATGTAAAACAAGTAAATATGTAATATCAAAAATATCAAATGTCAAAATTGTCGTCTAATGTCAAAAAAGTAAAAAAATATAAAATGTCATAACTGCCATCTAATGTCAAATACGTCATTTAATGTCAACATCAGAAATAGTAAAAAAGTAAAAAATGTCATTGTTTATCAAAAGTAGCATCTAATGTGAAACATGACATCCAATGTCAAAAAAACGTAGTCTAATATCAAGAATATAATCTATTGTCAAAAATGTCTTCTCAAAAGGTAAAAAATATCAAAAATGTCATTCAATGTCAAAAATGATTAAATATGTCTTGTAGAAAAAAAAATCTCAAATTTGTGTGTTCAAGTAATGATTGGATAATTTTTGAAAATCGTTACAAATCTAAATAAAAATATTGAAAATCTTACATATAAACATTTTATATATTTGACGAGAAAATCTCGAAATATCGAAAATTTCATCAAAATTTTATAAATCGATAAAAATGACAAAATATCAAAAATCAAGATATGTTGAAAATCTGATAAACATTTTCATAAATTAATTAAAAATCTCGAAATATTGAAAATTTCATTATTCGATAAATTGACGAAATATTGCAAAATCTGATAACAATTTGATTAATCGACGAAAATCTCGAAATGATGATGATTTTACGAAAATATCGATTTGTTGAAAATCTTATAAAAATGTTAAATGTAAAAATTTGATTGGAATTGTCAATTCATATTCATCAAAATGTTATATTTGGCGAAATTACCGAAGAACAATTAAAAATCTCAAATCTGGCAAAAATTATCAAAATGTCAAATTTGACAAAAATCATTAATTTAATTGATTTTATCACTTACAAACGAGTGTCGTCCACTCCCAGACTAAGCATGAAGTAAAATTTCGAGTTTAGAAAATCCCCGCGTAGAAAATTTGTCGAGGGTCGCGCAGCGACCCGAGGCAAATTTTCACGGGGCTTTTCTAAACTCGAAATTTTACTTCATGCGCCACGCGTATAAAACAGTGATTTAACGAGAGATTTAAAAACATACAAAACAAATTTTTCGTGTTAATCCTTACGATTAATTCGAATTATTTTTGACGATTCGAATCCTTTTGTAACCATTCGAATCCTTTTATAAATATTCGAATCCTTTTATGAGGATTCGAATACTTTTATGAGGATTCGAATCCTTTTATAAGGATTCGAATACTTTTACGAGGATTCGAATCCTTTTATGAGGATTCGAATTCTTTTACGAGGATTCGAATCCTTTTATGAGGATTCGAATCCTTTTATGAGGATTCGAATCACTAGCATTTGGATTCGAATACGAATCCTTTTAAAAAAGTGTAACGAATCCGGATCACGAATCCAGTTTAACTAAAGTATTCGAATACCGCTTTTGAATCCTCTAAAAGGATTCGAATCTAGGATTCGAATCCTGAATGATTCGAATCTAGGATTCGAATCCTGAATGATTCGAATCCTGCCCAGCTCTGACAAATATTTATGTTTTTTATAAAATTCCAAAACTAAAAAACAATAGTTTTTGTATACAGGGTTGGGCAAACGTATTGAAACAGCGGATTTCTGGCTAAACTATACGTGCGGTGAAAAAATACTCTTATTATAATTTTTTTAGTCGTTTTAATCTATTCAAGGACGTATTTCCCAGGAATTATAAATTCCTGAAATCGTTTACAAGCAGGCGGAGTATTTGTAATGTTGGTTGACTAAATACGCGCACATTTATCAAGGACTATAACAATATTTCTTATTTTATTTAATTCGTTTTTTTCTCAATTACGGGACATCTATTACAGGCTTTTGTTTAAATTCCAATTGCACAGATCAAATTTGAAAAAGGTAAATTGAGGTATAAAGCACTAATAACCTGCCAACCTGCCCCATATACAGAGGATTTTTCTTTTAAGTATACATGTCTCGATGTGTACCCGAAGCGGAGCAACCAAATTTTCAGCCTTTTCTAAACTCGAAATTTTATTTCATGCGCCACGCGTATAAAACACTGAAATATTGTGAAGTTAAAAATTTACTGCTAAAACAATATGCTAAAGCAGAATATTTTTAACTTCACGTTAAATTAGTGTTTTATGCGCCTGGCGCATGATGTAAAATTTCGAGTTTAGAAAAGCCTAAAAATGTTCAGGCTTTTCTAAACTCAAAATTTTACTGGTTTACTTAACCAAGGAGTGGAAACCCTTGTTAAGCTTGAATTAAACGACACTTTTTTCTTGTACAAGAATATACTAAACTATTTTCTATCATGGTGTACCAAATAGAACATGTCCCATTTCCATTATACAAAACTGTACAAGATTCGCGTTTGGTCATGTTTTCTGTATTACACCATGATAGAATATAGTATACTATTTTCTTGTACAAGAAAATAGTGTCGTTTAATACAAGCTTTAGAAGTTTCAAATTGAACACTTTTTTAAAAACAACGAATGCCTGAACATTTACAAAGTATGGATATGTATACTTAAGAACAACATTCTTTGTATTTTAATTAAAATGCACTCTGTATAATATATTTCAATAATAATTTAATTAATAATTAAAAATCACAAGTTCAATAAAACATTTACACTCAACAAATCATTCAATAAATTACACAACACCAAAACAATGATTAATCACCTTGTGATGCGAAAGAAAAACCGACTCGGCAGGCTTTTAAACAACAATTAATCGCTTGTAATTCATGATAGCTCATGCATATGCAAATCGCAAGTAGAGAGAAAAAAATAATGGACATTTTTGCATATAAAGGTGCACACATCAAAGATAATTCTGACGTATAATCAATTCGAGTCAATTAACTCTTTAAATACTTTAAATTTTCACGAGGCTTTTCTAAACTCCAAATGTTACTTCATGCGCACGCGTATAATCTACTGATTTACAGTAATGTTAAATGTATTTTATGTAACAGTAAATAAAAATAAAATTTCATTTTCTCCAAGAACATTTTTTGACATATTGTTATTACACGAAATAATGTTACTAATGTTACCGATACATAAGGCGAATACAGGGTGATTAATTTAACCTGAAATAGCGTATATCTCGAAAAATACGTTGGGGGTCATTTTTCCCCTACAATTTTTCCCTAGGTTATTTTTCCCCGCGCTATTAATTTTCCCCTCAAATTTTCCCCCGGCTATTATTTTCATAAGAAGATGAAACTTAGACTCAGAAATGTATTCAATTGCGTGCAATGATTGTAGCAAATGTTATATAAGCCAAACTCAAAGGATTTTTTTTAAATATTTAAGGAATATAAAGGGTGTTTCACCTAAAACTCCCCAGACTAAATAACAAGAAACAACATGTTAAATTGCGTATTCCCAATTCGATTGTGTTTTAATTGACAGCAATGTTTTAAGTTCCAATGGGAAATTGTTTTATCAGAATTTGATGTTAATTAGTCTCAATTTGAAGTTAAAAAGTTATAGCTTAAATATCAGTTGTGTAGAATATGTTTGAGCTAAGTAGAACTATTTTGTTTTTATTTTTATTAATATTTGAAAAATATGATATTTTGTATAAATATAAATAATTCAAATATTCGAATACTCAAATATAAATATTACAATCACTAAATTTTTAACTTTAAATCAGTGTTTTCTACGTCTAGTGCATGATGTAAAATTTCGAGTTTAGATGAGCCTAAAAATTTGGATTAGCCGGGCTTCGCTTCGCTTGCACCGACAAATCCAAATTTTCAGACATTTTTAAACTCGAAATTTTACATCATGCTTAATCATGGAGTACAAACACTTGTCATGACCATGATGCGACAACTCTCGCTAGGACAGCCAAATCGCATGACCAGAGAAGGATTGAACGTCGAATCAAAAACATAGTCGCGAAATATGATGATTACAGGGAGGAAGACAAACTTTTAGATTATTTACGAAATATTGGTTGTAATATAACTTTATAAATTTTGTAATATAACTTAATTAATTTGATTGTTGCGTTATTATTCATTTGGGGGAAAATTAGATTAAGGGAATATTAATTCGGGGGAAAAATATAAGGGGAAAATTTGCTGTTGAAAGACATACGGCTCTTACACAGGGAGTTATGGTTTGGGGGGCGATAGTATATGGTAGTCGGTCTCCTCTAGTTTTTTTAGAAGCAAGTCTTAACGCGATTCGGTATATTGACAACATTTTACGGCCAGTGTTAGTGCCCTATGTAAATGGCTTGCAGAACCCCATTTTTCAGCAAGATAATGCTCGACCTCACACAGCGGCCATTACAAGACCGTTTTTTGATAGTGCCGAAATCAATTTGTTACCTTGGCCATCTCGTTCTCCAGATCTATCGCCAATAGAACATGTTTGGGATATGATAGGTGTTAGAATAAGTAACTTACAGCGCCCCGCTAACACTGTAATGGAACTTGAGGTCAAATTATCGAAGTTTGGAATGAAATACCCCAAGTCGATATTGACAGCCTGATTTCTAGCATGCCTCGACGTGTTAATGAGTGTTTGGGAAATCGTGGAGGCCCAACACATTATTAATTTTTATTTATTTGTTTTTTTGTTTTTCAAGTTGATTTTTTGATCATCGATACAGTTCGTTTACATGATCAAATTGTGTAAATTTTATTAAAATCGTGCAATAAATACTTGGTTTTCTGATTTATTTGAAAGGCAGTATAAGAGTTGTGGATCTATCGCTAAAAAGGAAGGTTTGGCAGCACTGTTCGGGACACAATTTCAAAAACATATATTTCTTACTAATTATTAAAATTTCACGGTAATCAAGTTTTAATTATCAAAAAATAAGAATTTACGCACGCACAATAAAATAAAAGGAAAAACGCAGCGTTCCGTTTCAGTTGCGACATTTCGGCTACGGTGGTCACTGACCGGTCGTTTCCTCGTTTTCAAGGACGCGAAAAGCGAAGGCCATTTCTGATTACAAAACTAACAAAAATCTTGACACACGCACACACACATACAATGGACACCATTCATTGCTGGCACGTTGTAAATAGGAATGGTCTTGCGTAACTGGACGGCAAATATTTGGAATTGATTGCAAAAAGGTTAACGATAAGTACGTTATTTTATTAATATTTGGGGAAATACCGAGAGAAAACACATTACTAGATATCCTATTTTCGGAATAGAACAAAAAGTTGAGACATATCTACAGTTTTGGTGTATAGAAGGAAATATAATTCGCATCCATTTGGATCTCGAATTTTGTAACGTGTTTCCCACCGAAAACGATGCTGGATAATTTGTTGACATCATTTTACTCAGTGTCAAGCAGAATGTTTTACCTCATTTCATTTCGAATTCATGTCGCTAATAGTTAACCCTTTCGGCCCTGACGCACAGTGGTCGATTTGTCCAGGGCCTCTCCAAAATATCTAAACCAGCAAATTTTGAAGAGAGACACCCTCTATCAGCGCGGGAGTATAATGGAAGAAAAGAAACCACAATTTATGGTGTGTTGATGTTACAATTTATGACTTTATCTGTTTGAATAGCAGGTAGTTTCCCTTTTTTCCCTTTTTAAAGTGTTTTAAACGGTCGTTCATGTTCATTTGATGACTGCAACAATTTAACTCATTAATCAATATGTTATGCAATGGTATTGGTATTGGTTACGTTTTAATCAAATCGATTAAATAGAGCACGCTAATCTAGCAATAAAAAAAATGCAAAATAAGGTTATGATCTGGGTTTAAAACGTGTTTAAAACATGTTTAAAACACGTTTAAAACGTGTTTAAAACAGAATATACAGGGCATTTTTCTTTTGTGTACATATCCCGATAATTACAACGTTTTTTAAAGTTGTGGGAAATCGTTGTTTTAATGCGGTTAATTTAAGGCTTTAAACGAGTGTTTTCCACTCCCAGACTAAGCATGAAGTAAAATTTCGAGTTTAGAAAAGCCTAAGAATTTGGATTGGCCGCGTAGCGAAGCGGAGCGGCCAATCCAAATTAGGCTTTTCTAAACTCGAAATTTTACTTCATGCGCCACGCTTAAAAACACTGATTTACAGTGAAGTTCAAAAACACACACTTACAACAACGGTTATAGGCAACCTAATATATAATATGTTGGAATATGAAGATTTTGTATTTGATTTTAAAGCAGCAAATTATGATGACATTAATATGTGTTTATCAAGTGTAGTATGGTCAGAATACCTAGTAGACACGGATGTAAATATTTTAGTTGATAAATTTTATGAAGTTTGCTTTTCCATTTTTAATAAATACATTCCAGTTAAAAGCATTAATTCCTCCACTTACCCAAAATGGTATAATAATGTATTAATCTCTCTTACGAAAAGAAAACAATCAGCGCATCGTCAATTCAAATATCGCGGCAGAGTTGATGACCTACATACATTTACCTCACTAAGAAGAGAATGTAAAGACTTAGCGAGAAAATTATTTAGGAACTATATTAATAATCTGGAAAATGAATTAATTAGTAAACCGAAGAATTTTTCGAATTATGTCCGTACATCAACAAAAACTGATGGCTTACCTAAAAACACGTTTCTGGATGAACGGAAATCGACTTCAGGAAGTGAATGTGTAAACTTATTTGCAGACTTTTTTGAATCAGTATATTGTGGTAGTAAAGTTCATACAGTGCGTAATAATCATGTTTATACTTCTGATAATATAATGTTAAATAGGTTACAATTAAATATGATTGATATGTTTAATGCTCCGTCATCTTTGCATGACTCTTGCTCTATAGGCCCTGATGGCATTCCAGCCTACTTTCTTAAAAGATGTGTTTATTCTTTGTGTCAGCCTATTTATCTTATATTTAAATCATCTTTAGAGGGTGGCGTGTTCCCATATATTTGGAAAAAAAGCTATATTGTTCCTTTATACAAAAGTGGCAACCGTGAGAATATCAGAAATTATCGTGGAATTTGCAACCAATCAGTAATTCCTAAAATATTCGACAAATTAGTATCTGAACAACTTATTTGGCATTGCAAACAAATTATATGCCCAGAACAACACGGTTTTTGTAATAGTAAATCAACTGTTACTAATTTACTAACATTTCAATCATTCCTTTTAAACGCTTTTGAAAATAATAAACAAATTGACGCCATTTACACAGATTTTTCAAAAGCTTTCGACCGTGTATCGCATGCAATTTTGTTGAGAAAACTGAGGAATTATGGCTTTGGAACTGCAGTTTTAAATTGGCTTTCGAGCTTTCTGACGGAACGAACACAATTTGTTAAAATAAAAAACTTTATATCACGAACAATAAAAGTATCATCTGGTGTCCCTCAGGGATCGCACTGCGGACCAATCCTATTTTTGTTGTTCATTAATGATAAAGGTAGTTATATCAAAAATAGTAAGTTCTTGCTTTTTGCTGATGATTTTAAACTTTTTCGAACTGTTTCTTCAATTGACGATATACATTTTCTGCAACAAGATATTAATCACTTAAGTGAATGGTGTGCAGACAACGATCTTTCATTAAACTATAGCAAATGTTCAGTCATGTCATTTTGCAGAAGTAAGAACCCTATACTACATAATTATATCCTAAATAACTGTATTCTATCTCGTGTTGGTTCCGTTAGAGATCTTGGAGTGATTTTTGATACGAAGCTCACATTTATGAGTCACATAAACCATATTACAAATTTAGCTCTACAATCACTTGGATTTATAAAACGTTTTGGCTACAAATTTTCTATTAACACTAAACGAACATTGTATTTGTCATTAGTAAGATCTAAACTAGAATATGCGTCGAATATTTTGTCGCCATATTATAAAAATTCTGTGAACAGCATTGAAAGAGTACAAAACAAATTTTTATTAAATATTTCATTCACTCTGGGCATATCTCGCGTTAATTACAGCAGATCACAAATGTTAGCACTTTTAAATTTAAAATCACTCCATGAAAGAAGGATTTATTTGGATTTATGTCTCAAAATAGTAAATGGTTTATGCGATTGTGTTGACCTTCTTAACATGATTAATTTTAGTATCCCTACCAATACTAGATCCAAACTAACTTTTAGAATAAAAATGTTTAAATCAAATTACAATGAACCAATTTCTAGAATGTGTCGATATTGGAACAAAATATGTGATAGTAGAAACATTTGTATCTTTGGTAACACATTTAATAAATTCAAAAAATTATTATTAAATACTGATGTATACGTCTGTTTATAATGTTATGTATTCTTATTATTTTTTTAGACTTAGATTCATATGAATGTATTGTTATGTATTTCTTTTTTGTTCACTGCCTACATTTGTATCTATTTTCTATTTGTTTTTTTTTTATATCATTAAGTATCATGAATTAAATTTATATTGTATTATTGTAAAATGGTGATAAGCCGTCTATAAAGTAAATTAAATTAAATTAATATACGTTAGAGTTATTGGGTTGCCTATAATCACTGATTTAAATAATTTTGTCAGCGCAGAATTTGACTTACGTTTTATCCACATTTACATATTAGATTGCTAAAGCCGTATATTTTAAACTTTACGATATTTCAGTGTTTTATACGCGTGGCGCATGAAGTAAAATTTCGAGTTTAGAAAAGCCTAATTTGGATTGGCCGCTCCGCTTCGCTACGCGGCCAATCCACATTTTCAGGCTTTTCTAAACTCGAAATTTTACTTCATGCTTAGTCTGGGAGTGGAAAACCCTCGTTTAAAGATTCAAATTGAAATCTTGAACAAAACACAACGTACGTCGAAAAATTTACAGTGTATGCTTATGTATACCTGAAAGAAAAAATCCCTGTATTTAAAAACCACATTTATGCACACACAGTTTTATTGTAATAAAATGTTATGTTTGATAATGTAATTTGAAATATCTTAAACAATTTAGCTAAAATTGAAAAACAAACAAAAAATTTTAATGAATTAATATAAAATATAATTCAGCAAATATTTATTTTTAAACATGTTTAAAACACTGTTTTAAAACAAAGTGTTTTAAACATAACAACCCTGGTTATGATTGATCATCTAACGAGTGTTTCCAATCCCAGATTAAGCATGAAGTAAAATTTTGAGTTAAGAAAAGCCTGGACATTTGGCTCGGGCGTAGCGCAGCAGAGCGACTGAGACACATTAGGCTTTTCTAAACTCGAAATTTTGCTTCATGCGCGACGCGTATAAAACGCTGATTTAATGTGAAATGGTCTATAACCAACCAATTAGCAAGTGAAATACGTTTGGTACGACAATCATCAATTCTTTATATGACGGAAAAAGTGCTATAATGAACATATACAGTATTTTTGTATTAACGACGTGAACACCATCTACTGTCAATAGCACTACTCAAAAATTGGCAGCAGATGGTGTTCACATCGTCAATTTATATGTAAATTACGCATAACTACTAAAATGGTTATAGATGTTTAGTTTTCTTCTGGATTTTAAAATACACAATCAATTGACATTTATAATAGTCATTTTGTGAGTACAATAGACAAGACTATTGGCAGTAGATGGCGTTCACGTCATCAACCTAAATGTAAATTACATATGACTTAAAATTGTCAATTTATAGTGCAATTTGAAATCCAGAAGAAAACTAACCATCTTTATTCATTTTAATAGTCTCATATGTAATGTACATTTAAAATAACGACGTGAACTATTTATGAAAAGGAAAAACGATAGAAAAAATCTGAAATCTAAAATCAAATGACAACAAAACAATATTTGTCAACCATTAGTTTAATTATTGACAAATGCAGCTTTGTTATTTGCTTCCAAAGGCTACTTGTTTAAGTCGTGACAATTGTGAATTTTTCATAATTCTTTCTTTTAAGTTTGCTTTTAATTTTTTAACGAAAGAAGATAGCAAATTTTTGTCTACAAAGTTTATTCAGAAAAATTAGCTCTTTTGAAATACCTAAAAATATAGGTATGTATCTGGGGAAGAAATGTCGATGACGTCATTACTTCAGTTTCAAAATTTAGAAAAATATGCAATTTTGGATTAAAATGGACCTTACTCAATCTCATTTATGAACCTTTTTTCATGTTTTTTCTACCGTTTTTCCTTTTCTAATAATAGAGCAGAGACATCAAGTTTCGCTCACCCTGTACATTTTATATGTAAAATGTTAATCTTTTGTTTTTTTTGTAAAGAGTGCCTTAGAAACAGTCGAGTAACTCACTTATTTGAGAACCCCTAAGACCCATAATTTGCTTACATATCACCCCTGAAGACGGGCATCCAACGATATATATTTTACCAATTGTGATGTATTTTAAACTAACGAGTGTCTTCCACTCCCAGACTAAGCATGAAGTAAAATTTCGAGTTTAGAAAAGCCCCGTGTAGAAAATTTGTCGAGGGTCAGGCAGCTTTTCTAAACTCGAAATTTTACTTCATGCGCCACGCGTATAAAACACTGATTTAAAGTGAAGTTAAAAACGCACTGAAAACCAACTCAACTTCGATATTTTTTAAAATTGGATGTGTTCTTTTCTATCCATGCTGTAAACCTTCAGATATTCGTTATTTTCTTCTAAAGAAAAATCGATTCCATGTAGTCCTTCGGTCTCCGAAGACCATGATTGGTCCTTCGAGCTGTAAATGGTAATAAACTTAGTCATCTAGAGTGATCCTTCAATTTGAAACTTCTAAGAACGAGTGTTGTCCACTCCCAGTCTAAGCATGAAGTAAAATTTCGAGTTTAGAAAAGCCCCGCGTAGAAAATTTGTCGAGGGTCGCGCAGCGACCCGAGACAAATTTTCACGGGGCTTTTCTAAACTCGAAATTTTACTTCATGCGCCACGCGTATAAACAACTGATTTATAGTAAAGTTAAGAATATATAACGCTTAGATGTGATGATGATCAATATTTACCAAGATGTAAACGTCAGATACGTTTTAAAAAAATGTATTGACTTAAAATTGTACACGTAGACATAATTCTCGACTTTATTTTACAAATGTCGTATTAATTATAATTACATTTTAAATAATTTCATAGATATCAAATAAATCTTCCTATCAAAACCACCCAAAACCGGACAAAAGATAACGCCACGCGCCGGCTGAAAACAGATGGACTTCTTACTACCTGCTAATATCGGGTTGTCATTGACACCCAAAAAATGCGGTTGGTGTTCATAACCCCCTCATACCCCTTGAGTGCTCGGTCTCTTTCCCCTTACCCTACAACATTTTAGGAAAGAGATAGAAATCGGAAGATTTTAGAGTTTTTGGTCTAGTCGCGATTTGTCCTTTCTAGCCGAACATTTCGCCAAAAATGAAGATTTTAGTCATTTTCATGTCGTCGTGTTCTAATCACGACTGTACGGCAACTGAGTGAATTTTATGAAGCGCGTACTTTGGTCTCTCAGTACATCTGTATAACAAGGCTTTTATGACACTACCTGCTAATCCTTTGGGTATTCTAGTGATGGAAATTTCATAAAAAAAACCTAATTTTTACAAGTTCATTGTAACCGTCTTATCAACCCGTACTGATAGGATTAAAGGTTACTTCTTACTTATTTAATTCGAAGGACCAAAAGTAAAGTAAATAAATAACTTCACTTTAAAGATTATGAGTTTAAAAAATGTATATTGAATATAACCAAAAAATGTACAAGTTACAATTTACAGTGACAACAGATAAAAAATGTCGGTGATGTTAGCAGTTGGACGGTTTGTTGTTATCTCTCCGTTTTCTTCTGCTCCAGTGTTCCTCCAAGAGATTAAGGGTGGAGCTTAAGGGGTAAGTGGTGGTAACGAGGCGACTCTAATTGGTTGCGTTGATTAAACGTTTTTCCCACGCTTACCACCACTTTGCAGCGTTGCCAAACCTCTGATGGACAGGCCAACACGAGCTGTGTTTCGGCCTGTTTTCCAAATTCCGAGAAATCCCTCGGGGTACTTTATTGCCATATTGTTTGGGCTCGCACCCTTCGTTTTGTCCTCCGGATGACGAAACCGACCGTTTATGCCGTTTATGGCTCTATTTTTGAACGCACAGACCTAAACGCGCACTGGACATGTTTCCGCATAACTTAAAAAATATAATCAAAAATGACAATACTGGCCGAGTCCTTTCATCGACTTGGTCCACTCCTAATAAAATGCAAATGTGTTAGGGCGGCTCAGGTACCGCCGTAACATTCATTTTTGGCGAAATGTTCAGCTAGAAAGCGACGACATGAAAATGGCTAAAATCTTCTGATATCTCTCTTTTCTAAAATGTTGGAGAGTAAGGGGAAAGAGACAGAGCACTCAGGGGGTAATCCGTTTTGAACACCAACCGCATTTTCTGAATGTCAATGTCAACCTGATATTAGCAGATAGTAAGAAGTCCATCTGTTTTCAGCCGAAAGTAGTATTATATACTTTCACTAGAGTAGTACATTTTTTCGACAACAAGTAATTCTTTACATTATTAAATGTAAAATTTACTATAGAGTAAATGTAAAATTCTCAAAAATTAAAAAAATAATTAATTATAATTTTAGAATAAAAAGTTATTGCGAAAAGTTATTTGCAATCAAGAGTTATGTCTACGTGTAAAATTGTAGGTCAATAGGATTTTTTAAAATGCATCTATTTCTTATATTTAATTGTTCAAAATAACATAAAGACAATTTAACATAAAGAAAAATTGAGTTTGTCAATAGTTTGCAGAATGTTTACAAAATATAAAAACCAATTAAAATTAATATCGACTTTCTGCAAAATGTTTGTCTCTCCGAGACAAATCTCCAAATATTCATTGAAACAACTACTTCTCGAGCTAATACCCCGACAGATATTGAATTATACAATGAATATTTGAGTTACACGACAGCTCTACTGTTCTATGCATAATTTATATACAAAATGCAACATCAGGTCAAATTATTCTCTCACCAAACTAAATGAAACAACAGGAAATTGAAATAAATTGAAAAAATTACAATTTAAATTCATTCTCTGTAATTCAGGGTATTAGCTCGAGAAGTGATTGTTTCGATGAATATTTGGAGACTTGTCTCAAAGAGACAAACATTTTGCAGACAGTCGATATTAATCAAGATAAATTCAAATTCAAAACTATTTGAATTCGAGAAAATAAGCTTACGCTTCTTATAGTTTGCACACTTTAAGCATAATATATAAAATTACGAAAAAACTATTCGTGAAAATGCAAACAGTGTCTTACACTCATTCCATTTTTGTGTACCTGTTCATTCCACACACAACACTTTTTCCAAGTAAGTTTGTTTTAATTATATTCCTAATTTTTTTAAACGTCATAAGCAAAGCTATACTGAAGAGAGATAAATCTCGTCTATAGTCTATAGATGGCCTAAGACATTAGTTTTAATCTAAGTCCTTTCACTTCTAATTTGTTGCTATCTCTCCTTTCATTTTAAATTGTATTGTTAGTTGGTTTGAAGAGAATTTGACCTAAACGTTACATATACTTTAATAGAGCGTTGTAACTAGGGGTGCCAATCCCGAGCCATTTTTCCAATCCCGGGATTTTCGGTACAATGGTCAAGTTTCCCGGGATCCCGGGACTATTCCCGGGATCCCGGGAAAATATGTAATTGTATATAGGTGAAATATTTTAAGAAATTGTTTCTTATTGATGTGGAATTCCAGCGCGAATTACGTTTTTAATATACGTTTAAAAAAAATGGCTAAATAAAAATGTCTTACAGTTTCACCAACATTTATTTATTTATGTATCTACACTACATATTTTTGAAAAAAGATCGCAATGAGATTAATGCGTCCAGTGTCTCGTCTCCCAGGCTTGAGCGAATCTTATTGCAGATATATCCGGCCGAAGAGAAACATCTTTCGGACTCTACACTAGTTGGGGGGATGGTTTTTAAAAAATCGTAGGCACGTTGTAGATTATTCCCACGTTTACCCCCATTAGCAAATAATTCTATTTCTTTCACTATAATATCTGATAATCGGAGCTTGGTGCGTTCCATCTGGAGCTGTGGTACTTCAGAACATGTTTTTAGAACCTTCTGCAATTTATCTTTTAAAGATATCTTTTCCTCGGTGCGTATAATCTCCGCAATTGAAACCTCCTCGTCGGAGCTATCTTGTGTCCCACACTCCTCTACGGAATTATTGCCTAATCTGGTTAGGAGTTTTTCCAATTCATGTTTAATTACTTCGATATTTGGAACACTTAAGCACTCGTCCAATCCAGTATTTGTGTAATTGGGGTTGGTAAGATATCCTAAAAGCCCGGAAAAAATAGTTCTACGTTGGTTAATTCTTGTTCTTAGTGCATTTTTAAACTCATCGCTTAAAACTGATTTGGTTCTGAGGATTTCTTCCAACATGAAATTTAATGCAGCATCAGCTTTATATAGATCCATGTCACGTCGACATAACGCCTGTACTGTTAATTGTACTGGCTGAAGAATTTTTACAATGCCTTGAATTAATTCACATTCAAAATCCAGCATTGGTGTCATATTTAGATCAATCATTGCCTTTTTAATTGAATTTTTTAACAACATAAAACGTTCAAGCATGGTAAGTAGACTGCTCCATCTTGTTTTACAGTCTAATACAAGTTTAAGCTCTTTTCCATGATCATTTTGAACATACTTTTGAAGAATGTCATTTTTAGTCGGAGATTTTCTAAACGCGCGAACAATTTTTCTCGTTTTTGCTATTAATGAATTTAATTCATGACTAGTAGTTACTTCGAAGAAGTCGCGATCTGCACAAAACATTAATCCATCCTCTTCCTCATCACCTTCGTCATCACTACTATCAATGTCAGTATCACAGAGTTCTTCTTTCTTTTTATAAAGAACGTCAATCACAGCCAACTGGATGCCATGCGCAAGACATAATTGCTGCCCTGGAACAATAAGTTTTCCGACTTTAACCATAACGCTAGCTCCATCAGTAGTAACAGCGACAATATCCTTCGACAAATTTATGTTGAATGCTAAGAGCCGATGTTCTAACATTTCAACACACACCGGAGCAGTCATTGAATATTTGTACCTTACCAACCCTAGGTTCCAGAATTTATCATGGCCATGTACATTTATATTCATAAAATGCTTATTTGATGTTGAGGTCCATTCATCGAATGTCAAACTAAATTTGTCACCTTTATTCTTTAGCTGTTGAAGCTCTTCAGTGGTGTGTTTGCGAATTTTCTCGAAATAATTCATAACGTGTTTTTTAACAGTCTCTCGAGATTTCGGCACTGAAAATCCCCTTGCTTCCAATGATTCTCTTAAATCAACTGATTCTACAAACATAGAGAAAGGAAAACCATCTAAAGCAGTCATTCTTGCTATTACAGCGTCGAAGCATTTATCATTTATTGGCGTAAAATAGTCCATCAGCTTTTTCTGTTTGCACGGTCGTTTATAATTAATTATTCCATCTGAATTACTCGTTCCAGCAATCTGCTCTGTTTGAGTTTCAAGAGAATCTCGGATACGCTTCTTAGAGTGGTCAATTTTATGAGTTTTGAGATGCGTAAGTAGACCTTTGGTGGAGCCACCTTTGGTTTTCAAAATTGCGTGACAACGTTTACATTTTGCAGTTTCCCCACGACCTTTTTCTATTAGAAAATAAAACCAGACAGAGTCGATGTCATTTGCTTTTGTCTGATGTGGGCCGTAGAGAGCAGCAACTTTTAATTCAGAGATAGTTGTAAGAACGCCTGCAAAAAAGGTATCATAGGTTAATAAACTCCCCAAATAACCTACTTTTTATTTGTAAATTTTTGTTGTTGCAGAGAAACCAAATTTGCTTAATGATAAAACTCACATAATTAGCACGTTGTCTCTCGAAATGTACATCTAACATTAAAATAAAAAGTGAAATAAGGAATAACAGTCGTCTATTTTTGTGATTAATCACTTCACATAAACTCGAAAATATTCAGTTAACAGATCTTTAATGATCTGTCATACTACATTTCAATCAGCGCCAAAACAAATACATATATGTCTCACATAACATATCTATTTCCGATAACATGACAAACTGTAGGAAATAAAATTGATTCCAATTATTATCAAGTGATTGACCAGTTTTTGCAACAGTTAAGAGGTAGTCGACCGCAAGTGAAAACGCCAAAACGCACCAAACGCCTGCCAATATATCACACTTATTTATGCATAGAAATTGACACAAAAATAAACACGTGTTCAATAAGGTACATTCTTCCCATACACGGCGGTAGATTTTCAATTAAAGTTATGAATGTTGCAAAAAAAATGTAAACTAGACAAATTTCATAAATTTACGGATGTTTGATATTTTTTATCTCAAAAACCAGCATAGTTAGAAAGAATTTGTTGCAACAAGTATGTAGTTTGCACTTTTATTAAACACTATATTTTTTTCAAATCATTTTATAATCAAATAACAGTGTGGGGACTACGAAATTTCTGTTAATTTAATAATACTAGAAATCGTGTAAAACGCCCGCCACAACTACACTGCCATTTGACTATAAAACGATTTGAAAAAAATTATAGTGTTTAATAAAAGTATAAACTAATACTTGGTACGACGAATTCTTTCTAACTTTGTTGGTTTTTGAGATAAAAAATATCAAACATCGGAAAATTTATAAAATTCGTCAAGTTTAAATTTTTTTTTTTTCGCAACATTCATAACTTCAATTGAAAATCTACCGTAGTATATTGTAGAATGTACCTTAATAAACACGGGTTTATTTTTGTGTCTATTTCTAAATTTCTATGCATAAATAAGTGTGATAGAATGGCGGGCGTTTCGTGCCTTTTGGCGTTTTCACTTCCGGTCGACTACCTCTTAACAAAAATGTGTATAAACAAAATTCAGATACATTAATTAAATTAATTTAAATTTATATTATAAACCATGTTATAATAACACTACGGTCGACGGAAAAATATTGTAAAAAATAGCGATTCATAGTCTTGACAGTTAACGCATGAGAAGCTAGCGGTCGAAAAAATCTCAATTAAAAATCGCTTTTGATATTACATTGGAGCATTAAATAACTATTAGTACAACTGTTTCAAACAATCGGATGGTCCCTTTCAGCAATAAGAAATTCAAATATAAATTACACAAATAATGGTAACATAACCAATAACATTTGAAACTATATGTATGAAAGAAAGGTTTCGATTTACAATTACAGAATAAGCAAATCATGCAGTGATTCAATAATAAATGTACTAATAAACAGTATTCACCCTTTTTCTTATTAGTATCCTGGTCACTCAAATCCATTCTTATTCTTCGAAAAACAACACTCAATATAAAACGAATAACAAATCCGGTGAATTACCGAATTACCAAACATATGTCAGCCGTTGTACGGCCTTCGATCTCGAAAACCGCCGTGTTGCCAAGTCTTGCGATAAATAATAATAATCAAATAATTTGTATCGTTAAAATAATAAAAACAATTAATGCCATCAAAAAGAGTATTTTTTAAATTTTGTAATATAGTACGAGATCCCGGGATTAGGACTTTTTAATCCCGGGTTTTTTGGGATCGATTTTTTAACGGGATCCCGGGACCCCGGGATTTCGGGATCCCGGGATTGGCACCCCTAGTTGTAACAAATCAAATTAAATAAGATTTTAAATATTTCATTGTATAATTCAATATCCGGAGGTGTATTTGCACGGGAAGTAGTTGTTTCAATGGATATTTATCGTCTTAAATTGTCTTATTAATTAAGACACTGTTTGCATTTTCACGAATAGTTTTTTCGTAATTTTATATATTATGTCGATATTAATTTTAATTCGTTGTTATATTTTGTTCAAAATAATACCATTATGTACTAATATTTTTCTGAATGTATTAAATAAACTTAAGTTGCTTATATCAAGCTGAAATGAATTTTTCTGTACCAGTTCTGGTGCAAGAAATATATTCCTTTGTGTTCGTTCTAGAGAAAACTGTTATGGCCAAATGTTGCTAAATCATTGTTTCTAGTAGCATTCGTTATTTTAAAATGAATATATAGAACATGTAAATGGCAAGTTTTTTAATAAATAAAAGTGGTTTTGTTTGATTTTTCGATTAGAATGCGACGAGTTCAGTGAGTAATGCTTAATAATTATTTTGGATTAAAACAATATTTATTGAGAAATTTGAGTTTCTAAATGAGGATTTTTTAATTTAAAAAATTAATATCTCGAAAATGTTTGCTGGTAAAATATATTGCTATTATTTGATTTTAATCTAGAACAATATTATCAATTTTTTAACAAAATTTCATTTGCTAAAACACATACACTTACAAAAATACGATCATACCTTACACTAATAAAGACTGTTATTCCTTACTTCACTTTTTATTTTTATCGTTAAATGTACATTTCGAGACACAAAGTGGTGCTCATTATCAATAACAAACTGTTTCAGTTTGTTATTGATAATGAGCATTTTGTGTCTCGAAATGTACATCTACCGATAAAAATAAAAAGTGAAGTAAGGAATAACAGTCTTTATTAGTGTAATAATCACTTCACGTAAACTCAAAAAACATACAGTTATACATACCTTATTGATAGCTTTTTGTGATAGGTGGAATTTGAGTTACTATGTTGTTTCATAAATTTATTTTCCTAAAGTTATATAAAAACAAGTACAAAAAATAATGATATATTCATCGTAGCACTTTCTCTGTCATATAAACAATTGATGATAGGCATACTAAACGTATTTCACTTGTTAATTGGTTATAGACCATTTCATATTAAATCAGCGTTTTATACGCGTGGCGCATGAAGTAAAATTTCGAGTTTAGAAAAGCCTAATTTGGCTCGGTCGCTTCGCTGCGCTACGCGCCCGAACCAAATTTTCAGGCTTTTCTAAACTCGAAATTTTACTTCATGCTTAATCTGGGATTGGAAAGACTCGTTAGACGATCAATCATAAACTTATTTTGCAGTTTTTTTATTGTAAAATTTATGACTAAAATAAATAGAGCTGATGTTTTAATCAACTTTAGGCGTAAACGATTTTTCTTCCAGTTTGGCCAATTTAAATAGGTTGAAGGAATGGTAATAGTAATTATTATAAATTTCATTGAAGTAAATCTGAAGTTTAGTTGATTTTTTTTTTCAGAATTAGGTATTTTACTTTTACATACTCTAACTAAAATTATAATTTTTTTAAAAATTACCATTTTTAATTATTCAGTTCAGAAAACAATAATAATGTATCGTAAATTAAAGTTGTGATACCCCCAATTGAACACTTTGTTTTAAAGGCTTAAAAATAACGCAGCGATAGTCGAATTTATTTAAAATTCTCAAGATCCACTAAGATAAAATCATATTTTAACATTCGACACAAAAAATATATATTGATAATGAAGGTTTAAATTAAATTACACTTGGTTTGTTTCACAATTTTTTACTTTACTATTTACTCGACTAGTTTCGCGTTTTACAGCAGAAAAAAAATATATAATTTTTTCACGTCTTGAAGTAATAAACCCTAAAGTAGATTTGCATAAATGAAAATAATAGATTTTCTTTTAGACATTTTTGTATTTGTATTTGTTTATTTAATATGGAATCTCCAATTGAAAACAAAAACGTAGTCAGATCAAGAAAACGTGGTAAAATTAAATACAGGAAAGTTTTCTTTTAAATATACATATGCATACGTGTTTTTTAAAGAATTAAATTTGAAGCTCAAGCATTTTCTACTTCCATATTGAGCATGAAGTAAAATTTCGAGTTTAGAAAAGCGCGAAGCCCGGAGCGACTAAACTATATTTTCAGGCTTTTCTAATCTCAAAATTTTACTTCTTGCGCCACGCGCATTAAACACTGAAAACACTAAAATATTTTGAACAAGTAAACTTAAATTGAAATTAATGTCGTATACGCGTAGCGCATGAATTAAATTTATAACAAAGAAAATCACTAACAGAAAACTAGCCTTTAATTTCTTCTCTTCATTTTCAAGACTCATGGGGGGGATTAATCCCCTAAATCCCTATAAATATTATTCGTATGCACCTTTTTCCACTTACTATCACATACATCAATATCCGTCTTATAAAAAATAATGTGTATTTTTGTTAAGAGAAATAAACAAAACTTATTAGTCGAGAATATACACTAAACAATATTTTTTGACAAATTAATCATGTTGTTATGAAAATACGCCAAGGTAACCTTAAATCGGTTGTTAATTACGGGAATTGCTAGATTAGGGTGTTTTATTTAATCAATTTGATTAAAAAAGGGAAACTACCTGCTATTCTAACAGATAAGGTCATAAATTGTAACATCAACATCCCATAAATTGTGGTTTCTTTTCTTCCATTACACTCCCGCGCTTGTAGAGGGTGTCTCTCTTCAAAATTTGCTGGTTTATCCATTTTCAAGTCTGGCATGATAAATTCACTGTTTGTAGGTTTGTGGATGTGATTTGGGTGGGCTTTATCGTAATGATTACAATGCGTTTCATGCGTTCAGTCAATACAAATCTATGCAAACGCGGGCAGCGCCCTCTAGTTTTTGGAGGTGGTATCTCGAAATGGCCGCGATTGCGACCTAAGTACCCATAGTGCTCGGTGTATAATCAGAGTAAGCGCGACATATTTAAGATACAAATTGACTTATCAATTAATATAGTAAATTAATTTAATATAGCGAACATTCAATCCAGAAACATACGTTTTACAAATATTTTACTTTAAATCATTATACAGGGGATATTTCTTTCCAGAGCTGCGACGAATCCTCGTAAAAAGGGTTCGAATCACGAATCCGAATAACCTAATATGATTCGAATCACGAATCCGAATTACCTAATATGATTCGAATCACGAATCCGAATCACCTAATATGATTCGAATCACGAATACTCGAATATAGGATTCGTAAGAGATAAATATGATTTGAATCATGTTTTTTCGAATCACGAATACAAATCCTTTAGAATAAATTTGATTTTATTATATTTTTATATTTTTGCAACTATTAATATATAAATATCATTACCAGTTGTTTTAAGAAAAATATTCAAAACCTAATTATTTATTAACACCGAACATCGTTGATAACAGACTAAATATCTGATTCCATGTTACTCTAATTAAAGATGTATTTGTGGGTTTTTGAACTTTACTTCAAATCAGTGTTTTGTACGCGTGGCGCATGAAGTAAAATTTCGAGTTTAGAAAAGCCCGAAAATTTGTCTCGGGTCGCTGTGCGACCCTCGACAAATTTTCACGGGGCTTTTCTAAACTCGAAATTTTACGTCATGCTTAGCCCGTTTAAAACTTCAAATTGAACTCTACTATAAAATCGACGAATGCCCGAAACTTACATAAATAAAAAATTCACTGAATATCAGAGAAAAGTCATGGAATTATATTCAAATTAAAAAACTAAAACTAACAAATAAAGCCATATGATATTTTTAAATTTGTCAAAATCAGCAGGCATATTACAAAACACGTGAAAATTTATAGAATTAACTTAAATATTCACAAAAACAATGAAAACAATTTAACAAAATAGAGGTTTCCCACAGAAGAAAGTTATATTAAAAGGTCAGGGAAAAAATCTTAAATCAGGGAAATGCCGGAAAAAATTAACATTTCGAGTGGCTACCATGTCAGTTTTACTTCAAATAATATTAAACAAAATTTTGAAAACAAGATTGGTATTTTTAAAAACATTTTCAGTCATTTAATGTTCTTATCAAAGTTCAGTTTGAAGTTTCGAACGAGCATAAAAGAAAAACTCTCTGTATATCTGAGATGGTAATAAATAATATGCAGTGTACAAAACATTTTTTTGAGCACCAGAAAAATTCCAGGGCTAAAGGGTTAAAGACAGGGGCGTATCTGCGGCCTGGGTTCGAACGCGAGCTTCTCAAGATTTCTGTTGTAAATATGCGACAAAAAAAAATGTTTACGATAAATAAAAAAAATCTTTTTTTTCTCGTTAATATTATAAATATCTGTCGAAAATAATATTTCATCAAATTAATAGAATGGCTATAATCAAATGAATAAAATCGTCCAATTATATTTATTAATGCTATGATTTATTTAGGGTTTACAAACGAACGCAATCAGTATATTTTGAACTTCACTTAAATTAGTGTTTTATGCGAGTGGCGCACAGTGGTCTGAAACCGACCAAAATGCGACAAAATCCCACTTTTTTTTTTTATTTTGTGTGATAACAATTTCAAATTTGGTACGCTTATACGAAACACAAATTCAAGTTTACAGAAATACATAAACTTTATTTGCACTTCCGGTTTCACCGGATATTACCTCAATTTTAAAAATGGTGACGTGTCATAGCACTTTCCCCGTTAAAGATATGATGATTTAAATATCAACAAAATGGAAAACTTGCTCAAACTAAATTTATTTTACTTTTATTATTATTCCAAAACTATTCACAAAAAAGTAATTCTTGCATTTTTTGATACATCTAGGCAAATTTTGATTATCATCACATCTAAGCGTTATATATTTTTAACTTCACTGTAAATCAGTGTTTTATACGTGTGGCGCATGAAGTAAAATTTCGAGTTTAGAAAAGCCCTGTGAAAATTTGTCTCGGGTCGCTGCGCGACCCTCGACAAATTTTCTACGCGGGGCTTTTCTAAACTCGAAATTTTACTTCATGCTTAGTCTCCGAGTGGAAAACACACGTTACTTTAAAGAGGGTTTCCTGGGCCCCCCTCTAGATACCAAAAAATCATACATTTAAAATTGTTGCAGGCAAGTTTTCACCAAAATTAAAATAAATAATTAATTATCTAAAGGTTAGAAAATGATTACTTAAAAATTGACAAAAATCTGTCAAAATTTATAAATAGAATTAGTATGTATAATCAGCTCAGAAGATTCAACACAATTTGTCAACCAACGGAACAAAATAAAGGCTAGTATTTTTTAAACTTTACAATATTTCAATGTATTATGGGCGTGCCGCACGAAGTAAAATTTCGAGTCAAGAAAAGCTCCGTGAACATTTTCTACGCGGGGAAATTGCACTTCATGCTTAGTCTGGGATTGGAAACACTCGTTCAAACTTTAAATTGAACTCTTTTATTAAATCAACGAATGTCCGCAAATGTACAGAACATTTTTACATATCATATCCTTATGTATTCGTATAACATAAGGATATGATATGTGAAAGTGGTAAATTATTAGGTCACATGCTAATGACTTGTTTTTAAAGAATTTAATAAAATTTTATAAGTTCGGTTTTTTTCATTTTTTTTTTTTTAGTTTTTATTGATAATACATATTATTGCTATTTGTATTATTTTACTGTTTATTTGTAGTTTTTTTCTTGGGCCAGAGGGTCGTGGGTTCGAATCCCACCGGGGGGTGCCAGTTTCTTATGGGGAAATTGGCACCCTCTGGAGCCATGGATGTGAGTGAATGTGCTGTGTCGTCCATAATTAGTTGCATAAGTGTGTAAAGAATTAAATACTTAAATGGAATAAATAAAATAAATATTGATGTTGGCCAATAGTCTACGTTACTAAGGCCAGGCAAAAGCCAAAAAAAAAATTGTAGTTTTTTGTCAATATTTCTGTGGAAATATGGGATAGATAGATAATCTTTATTTATTCGGTAAATTTTAATTTGTGTTAACTTCTGAATTTATAAGAGTACTGTTAATTTTTATATTTTTATATATTATTTAAATTAAAAATTATTATTTGAATTACAAATCAATTCCAATATTATTCAGTATAAGTGTTTTCTAAATAAATTATTATTAAAATTCTTAATTCTAATCGTAAACTTTAAAAATTAATATCTATAATAAAAATATTAAATTCTGCAACTTGAGTAACTAGAATGAAATAGTTAGCTATCTTATGCCCGGTATTAGAAACGATTAATAAATCATTAGATAACTATTTGTGGAGTGAATTTATTTACCTAGTAAACTAATAGGCAAATAAAATTGCGTATTATAAAGCAAACTTACCAAATAAATAGCAATTCTAGAAATAAATAATTTAATTAATAGATTACAAACCGAAATTATACATTTCCATTGTGGCCATAGCTAGAACCACCAATTTGTTAAACTGAATTGTCAATATTTCAAATTACATTGTCAATCAAATTGAAAATTTAGTATAATTCCTTATAATTATGGAGAGTAACCGTGGAATAGGACAGAATTACACAGAACAAGAAAAGGAAAGCTTATTAAAAATTATAAAAAACTTAAACGAGTGTTTTCCACTCCCAGGCTAAGCATGAAGTAAAATTTCGAGTTTAGAAAAGCCTGAAAATTTGGTTTGGTCGCGTAGCGCGAAGCGCGGAGCGGCCAAACCAAATTTTCAGGCTTTTCTAAACTCGAAATTTTACTTCATGCGCCACGCGTACAAGACACTGATTTCAATTGAAGTTCACAATATTTCAGTGTTTTCAGTGTTAAATACGCGTGGCGCATGAAGTAAAATTTCGAGTTTAGAAAAGCCTGAAAATTTGGTTTGGTCGCTCCTCGCTTCGCGCTACGCGACCAAACCAAATTTTCAGGCTTTTCTAAACTCAAAATTTTACTTCATGCTTAATCTGGGAGTGGAAAACACTCGTTTAAAACTTTAAATGGAACTAATTTTCAAAAAAGCGTATGCATAAGTATAAAAATCGCTAGTTATGTCTGATTTGAAAAACTTTAGGTCTTCGAGTCCTTAGAATGTCTTGTGGTTCGAATTAATCACTGTCAGGGAAGATAATATGAGCGAACTTAAATCTGACACGGATGACATGGTAGACATGATAACCGTAATGAAATTAATAAACACAAGTAGTAGAATCTAAAGTAATTATAATAATATAATACATTTTTCACTTTTAACTGTCAAATTATTTAGAGAATAAAATTTACTTGGCAGAAAAACAAACAAATAATTTACTGGGGAGATTTAATAGCCAAATAAAGTTATTTTGTGTTTATAATACCGAAATCTTTGGAATAAATTAATTTATTCCTAAAGTAAATTTTATTTAGGGAATAAAATGTTTTATAATACCGGGCATTATAATAATAATAATAATAATAACATAACTTTATTCAATGGTATGTATACAAATATACAATAAATGTGAACATAACATGATATTTAAATACCTTCGACTTATATACTATAGAACTATAAACTAACTGTTAATATTATCGTTAACGTAATATAGTTCCGCATCCAACAATAAATTAAATACACTGGTTTTGTATTTTGAAAACCGGTCAATTTTTTGTATACATTTAGGAAGTTTATTATACAGTTTAGAACACTTGTAAAAAGTATTTTGCTCAGTTATTGTTAATTTATGCTTCGGGTAAGTAATGTCAGCATTTCTTGTTTTGTAGCCATGCGCTTTCGTTGTATGAAAAATCGATTTGTTTTTATATTCAAATTTAAGGCACTCAAAAACAAACAGCGATGGTAATGTAAGAATTTTATTTTTCTTGCAGAGACCTCTGCAGGATTCTTGAAATTTCATACCGAACATTATTCTGAGAACTCTCTTTTGTACAATAAACAACTTTTTAATATGGCTGCTATTTCCCCAAAAAATAATCCCAAATCTCAGGACTGATTCAATACTTGCGTGATAGATCGCTTTTAGCGAATCTCTGTTCAAATAGTTCTTAATGTTTTGCATTAAGTGGCATAATTTCGATGTTTTTAAAGTCAAATATTCTACGTGTAAGCGCCAATCTAAGGATTCATCAATGAACACTCCCAGGAATTTCACCGCCCAGACCACTGTGTGGCGCATGAAGTAAAATTTCGAGTTTAGAAAAGCCTGAAAATTTTGAATTGCAAAAAGCAAAACGAGTCCCGCGTCCCGGAATATCCAAATGTTCTGACTTTCTAAACTCGAAATTTTACTTCAAGAGCTATTCGTATTAAATACCGATTTAAAGTTAAGTTTAAAATATACACGTTATTTTCTAGATAAATAAAACAATTTAAACACTTTCAAATATATATTGTGCATTCGCTACAATTGTTTCGCCACACTGTGGTTTCTTCAGGCGAAGAAATGATCATTTCTTCTCCTGAAGAAGCCACAATGTGGCGAAACAATTGTAGCGCAATAAAAGTGAAGATGAACTTTCAACATTTATTAACCTTATCAATCAATTTTTTGATACACGTTATGTTTAATCTCACGTTTTTATAAATATTTATTTATGTTGCACTTTCAAAATTCGAGCGGCTTTAGAAATTTGCTTAAAAGTTAAAAATCCCCGTATATAACGATTCATTGCGCAAGAAGCGAATGTTGCCAATTTTACTAGAACCGTTAGGTAATATACCGAAAATTAAGAAACAAATTCCTCTATAAATGTTACCGTAAATTACTTTCTTGAATTCATTTCTCATCTGGCACTTGGTGAAACATATTACACTATGTAAAGTTAATTAAAGGAAAGGCACTTGGTATTGTTTCACAATTAAATCTTTATTCCGACTAGTTTCGGTTTGTTAGACCATTTTCAAAGGAATGTACAGAAAAAATTATTTTCTAAGTATATATACAATATTTTTGTTTCAGGTAATAAGAGAAGTCAGAATTGGGGAATTACAAATCTCCTCGTTGTCGTTTACGATATTTTTCCCCTATTTTTATGGCCCTATTAATCTCCAGGCCCACTTTGAGGTTTAGTGCGTATCCCTTATTACCTGAATGCAATATCTTAAAATTATGCGGATTAAAGAAGTGATTGAATGCGATGCAATGTTTGGAAAAGCCAGTTGTTGGTTTATTATCCGGCAGATCTTTCGAAATCAGAATGAAAGAACATATAAAATCTGTTTTAGATAATAAACCAACAACTGGCTTTTCCAAACATTGCATCGCATTCAATCACTTCTTTAATCCGCATAATTTTAAGATTTTGCATTCAGGTAATAAGGGATACACACTAAACCTCAAAGAGGGCCTGGAGATTAATAGGGCCATAAAAATGGGGAAAAATATCGTAAACGACAACGAGGAGATTTAGAATTCCCCAATTCTGACTTCTCTTATTACCTGAAACAAAAATATTGTATATATACTTAGGAAATAATTTTTTCTGTACATTCCTTTGAAAATGGTCTAACAAACAGAAACTAGTCGGAATAAAGATTTAATTGTGAAACAATACCAAGTGCCTTTCCTTTAATTAACTTTACATACCGTAAATTACTGTAAAATACCAAAGGTAATTACCGTTCAAATCAACAATTCCGATACTTTATACTAAACGGTATGACTTGTTCTTGTATAAATTGCGATAAAATTATTTTCCTACATTTTCCAGCAGGGTCAAACCTATCCCAATAGAGCAAAAAAAATCCAAAATTTTGCATAAGTTTCTCAAACATTTAAAACTCTAAAAAAAATGTTTTGTCTAAATATAATATCCAAATATGAAATTAGCCTTCAACTGTAATTACGAGGAGAACATGCACATATCGAATGTCCCGTTGGTTTACTTAAAGACCCCCTGAATAAGTTGCCACATGGTTCCTTCTGGACACGCTTCTCATTACTGGCAATTAGGGCCGATCGTGATTTCCGGTCGTGCGAGAGCCGCGGGCCATCTTGATTTCACAACAAAACACTCTGCGAAACGTCAGCAGCCTCTGCATACTGCTTTAGTAGTTACATTATTTTGAACTTCACCTGAAATCACGCGTGGCCATGAAGTAATATTTCGAACGAGATAAATTCAAATTCAAAACTATTTGAATTCGAGAAACTAAGCTTACGCTTCTTATAGTTTGCACACTTTAAACATGATATATAAAATTACGAAAAAACTATTCGTGAAAATGCAAACAATGTCTTAATTAATAAGACAACTTAAGACGATAAATATCCATTGAAACAACTACTTCCCGTGCAAATACACCTCCGGATATTGAGTTATACAATGAAATATTTAAAATCTTATTTAATTTGAATTAAATAAGATTTTAAATATTTCATTGTAAAATCTTGTTTAATTTGAATTAAATAAGATTTTAAATATTTCACTGTATAATTCAATATCCGGAGGTGTATTTGCACGGGAAGTAGTTGTTTCAATGGATATTTATCGTCTTAAGTTGTCTTATTAATTAAGACATTGTTTCCATTTTCACGAATAGTTTTTTCGTAATTTTATATATTATGTAATATTTCGAGTTTAGAAAAGCCAAAAAATTTGGTTTGGTCGCGTAGCGCTACGCGCTACGCGACCAAACCAAATTTTCAGACTTTTCTAACTCGAAATTTTACTTCATGCTTAATCTGGGATTGGAAAACACTCGTGTAAGACTTCAAATTAAACTATTTTAAAAAACAAACGATTATTGGAAAAGATACAGCTCATGCATAGTAGTATGTAAATTTACAAGTAAAAGTCCCTGTATGTTTACCAAATTTTAGTAGTGGCAAGCGCCACCTTCAGGGCCGAAAGGGTTAAATAATCAAGTTAAAAATGTATACCGTTGTAGTGCTACGCACTCATTATCAATAACAACTGTTGGAGTTGTTATTGATAATGAGTGCGTTGCACTCGAAAAATGTATCTAAAGATTATAAAATAAATGTGAAGAAAGGATACAAGAGTGTTAATTTTTATTGATTATACTCTTTACGAAACACAAAAACATACAATAATCATACAGGGTGCCCGTATTTCAACAGAATGTATGGTGATCTTGGTTATTTAAATAGATAGAGAGTCGATTAAATTGGGGCAAAGTTGCTTAATAATAATCGAAACACAAATTTAAAATATCTTCTTTCGTTTTTGAGATATTGTCAAAAAACGGATTTTTGAAATTACGTTTTTATTTTTTTTATTCAAAAACCATTGAATCTAGACATTTACAATTTTGACATTATAACTTTTTAACGAGAAATCTAGTAACATATTTTATTTTAAGATAACTATAACATTTACCCAGGGACCATAGCCAACTTTTGTTTTCCTTATGGGCGCCATTTTGGATTTTCATATTTTTTGGAAGAATAATTTTTTCTGAATTCAACAAACAAAACAAAAGAATAAAATTTTACATATAAAATGTACAATAAACTAAGTATTATAGTTTGTTGTACATTTTATATGTGAAATTTTAATCTTTCGTTTTTTGTAAAGAAAGAGTGCTTTGGAAACAGTTGAGTAACTCACTTATTTGACAGCTCCTAGGGCCCATAATTGTTTAAACTGACGAGTGTTTTCCACTCCCAGGCTAAGCATGAAGTAAAATTTCGAGTTTAGAAAAGCCCCGCGTAGAAAATTTGTCGAGGGTCGCGCAGCGACCCGAGACAAGTTTTCACGGGGCTTTTCTAAACTCGAAATTTTACTTCATGCGCCACGTGTATAAACCACTGATTTACAGTAAAGTTAAAAATATTTAACGCTTAAATGTGATGGTGATCAATATTTATTGAGATGTAGTGCAAATAGAAGAATTATTTTTTTGTGAATAGTTTTTCAATAATAATAATAAAAGTAGAATAAATTTGGTTTGTGCAACTTGTCCATACTTTTGATATTTAGGTCATCATATCTTTAACGGGGAAAGTGATATGAATGACACATTTTTAATTTATGTTTTGTGTGATAATTGAAACTTATTATTATTACAAAAGATTGACAGTTATTGAATAATTTTGACTGCTAACAATGATTGGCTGCGGTCAAAATTTTATTGATTAATAGATATGAAGTCATTGCTTCCAAGGCACCCTTTGCAAAATAGAAAATATTATAATTTTAAATATCAAATCTTAAATAAATTATGAGTGTGATACATCACTGAGCTCAGAAAATAATATTCTTCCAAAAAATATGATAATCCAAAATGGCGCCCATAAGAAAAATAAAAGTTGGCTATGGCCGGGGACCATAGTATAGTTATCTTAAAAAAAATATGCTACTAGAATCCTCATTAAAAAGTGCCTGTATATTGTCAATGTTCTAAGGGCGGTCTTAGATGGACGTTTTTAGCGCGATAGCGGAGCGGGACGGTCCGTTTTTTCCTCTCCGCTTTTAGCTCTTATACGGAGCGGATGGAACGCGTTTTGCAAGCGGGTGCTAGGCGAGTTCGCCGCCGAGCCTTCGGTGCCGTCTATCATTCAGCTATGCTGAGTAATAAGCATGGACGAAATAGATTTAATTGCGTCATATTATAATTTAATTATTCTTTATTATTCATAGACGTATTTATGTATTTAATGTTTTTATAAATATAAATATTACTTTCCTAATTCCACATGCACTCCGCCCACTGAGCAAAAAACAAACAAATAACGTTATATCAACAGTGCAGCAACATTAAACCTTGTTTTAATGTTGATGAAACATTACTTAAATGTTTAAATATTAAATGATTTGTTCCTTGGGCGGTGCCTGAATTTCTAAGAGAAAACTTTCTGTATCAAACATACTTATAAAATCACGTTTTAGCGCTAGGATATAGACAATCACCTTTTTTCCTTTTATTTAACCCGTAACCGGTACACAAATTTCTGTCAAAAATTTCACACACTTTGATGGGTAATAACTTGCATATTAAAAATAGACTGTGAAATGGGCATTTCCCTAGTATGTTGTCCAATTGGAGAGTCAGGGAAAAGAGAAGCTGCTGGCGGTACAAAATTTACGAGCACAGAGACCGCTCTCAAAAAAATGATAATTAATTCTTTTAATTATTTTGTTTTCATCACACTATTTTTACAAGAGATTGGGGGCGATTTTAAATTGTTAGTTATTTTATTTTTCGCAATTTTTAGAAAATATCAAAGATTTTTTAAATATTAAATAAAATTATACTCATATCTTAGAGATGGAAGTTTACCCAAAAATTTATAATTTATATATTTTGTTTATTTATTTTTTAATTTTGGACACTTATCTAAACGCAAAAATATGTATTTTTGCGTTACGACTAAATATTGTAAGGAAAATATTACGAATTTAACTCGCTTTGGCCGATTTATCACAAAAATATTGCAAAAAACGCCCGCTTTGAAAACGCGTTTCACCCGCCCATATAAGAAGGCGCATAAGAAACCATGTGTTAAAACTGAAAAACGCGTCCGTCCTGCTCCGCTCAAATTTAAACAGACGCGAGTGCTGGCGTTTTCTCCGCCTCGCACCCTTCCGTCTACGGACTCTCATATAAACCTACAGAGAGTTTTATGTAACACCGAACATTTTCAAAACGAGAATTTTTCTTACATGTATACATTGCACATTGCACATTCTTCGATGCTTGGTTTATTAAAAGAATTTAAGTTCAAGATTTAAGCGAGTGTTTTCCACTCCCAGACTAAGCATGAAGTAAAATTTCGAGTTTAGAAAAGCCTGAAAATTTGGTTTGGTCGCGTAGCGCGAAGCGCGGAGCGGCCAAACCAAATTTTCAGGCTTTTCTAAACTCGAAATTTTACTTCATGCGCCCCTGGTACAAAACACTAATTCAGTGTAAAGTTTATCAGTGTGTTTTAAACTTCGTAATATGTCAGTGTTTTGTACCGTTGGCGCATGAAGTAAAATTTCGAGTTTAGAAAAACCTGAAAATTTGGTTTGGCCGCTCCGCGCTTCGCGCTACGCGACCAAACCAAATTTTCAGGCTTTTCTAAACTCGAAATTTTACTTCATGCTTAGCCTGGGAGTGGAAAACACTCGCTTAAAGCTTAAAATTGGATTTTTGTTAATAAACCCAGCATCGTAAAATGTACAACGTATGCATATGGATACTTCAAAGAAAAATTGTTTTCCACTCCCAGACTAAGCATGAAGTAAAATTTCGAGTTTAGAAAAGCCTGAAAATTTGGTTTGGTCGCGTAGCGCGAAGCGCGGAGCGGCCAAACCAAATTTTCAGGCTTTTCTAAACTCGATTTTTTACTTCATGCGCCCCTGGTACAAAACACTAATTCAGTGTAAAGTTTAGCAGTGTGTTTTAAACTTCGTAATATGTCAATGTTTTGTACCGTTGGCGCATGAAGTAAAATTTCGAGTTTAGAAAAGCCTGAAAATTTGGTTTGGCCGCTCCGCGCTTCGCGCTACGCGACCAAACCAAATTTTCAGGCTTTTCTAAACTCGAAATTTTACTTCATGCTTAGCCTGGGAGTGGAAAACACTCGCTTAAAGCTTAAAATTGGATTTTTTTTAATAAACCCAGCATCGTAAAATGTGCAACGTATGCATATGGACACTTCAAAGAAAAATTCTCGTTATGAACATGTTCTGTATGTGTTAAAACGCAAACACTTGCGCCCGCTCACGTTCCGCCTCGCGTTTAAAACGTCCATTTAAGAGGTCCCTAAATGTCCAGATTTAGTAGTTTTTAAACAAAAAAATAAAAACGATTTTTCAAAAAATCAGTTTTTTGTTCATATCTCGAATACAAAAAAATATATTTCAAAATTGTTTACAGATTATTGTTAGGACCTAAAATACGCAACTTTACCCCAATTTAACCGACTCTCTATCTCTTTAAATAACTGAGAACCCCATACATTCTGTCGAAATACGGACACCCTGTATGTTGGATTAATTTCTCACTTAACCCGTGGTGAAACATTTAGATAATAGTAGAATTTTGATTAAAACACTTGTTTCAACGATTCAGTAAAACACCCCAAGTGTTTTAATCAAAATTCTACTATACATTAATCAATTCAGATATTCAATACCTTAAGCATGATTTATAATACTGGTATACGTATCAGTCAAAATGGCGCCGGGATATCCATCCCATTTTGAAATAATTGGAACATGGATCGATTCCAGTGTCGCCATTTAAAAATATATCAATCAATTCGCGGTTATTAAAAAACGATTACGGCGCTTTGTAATTTGTCCTGGCCGTCGCGACGCTTTCACGATTGCCAACCAGCAAGAAATTAATGTTCGTCGGGAAAAGCCAACCCATTCAAATAGAATATGAACATATATTTTAAAAACTCATATTTACTGCATAAATATAACGCTGGCCACATCAGATTTTGTTCAATTTAATATTATTTTTTTTTTTTAGTTTTTCACGTTTGGTACAATTTCTATAGAATGCACGAACTTTTCTTTGAGGTATTTTTATATTAACATTATTTTTTCTAACGAGTGTCTACAAACTGTCGGTATCTCGGTTGTTTTGAAAAACAAATTGCATATCTTAAATTTAATTATATGTCTAATTACGACGTATGTTTCTAAAGTCAGAACCAACTTTGATGCCAAAAGTGTATAGACACTCGTTACTTTTGTGTACTCAATTGTATCTTATGCTCTTACCTAAGGGATTAATTTTAATATAGTTTTAATTTGAACTTAAATGTCACAGGCAGGGTTCGGACGACATATAACAGGGGTGCTTAGCTCATCGATCGCGATTGACCGGCCGATCGCTGACCATCTTTGGTCGATCGCCTATCGGTTTCAACCTCCGGTGAGATTTTGCGAAAAATAATTGAATTTTCAGTATGTTTAGGGAAAAAATTGTTGTTTTATCAGCAATTCGTCGATTACTATTCCAAAAAAAGGCAACATTTTTTTTTGTTTGTTACTTTGGCCTTGGCTTTCACCATACAGCCATCTATTGTTTTATCTATTTTAATTTAACTAATTCCATACACACTTATTTAAATCATTTGGACCCCACAATACATTCACACCACATCCATGGACCCGGATGGAATAATTTATTATTCATAAATTATTCCACCGGTCGGGATTCGAACCCGCGACCTCTTGGTCTGTGGGCAGGGTCTCTACCCACTCGGCCACCGAGGCCCCTAAAGGCAACATAGAGCGAAATTTTCGATCGTCACACGAACAAAAGGACGTGGATTAAAAAAAAACCGAGACGGAAATGAAAGAAAATGCGTTTAGAGAAAGGAATGTCTGTCTAGCAAAATTAAAATTAGTAAACAAACCAATATCAGTCGTTATTGCTTCGTTAATTCTTTTAGAAAAAATCGAGTAATTTGCAGTACAAACCAATATCAGTCGTTATTGCTTCGTTAATTCTTTTAGAAAAAATCGACCAATTCGCAGTAAATTTAAAGATAAACTTATAAGAAAAAATCTCTTGATATACTATTTTTTATTTATTTTTTTTGTCTATAACCTGTTGATCGCCAAATAACTTGGTATGCAAAAGCTCGCGTATTACAAAAGGTTGAACACCCCTGATATATATCATCAAATATCTATCACGATATTTATCATGATAAATATCGATATTTATAAATTTACAACGTTCTGAGCAAAATAAATGCTTTTGGAGTTGATTAAATAATTCATGATTTATTTATAATTTTCCAAACAAGATTACTTTAAAATATTACGATGTTCTTACTAAACCTTAACTTTGACACGATTTTTCAGAAAAAAAGAGTTACATTATTTCAATTCCTACTTCAGGATCTCAAAACGAATTTATTTTTAAGGACATAATTAATGTTTTTTTTTTATATATAATTTTTCGAACAAAGAAAATCATAAGATTATGAGGTAATCTGATGATTTTTTTTGGGACCGATTCAAAACATCCACACAATTTTTGCCACCCTTCAGCTGGGCCTTTCTAATTTTTTTTTTTCATAATAATATTGATAATTTCTTATAAACAAAAAAATACAGTACAACTCGTACTAACTTTTAGAAATAAAAATATTTGTTAATATTTCGCAGTTTCTCCATTTAAAAATGCAATTTAAATTTAAAATAATTGTGCTTAATGTTATGCAGATTGTAAATATTTTATATAAAACCAATCGTGCTCAATATATTTTAAAAACTATGCTAAAACAAAAAATCTGGTTAGTGTGAGAAATCTCTACTTTTTAAGTTTTCATTCTTGGATATTCTCCTCTGTGAATGTTTTTATCTAGTCCTATTTTTTTCCACTAAAATCACAGGATTTTCAAGAAGAACCAGTTGAGATATTGAAACCCCAGGTTCGGGTTCTTAAAGCTTGTTTATTTTAAAGACTCATTTTATTTTAAAAACTATGCTAAAACAAAAAATCTGTTTAGTGTGAGAAATCTCTACTTTTTAAAATTTCATTCTTGGATACTCTCCTCTGTGGATGTTTTAATCTAGTCCTAGTTTTTTCCACTAAAATCACAGGATTTTCAACAAGAACCAGTTGAGATATTGAAACCCCAGGTTCGGGTTCTTAAAACTTGTTTATTTTAAAGACTCATTTTATTTTAAAAACTATGCTAAAACAAAAAATCTGTTTAGTGTGAGAAATCTCTACTCTTTAAAATTTCATTCTTGGATATTCTCCTCTGTGGATGTTTTAATCTAGTCCTATTTTTTCCACTAAAATCACAGGATTTTCAAGAAGAACCAGTTGAGATATTGAAACCCCAGGTTCGGGTTCTTAAAGCTTGTTTATTTTAAAGTCTCATTTTATTTTAAAAAACTATGCTAAAAAAAAAAATTTGTTTAGTGTGAGAAATCTCTACTCTTTAAAATTTCATTCTTGGATATTCTCCTCTGTGGATGTTTTAATTTAGTCCTATTTTTTTCCACTAAAATCACAGGATTTTCAAGAAGAACCAGTTGAGATATTGAAACCCCAGGTTCGGGTTCTTAAAGCTTGTTTATTTTAAAGTCTCATTTTATTTTAAAAACTATGCTAAAACAAAAAATCTGTTTAGTGTGAGAAATCTCTACTCTTTAAAATGTCATTCTTGGATATTCTCCTCTGTGGATGCTTTAATCTAGTCCTATTTTTTTCCACTAAAATCACAGGATTTTCAAAAAGAACCTGTTGAGATATTGAAACCCCAGGTTCGGGTTCTTAAAGCTTGTTTATTTTAAAGTAAAAATTAGTGCTTTTAAAGTTGATTCAATAATTCATGATTGTTTTATAATTTTTCAAACAAGATTACATTATAATCTAACGTTGTTTTCACTAAATCTCAACTTTGACACGATTTTTCAGAAAAACTGGTTCAGAACCCTACTTTTAGAATCTTATAGCGTATTTATTTCTAAGCAATATAGAAGTTTTTGGCGTTGATTTAATTATTTATAATTTTCTTATAATTAATTGTCCAAACCCCTCGTGGGTCAGTGAGTAGAGCTCCTGCTCTTGGGCCAGAGGGTCGTGGGTTCGAATCCCACGGGGGGGTGCCAGTTTCTTATGGGGAAATTGGCACCCTCTGGAGCCATGGATGTGAGTGAATGTGCTATGTCGTCCATAATTAGTTGCATAAGCGTGTAAAGAATTAAATACTTAAATGGAATAAATAAAATAAAAATTGATGTTGGCCAATAGTCTACGTTACTAAGGCCAGGCAAATGCCAAAACCCAAAAAGAAAAATTTGTCCAAACAAATAACTATAAAATCTAACAATCTAACAAAATTAAATCGTGATATGAATACGAATAGTCGTATTTATATCACGATTTAATTTTGTAGGCATTCATCGTTTTCGAACGGTGTTTAATTCGAAGTTTTGAACGAGTGTTGTCCACTTCCAAACTAAGCATGAAGTAAAATTTCGAGTTTAGAAAAGCTTGGGCGTTTAGATTTGACGCGTAGCGTCAAAATCCAAACTCAGGCTTTTCTAAACTCGAAATTTTACTTCATGTGCCACGCGTATAAAACACTGACCATATTGTGAAGTTGTAAATATACTGCTTATGTTTTATAAATTTTAGCCAAATCTCGCGCTATCAAAATTCGAGCAAATTGCAATAAATTTGAAGGTATACTTATAAGAAAAAATCTCTTGGTATACTGTTTTTTATTTGTTTTTATTTTCTATAACCTGTTCATTGCTAAATAACTTGGTATACAAGAGAAGCTCGCGTATTACAAAAGGTTGGACACCCTTGATATATATCATCAAATATCTCTCACGATATTTATCATGATATGTAACGATATTTATAAACTACGATATATATACCGGGTGTTGACTTGGCGGACGCAACATAGGAAATCGCATGTTAATTCAAAAGTGTTCCCTATTCCCTATTGATTTTAGAGCCAAAATGTATTTTACTTTTTTGTAGGGGGAAAAATTCTAAATTTATGAATGTTCACACTTAACACTTTACGTTTCTCTAAGTTAAAATAATTAAGAAAATTAATGTGATTTTATAAAAATAATGACATACCATGGAATTGAAACAACAATTGCGGATATTCCCTGTTATTTTTTAAGTTCAATTTAAAGCTTTAAACAAGTGTTTTCCACTCCCAGACTAAGCATGAAGTAAAATTTCGAGTTTAGAAAAGCCCCGTGAAAATTTGTCGAGGGTCGCGCAGCGACCCGAGACAAATTTTCTGGGCTTTTCTAAACTCGAAATTTTACTTTATGCTTAGTTATGTATAATTTATGTATATTCTATTTTCACTAGAAACTGTGTTTTATACGCGTGGCGCATGAAGTAAAATTTCGAGTTTAGAAAAGCCCAGAAAATTTGTCTCGGGTCGCTGCGCGACCCTCGACAAATTTTCACGGGGCTTTTCTAAACTCGAAATTTTACTTCATGCTCAGTCTGGGAGTGGAAAACACTTGTTTAAAGCTTCAAATTGAACTCTTTTAAAAGTCAACGAATGTCAGAAAATTTACAGCTAAAATAATTAAGAAAAAGTAATGTGATTTTATAAAAATAATGACATACCATGGAATTGATACAACAATTGCGTATATTCCCTGTTTTTTTTAAGTTCAATTTAAAGCTTTAAACAAGTGTTTTCCACTCCCAGACTAAGCATGAAGTAAAATTTCGAGTTTAGAAAAGCCCCGTGAAAATTTGTCGAGGGTCGCGCAGCGACCCGAGACAAATTTTCTGGGCTTTTCTAAACTCGAAATTTTACTTCATGCGCCACGCGTGTAAAACACTATAATACTGTCAAATTTATACATATTCTAATTTCACTTAAAATCTGTTTTATACGCGTGACGCATGAAGTAAAATTTCGAGTTTAGAAAAGCCCAGAAAATTTGTCGAGGGTCGCTGCGCGACCCTCGACAAATTTTCACGAGGCTTTTTTAAACTCCAAATTTTACTTCATGCTCAGTCTGGGAGTGGAAAACACTTGTTTAGAGCTTCAAATTGAACTCTTTTAAAACTCAACGAATGTCAGAAAATTTACAGCTAAAATAATTAAGAAAAAGTAATGTGATTTTATAAAAATAATGACATACCATGGAATTGATACAACAATTGCGTATATTCCCTGTTTTTTTTTAAGTTCAATTTAAAGCTTTAAACAAGTGTTTTCCACTCCCAGACTAAGCATGAAGTAAAATTTCGAGTTTAGAAAAGCCCCGTGAACATTTGTCGAGGGTCGCACAGCGACCCGAGACAAATTTTCTGGGCTTTTCTAAACTCGCAATGTTACTTCATGCGCCACGCGTGTAAAACACTATAATACTGTCAAATTTATGTATATTCTAATTTCACTTAAAATCTGTTTTATACGCGTGGCGCATGAAGTAAAATGTCGAGTTTAGAAAAGCCCAGAAAATTTGTCTCGGGTCGCTGCGCGACCCTCGACAAATTTTCACGGGGCTTTTCTAAACTCGAAATTTTACTTCATGCTTAGTCTGGGAATGGAAAACACTCGTTTAAAGCTTCAAATTGAACTCTTTTAAAAATCAACGAATGCCAGAAAATGTACAGCTAAAATAATTAAGAAAAAGTAATGTTATTTTATAAAAATAATGACATACCTTGGAATTGATACAACAATTGCGGATGTCAAAATAGCACAAAATATTGCTGTTACTTAATTATCGACAATAAACATAACGCAAACATCGTGATAACTGTGTTCTGCATAATACCACTTTATTAGGAGGATTTTTTTTGTATAGTGTAAATCATTTCGAAAACATTTACTTTAATCAAGTGACGGCGATATCTTCTGCCATTTTGACCTCCGCAATTGTTGTTTCAATTCCATGGCTTGTCATAATTTTTTAAAATCACATTACTTTTTCTTAATTATTTTGACTTAGAGAAACGTAAAGTGATAAACGTTAACAAGAATGAATTTGGAATGTTTCCTTCTACATAAAAGGTAATTACATTTTGTTTCTAAAATGAATAGGGGAGCCAAAATTTGAACATTTCAAAATTTACATGGGATTTCCTATGTTGCGTCCGCCAAGTCAACACCCGGTATATCATAGATATTTATAGAATGCGCAATTCTAAAATATTGCGCGTCGCTCAGTTACATTAACACTTAGTAATTATTAATGATTTCGATAGCTAACGCCATCTAATGCTTCATAGTGGCATCGTCACAAAGTGCATATACAGGTCACTGTTTCGTCCACGAGCGAGCAGAACTCTGTTTGGGAAACCAGAAAACAAATATCAAAATTGATTAAACTCAGCAATTCTTCAATGAAATAAAAAATATTGCAACTGAATATATTTGAGAAAACAGGGGCTTCTCGAATATTCCCAGCTTTCGTTTTTTGAGTTATTTAAAGAATTGCTTATAGTTGATGCAACAACAGAATAAAAATTCATTTGGTGCACCGAGTCAAATGATTTTTTTCAGCAATTAGGAAATAGATTGAGTCATTTGAAGGCTGCCAAACTTGTGTGTTTTTATTTAAATATTTAAATTGTAAAAATCTTCCTAAAGATTACAATTCAAACTTAATTTCAGAAGATGCTCCTATTTCTAAATTAAACATGATGAATTCTTCCAACGATGGACCATCTAATAATTCAATATGCCAATATTGGGCAGCTTGGTGGTGTAGTGGTTAGAGTGTTGTACTGCCACGCCACGGACCGGGGTTCAAATACCGGCCTAACAAGTTGTCTGCATTTATATAGGTTAGGATAAAAATGCCAAACACTCCGTCTTCTCGGATATGACGTTAAATGCATGTAGGACCCGTGTACTGCCTGAATGTTGCGTGCACGTTAAAGATCCCTACCGGTGGGTTGGAACTCCCACCGGGTTCGGCAAAATTCCCGGATAGCTGTAGACCTAATCTCCGGCGTCATGATTGGCCTTAGCAGCGGAAATAGATGACGTAAAACCCAAATTAAAAAAAAAATATGCCAAGATTGCTAAGTATTTTTACAATTCAAAAGCAGCTTAAATGTTATATTTTTACTATTTTCCAATCGTTTTTTTTTTAATAAGTGAAAATAAAATAAATAAAGTATGTGTATTAATATAGGAAATTTTCCTTTTACTCTGATATTATTTCGTTTACTCTATTAAAACGTTCGCTGTTTTTTTTAATGGAGTCAATTTGAACCTTTAAACCAGTGTTTTTTATTCCCAGACTAAGCATGAAGTAAAATTTCGAGTTTTAAACTCGAAAGTTTACTTTATGCGCCATGCGTATAAAACACTGAATTTAAATGAAGTTCAAAATCTTTAGCATACTGCTTTAGTAGCATATTGTGAACTTCGCAATATTTAGTGTTTTTACGCGTGGCGCATGAAGTAAAATTTCGAGTTTAGAAAAGCCTAAAAGTTTGGTTTGGTCGCTACGCGACCAAACCAAACTTGTAGGCTTTTCTAAACTCGAAATTTTACTTCATGCTTAATCTGGGAGTGGAAAACACTCGTTTAAAGCTTCAAATTGAACTCTATTAAAAAAACAACCAACGTTTTAATAGAGTAAAAGAAATAATATCAGAGTAAAAGGAAAATTTCCTACCAATACCTGAAGATTTACAGCAAATACACTGTAATTGGGACATGTATACTTACAAGAAAAACACCCTGTATAGTTAATAAAGAATATAAATATTAATATTTATGAACAAGAATAATTATCAAGAAGTTAATATACCGTGCGTTCTATTTAAGTATGGCCATAGGGATTTACATGGTAAAAATTGTACCCCATGTTAACTTTTGTTGTCGTACAAATTTGAAACAAGTTTTTGTTTTTAACAATAAATCAAACATTTTTTTACGAAACACAAATAATGAAGCTAAAAGTTGACCTTGCGGAAAATGACAAGTAAATGTTATAAAATCGCACGAAAGTTTGTTAAGGGGAGGGGGGTTTGACTATGTAAATTGTGTGTTTATTTATTTATTTATTTATTAACGGAATCTCCATTTTATTATGTTTATGTATGTTTAGATTTCCGTTCCACCATTATTTTAAGATAATATTTTTAACATTTTCTTTTACAGAGAAATGTGTTGAACCTTTCGTAACGAAACGGGGCAACGAAGAAATAATTTACATTTTTTGGTCTATTTCAAAATAAAATAACATAGTATTTTTATAGAAATGCAAGTTCAAACAAAAGTTATTTATTATTTAAAGATGTAAAACAGTTTAAAAAAATCTATTTGCCCCGTTTTATTACGAAAGGTTCAATACATGTCTCTGTAAGATCAAATTTGAAAATGTTTATCTTATAATATTGCTAGAACGGAAATCTGAACGTACACAATTTACATGGTCAAACCCCCCTTTTAACAAACTTTCCTGCGATTTTATACCATTTAGTTGTCATTTTGGCCAAGGTGAATGTTTGGCTTAGTCATTTGTGTTATTAAACTTTAAAAACGAAAATAGCGAAACCTAACATGTTTATGTCCTAGCATGAACATTTCGTAGAAAAATGTTTCAAACTTGTACGATAACAAAAATTAACATCGGATACAGTTTTTACCATGTAAATCCCTATGGCCATACTTAAATAAAACGCACGGTATATCTAATAATTATCGATGTATATATATCCGATATTTTGATATTTATATAAATATCATATTTCCGAACCCTAGTCACAGGACACCTCTCGTGAGGTTTTATTTTGTTTGAAGTAAAACAGCTTCTCAACGACCAAATGGACTTAACAAATGCGCCCCTCTTAAATAGTTTTTTTTTGGAAAAGAAAAACCACCCCCCATAAACATTGTATATATACCTGACCCGACAAATTTTACTTATCAGTTCTTCGCCTGAAGAAGCCACAGTGTGGCGAAACAATTGTAGCGAATGCACAATATATATTTGAAAGTGTTTAAATTGTTTTATTTATATAAAAGTGAAGTAAAACTATTAAAATTTGTTCTTCTGTATCACAACAATGGACGGGTAATTTTATATTATAAAATACGCTGACTATCAATGGCATCGTAATAAAATGGCGACGGAATCAGCCAACCAAGAAGTTTTTTTTTCACAGCGGGAATTTATACAATGGCCACAGTGCACCACCACTCCTACCAACTTTTGACCTAAAATCTACATACATACTCGAATTACTTCACATACTTAATTTTTCCGTAAGAGAATAAGTTACTGTAATCATAAACAAACTCGAAATAAATAAATTGCAATTTTTCAGACATTCCTAAGTTAGAAACGTAAGAGCTGTCGGGTAATCCGCGGATTAGAACAATGTCCGAAGAATGACCTAGAGTGAAATTTGAAAGAGTGGAGATTTCTTGAAAAAAATATTTTTTTTGTTTTAGCATAGTAGAATTTGTCGTAAACAAACTTGAAATAAACAAATTGCAATGTTTCAGACATTCCTAAGTCAGAAACATAATCGCTGCCGGGTAAACCCCGTGTCAAAACAATCTCCGAAGAATGCCCAAGCATGAAATTTGAAAGAGTGGAGATTTCTTGAAAAAAATAAATTTTCTGTTTTAGCATAGTAGAATTTGTCGTTAACAAACTTGAAATAAATAAATTGCAATTTTTCAGACATTCCTAAGTCAAAAACATAAGAGCTGCTAGGTAAACCACGGATTAAAACAATCTCCGAAGAATGGCGTAGAATTTATATAAATATCATATTTCCGAACCCTAGTCACAGGACACCTCTCGTGAGGTTTTATTTTGTTTGAAGTAAAACATCTTATCAACGACCAAACGGACTTAACAAATTCGCCCCTCTTAAATATTAATTTTTTGAAGAAAAATAACCAGCCCCCATAAAAATTTGAAAGAGTGGAGATTTCTTAAATAAAATAATTTTTTTGTTTTAGTATAGTAGGATTTGCAAACCAAAATCAACACAATTGTCTTCAATTCAGTTTTCATTAATTACTTTATAAAACAGTTTTATAATATTGTTAATTGAATAAGTCACTTGGATTGTTCCACTACTGTTTTTATTCTCTTTGACTAGTTTCGACTTATAGTTATTCTCAAGGAAACACAATTGGTTTTAACCCATTAATAGCCGAGCAATTATAGAGTTAACTCTAAAAGTTGATTTTAGGTAAAATTCTGCTCTTCTTTTAATGATTTAGATAATTGACTTATTGTATTACATACTGGAAATGTTCCTTTTAAATATACATAATGTGTACGCTGTAAATTTTCAGGCGTTCGTCGATTTTATAAAAGCGGTTAATTTAAAATTTCAAACGAGTGTTGTCTACTCCTAGATTAAGCATGAAGTAAAATTTCGATTTTAGAAAAGCCTTAAAATTTGATTTGGTCGCTCCGCGAAGCGTAGCGGCCAAACCAAATTTTCAGGCTTTTCTAAACTCTAAATTTCCTGTACTCCTTGAGAATGACTCAAAGTCGAAACTAGTTCGAATAAATAACCAAAATATTAGTGAAATTTAACTATGTGTTTTTTTTTAAATCATATCTAAATTTTACTTCATGCACCACGCGTATATAACACAAAAATATTACAAAATTCGCAATATGCTACTAAAGCAGTATGCTGAAGAGGTACATTTTGAACTTCATTTAAATCCAGTGTTTTATATGCGTGGCCAAATTTCGAGTTTAGTGAAGCCTGAAAATTTGGTTTGGTCGCATAGTGCTACACGACCAAACCAAATTTTTAGACTTTTCTAAACTCGAAATTTTATTTCACGCTTAGTCTGGGTGTGGAAGCCACTCGTTTAAAGCTTCAAATTGAACTCTATAAAAAAACAACGAACGTTTTAATATAGAGTTTTTCAGGCTTTTTTAAACTCGACATTTTACTTCATGCGCCACGCGTATAAAATACTGATATATAATGATGTTTAAAATACATCGCTTATGCTTCTAGTTACAAAATTCAACAAAATTACGCCACTGGTCAATGCCTAGAACCAGTGGCGTAACTAGAATTTTGTAACTAGAAGCATAAGCGATGTATTTTAAACATCATTATATGTCAGTATTTTATACGCGTGGCGTATGAAGTAACATTTCGAGTTTAGAAAAGCCTGAAAAACTCTATATTCAAACGTTCGTTGTTTTTTTTTAATAGAGTTCAATTTGAAGCTTTAAACGAGTGGTTTTATTTGGTATAGAGCAGGGCTGGCTAACCTGCGGCCCTCCAAGTGGTTCTGTACGGCCCGCGGCCTCAAACAACTGGGTAAATATTATTATGTTAATACTTTTTGGGTTGGTTTTGTATTATTGTAAAAATTGAGTGTTTTAAATCCGGCGTTACACGCCTGATGCATAAAGTAAATATTTCGAGTTTAGAAAAGCCTGAAATACTTAATGCATGCTTAAACAAGGAGTGCAAACACTTGTTGAAATGAAGAAAAACAAACTAAATACGTAATTTTATTTTAAATGTTATTGATCAAATTAGTAAATATTTATAATTAATTTAGTAATTATAGCGAATATTTAAAATATTCTGGGGAACAATAAAATTAAATTAGTTTACTCAATAGTGATTGCACTTTATCTTATTTTATACAGAGTTCATGTGATAAACATATTTATTTTAAATATTTCATTGAATAATTTAATATCCGGAGGTGTATTTGCACGGAAAGTAGTTCTTTTAATGGTTATTGTCTTAAGTTGTCTTATTAATAAAGACGTATAGTTTGCATTTTACACGAATATTTCGTAATTTCATATATTATGTTTAAAGTGTGCAAAGTATAGTTTGCACATTATTTCTATGTAAGCTCAGTGATTTTCATGCTGATTTTTTATATTTTAATAAACGTTTGCCAAATTTACTGGATTTTCTCCACTAAATTTGGCATGGGAATGTTGTCTTGCCTCACAAAAATTCACAAAGACAACATTCCCATACGCCCCGTAGTGTCCTATATAAATTCACCAACACGTCATATTACAATAGAACTAAATTCCATTTTTAACACTATCACTAACTTTAGCGACCCCCATTCTATTAAAAATTCTGTAGAACTAACCAAGTCACTAGAAAACATAACATTAGAGAGTAATTGTAAACTTGTTTCATTTGATGTCTCCAACATGTTTGCAAAAATCCCACCCGCCGATTGCATCGACCTAATCATTAAACACTTAGATAAAAGTAATGTTAACCCCATAGTAAAATCAGATTTCATATCATTATTAGATTTAATAATAAAATCAAACTATTTTTCATTTAACAATAAATTTTACAGTCAACATGAAGGCTTAGCTGAGCCCATTGCTAGCTGAAATATTCATGAACAATATTACAAATACTATTTTAAATTTCACGTTAGGTAAAAAACACATATTTCATTGGTTTAGATATGTAGACGATGTTCTAGCATTCTTTAAAGGTACAGATAGACAACTCCAGCAATTCCTCAATTTCCTTAACACAATACACCCTTCAATAACTTTTATAGTAGAAACAGAAACCGATAACAAAATAAATTAATTTTCTAGACCTAACCATTACAAAAATTAACAACAAATTAAATTTTAATATATATAGAAAACCGACCTATACTGATTCCGTTATCCCTAACCACTTCCGCCACCCACAAATTCATAAAAAAGCTAGTTTCTATACAATGATAAATAGAGCATTTAAAATTCCGCTAAATATAAACGATAGAAAGAAAGAGATCAATACAATAAAGGAAATAGCATTGAATAATGGCTACACAACTTCACTAATAGACAATTTAATTCATAATTATGAAATGAAAGAGGTGCAGAAATTCTTCTACCCTAGAATTAGGTCAATAGATAATGAACATTTTCAAACAATCAGCTACTATGGTACAATAAGTTGTAAAATTAAAAACATCCATAAAAAAAATGTAACATTAATGTAATATTAAAAACGCCCCCATAAACTTAATAATATAATTTTCAACCCAAAAACAAAACTTAATCCCCTAGTTAGATCAGGCATTTATAAATTGAACAGCGAAAATTGGAAAGGTGTGTACATTGGGCAATCTGGTCGTAGAATCGAAATATGATTGAAAGAACACGAGCGAGCCTTTAGATTAAAACATAATAGTTCTACCTATGCTAACCATCTTTTAGAAGAGAATCACACTTTTGGCGGGGATGTACTTTCAGTAATCCATTTTGCCGAAAAAGGTCGTAAAATGGATTTACTGGAAGCACTAGAAATACACAAGGCCCGAATTAATCCCGGAATTTCCCTTCTTAATGACCAGGTTGACCTAATGTACACCCCTCTTTTCGAAGCCGTATAAATAGTTTTTAACGTGTAATTTGTATTTACTTTAGTTTGAGAATGACTACTAGATAGTCGAAACTAGTCACACAATTAAATGTAAGATTCAGTGGTTAAACAAAGTAAAAAGTGTTTTATTTACAAGTGTATTTAAGATGTACCACAAAGTGAACGCCTACAACACCAAACAGTGAAGAAATTATGTTTAATTATGTTTAATGTTTTTAGTTTTAGCTAAAAGATTCACGTTTTTGATATTTTAACATGTGTTTTTTTTTTACTTAAATAAAAAATGTCTAATCTGGAATTAAAGGTAAAAATATTTGTTTTTGTTTTTTATACATACACAAATTGAACAGTGAAAATTTCGGAGGAGATGGGTTTAATAATTTAAATTAGCATAAATATTATTTCATGATATTTATTCTTTTTTGACATCAAATTGTCAATTATAACTATTGTTTTTAGTTTTAGCGGCGCTAAATTATATAAAAAGCATATAATTTAGCGCCGCTAAAACTAAAAACAATAGTTATAATTGACAATTTGATGGCAAAAAAAATAAATATCATGAAATAATATTTATGCTAATTTAAATAAATAAACCCCTCTCCTCCGAAATTTTCAAACTGTTCAATTTGTGTATGTATAAAAAACAAAAACAAATATTTTTACCTTTACTTGCAGATTTTCACGGACTTTTGAAAATCGGCTGCTTTCCAAGTATAATTATTAATTAAATAGTGACACAATGTAAAGTTTTCTAACCACCGACAATCTTTAATTTTTTTAAGTTTTTATAAATATTTTTAATAGATATTAAATAATTGTCGAAATAGTCGTCATTTATTATTAGAAATTACTCTATTTTTTATTATTTTACTAAAACTTAGTTCAATTTAATAAGTTGCTAATTTATTTGTATTTGGTTTTTAAAATATTAATTGGTTTTAAATTTTGTTTTTAAAATATTAATTGGTTTTAAATTTTGTTTTATTGATTATAATACCGGGTGTTGACTTGGCGGACGCAACATAGGAAATCCCATGTAAATTTTAAAATGATCAAATTTTGGCTCCCCTATTTATTTTAGAAACAAAATGTATTTACCTTTTTTGTGGAGGGAAAATTTTTTGAATTCATTCGTGTTAACGTTTATCACTTTAGGTTTCTCTAAGTTAAAATAATCAATAAAAAATAATATGATTTTATAAAAATAATGACATGCCATGAAATTCAAACAACAACTGCGGATGTCAAAATGGCAAAGATATCGTAGTCACTTGATTAAAGTAAATGTTTTCGAAATAATTTACACTATACAAGAAAAATGTCATAATTTTTATAAAATCAGATTAATTTTTCTTAATTATTTTAGCTGTTAATTTTCTGACATTCGTTGATTTTTAAAAGAGTTCAATTTGAAGCTTTAAACGAGTGTTTTCCACTCCCAGACTAAGCATGAAGTAAAATTTCGAGTTTAGAAAAGCCCCGTGAAAATTTGTAGAGGGTCGCGCCACGCGCATAAAACACAGATTTTAAGTGAAGTTCGAATATACATAAATTTGAAAATATTCTAGTGTTTTATACGCGTGGCGCATGAAGTAAAATTTCGAGTTTAGAAAAGCCCAGAAAATTTGTCTCGGGTCGCTGCGCGACCCTCGACAAATTTTCACGGGGCTTTTCTAAACTCGAAATTTTACCTCATGCTTAGTCTGGGAGTGGAAAACACTCGTTTAAACTTTTAAATTGAACTTAAAAAAAACAGGGAATATCCACAATTGCATCAATTCCATGGTATGTCATTATTTTTATAAAATCACATTACTTTTTCTTAATTATTTTAGCTGTTAATTTTCTGACATTTGTTGATTTTTAAAAGAGTTCAATTTGATGCTTTAAACGAGTGTTTTCCACTCCCAGACTAAGCATGAAGTAAAATTTCGAGTTTAGAAAAGCCCCGTGAAAATTTGTCGAGGGTCGCGCAGCGACCCGAGACAAATTTTCTGGGCTTTTCTAAACTCGAAATTTTACTTCATGCGTCACGCGTATAAAACACAGATTTTAAGTGAAGTTTGAATATACATAAATTTGAAAATATTCTAGTGTTTTATACGCGTGGCGCATGAAGTAAAATTTCGAGTTTAGAAAAGCCCAGAAAATTTGTTTCGGGTCACTGCGCGACCCTCGACAAATTTTCACGGGGCTTTTCTAAACTCGAAATTTTACCTCATGCTTAGTCTGGAAGTGGAAAACACTTGTTTAAACTTTTAAATTGAACTTAAATAAAACAGGGAATATCCACAATTGCATCAATTCCATGGTATGTCATTATTTTTATAAAATCACATAACTTTTTCTTAATTATTTTAGCTGTTAATTTTTAAAAGAGTTCAATTTGATGCTTTAAATGAGTGTTTTCCACTCCCAGACTAAGCATGAAGTAAAATTTCGAGTTTAGAAAAGCCCCGTGAAAATTTGTCGAGGGTCGCGCAGCGACCCGAGACAAATTTTCTGGGCTTTTCTAAACTCGAAATTTTACTTCATGCGCCACGCGTATAAAACACAGATTTTGAGTGAAGTTCGAGTATACATAAATTTGACAATATTATAGTCTTTTATACGCGTGGCGCATGAAGTAAAATTTCGAGTTTAGAAAAGCCCAGAAAATTTGTCTCAGGTCGCTGCGCGACCCTCGACAAATTTTCACGGGGCTTTTCTAAACTCGAAATTTTACTTCATGCTTAGTCTGGGAGTGGAAAACACTTGTTTAAAGCTTTAAATTAATCTTAAAAAAAACAGGGAATATTCGCAATTGTTGTATCAATTCTAAAGTATGTCATTATTTTTATAAAATCACATTACTTTTTCTTAATTATTTTAACTGAGAGAAAGTAAAGTGTTAAGTGTGAACATTAATAAATTTAGAATTTTTTCCTCTACAAAAAAGTGAAATACATTTAATCTCTAAAATAAATAGGGAAGCCAATATTTGAACACTTTAAAATTAACATGCGATTTCCTTTGTTGCGTTCGCCAAGTCAACACCCGGAATATTCAGGAAATTAAATTTAGTTGAATTATAGAAATCTGTTAATTTCATCAAAATACGCAGTTTGAATTATTTTTACTTTATAAAGAAAAGACAAAATCAAATAAAATAAGATTTTAAATATTTCATTGTATAATTCAATATCCGGAAGTGTATTTGCACGGGAAGTAGTTGTTTCAGTGGATATTTATTGTCTTTAGTTGTCTTATTATTAATTTGCATTTTACACGAAAAATTGTTTGCATTTTTCAGGAAAAACATTTTCGTAATTTTATATATTATGACAAAATGTTTATATTTATATGGTATTTTTTTAATTCAAAAAGTTTAATTAAATTATCTTATCAAAATTTGATATAATTTTATTATAAAACACACTCAATTCATTTCCGCTACATGTGACTAAACTACATTAGGTTGCGAAGACATTATTATGTCTTCGCAACCTAATGTAGATTAGTCACATGTAGCGGAAATGAATTGAGAAACTTCAATGTGTGTTTCATAATAAAATTATATCAAATTTTGATAAAATAATTTAAATAAACTTTTTAAATTAAAAAAATACCATATAAATATAAATATTTTATGCTGTAGGGATTATTTTTTAGTATACATATCCAACTACACTGTAAATGTCCAAGTATTAATTGTTTTTTTTTTTAAGTGGTTAATTTGTAACTTAGAGCGAGTGTTTCCACTCCCAGACTAAGCATGAAGTAAAATTTCGAGTTTAGAAAAGCCTAAAAATTTGGATTGGCCGCGTAGCGAAGGGGAGCGGCCAATCCAAATTAGGCTTTTCTAAACTCGAAATTTTACTTCATGCGTCACGCGTATAAAACACTGATTTAAAGTGAGGTTCAAAACTTATTACTTATTTCATATGTGAATGATGTTTAAACATTTTTCAGCATACACGCAGAGATATCTATACTGAAAAGAATAACTCCCTGCATAAGAAAACAATTAAAACTTAATTTTTTATTTTTGATCTTTGTCAAAGACGACAAAAAAGTATTTATACCTTTTGAATAAAAAAATAAAATATTAATTAGACTTGATTTTGCAATTGATAACTGTAGTGCGGCCCTTGAAACATTTTAAGTGTTAATTTTGGCCTTCGAACCAATTTCGGTTGGCCAGCCCTAGTATAGGGTGTAACAAAAGTCTTTCCAGAATTTCAAAAGGCTATATTTATACATAATTTTAATTATTTTAAAGTAAAAACTTTTTTCTTTAAAATAAGTAAAGTAATATGGATTTACACCTAAATGCCCCAACAATCAACGATTTCTACATAATGTATAAAATTACGATAAAGTTCGTGTAAACTGCAAACAATAAGTCTTAATTAAAAACTGTTCTAGTGCCTTCTCCTTACCACTAGCAATCTTATTTAATAAATCCATTCAAAATGGGAAATTTCCGTCCATGTGGAGAAATTGCTACGTGGCTCCTGTTTTTAAATCGGGAATTAAATCTGCTATTCATAACTACCGCCCAATAGCTATTCAATCATGCATCCCAAAACTGTTTGATAAAATTATTTCAAAGCATATGATGTTGCTTTTTAAACCTTTAATAACTGACCAACAACATGGTTTCTTTCCGTCTAGATCAACAGAAACAAATTTATTCATATACACTAGTTATATATCTTGTGCATTGGAGAAAGGCGATATGGTAGATACAGTCTATACCGATTTCTCCAAGGCATTCGATAGGGTAAGTCACGCGACTTTTGCATAAACTTAGATCTTATGGTGTTGTTGGATGCATGCTTGAATGGATAAAATCATTTATTTGCAATAGACAGTTGGTTGTTAGATTAAATTGTACCATGTCGGATCTTATAATTAATGCAACATCTGGGGTACCACAAGGCTCGCATTTGGGTCCCTTACTCTTTCTTATTTCTATTAATGATATTGGCAGCAACATTGGCTCCAATATTCTACTTTATGCTGACGACCTGAAAATATTTAAAACCATTAGGTGTTTGGAAGACTGCAACATAATCCAAAATGATTTAAATAGGATCATGCGATGGTGTGATGACAATGATCTTAACTTAAATATAAATAAGTGTAAACTTATGCGTTTCTCAAAGAAAAGACGTATACTGTGGCGTTTTGATTACTCTCTGAACAGTCATATCTTTGAGAGAGTTGATATAATCAGAGACTTAGGTGTATTTTTTGACAGTAAGCTCCAATTCACAAGTCATATATATGTAATTTTGACAAAAGTATTGCAATTAATTGGCTTTATAAAACGACTGTCAATACACTTCACATCCATCGGAACATTTATAACATTATACAAATCATTCGTTAGACCTATCCTTGATTATTGCTCCATCGTATGGTCCCCTAATTACAAATGTCATATCAATAGCATTGAGCACGTCCAAAAGAAAATGGTTAATCTTATTTGTTCTCGTTGTCATTTATATTATGACAATTTTGATATGATGCTCAAATATCTTGATATCCTTCCTCTATATAAACGAAGAATTTATTCTTCGCTTTGCTTTGTTTATCGCTTATTTAACAATCTAATCGATTGCTCAGATGTATTGTCATCTTTATCATTTTTTATCCCCAGACATGCAACGCGGCATCAGCAACTTCTTGCTTGTGAATTTCACAAATCTGTATTTGGTTTTAAATGCCCTCGTAATTACTTAATACATAACGTTAACAAATATTATAATTTAATTGATATGTTCGGAGTTAGTCTGAAGTATTTTAAGCGTACGTGTCGTGTAGTTTTAGATTCTAACTCATAAGTAATGTTCTTGTATTGTTGTATTATTGTATTTTTTATTATACAGGGTGTCCCATTAGTGCGGTCTCGGAAGATATCTCAGCTCTCGTTAAAGATAGAAAAAAAATGTTTTCACGAAATTTGCTTGATTTTAAGAGCTGCATAACCTAAAATTATTTTCAAATATACAGGGTGTTCCATTATTCCATACTTAATACCAACTTTGTTATTTTAAATGGAACACCCTATATATTATTTTTTTATTTGATCCGCCTTTAAATAACCTACACAAAGATATATCATTATCGGCACTTTAGGTAATTCGTTACTTAAAAAAAAAAATATTTTTTGAAAATTTTGGCAGTTTTAGTACTTTACTTAAAAATTCACTGTGTTCGTATTTTTTAAGATACCAGTCTGAAATTTTACACACATATGCAGTAAAGAATGCTCTATCCATTGACTATAACACATTTTAATATTACTTATAAAACCTAGTAAAAAACTACCCTCGAATATTTAATATTTAAAATGTACATTACTTCATTTTTTTAAATGGGACATCCTATATTTTTTTATTTTATCAAATCCGCAATAAAAAATGCTTTATTTCTTGTATATCTTTATATGGTTTTTGTTATTTTTGTTCAGTAGTCTTAGTCGGTTATAATTCAATGTAATTCTTTATATGATTTTTATGTTTTTTGTTATTTTTATCATATATTACAATATGTATATGTACTTATGTAATAAAATGGAGATTCTGTTAATAAATAAATAAATAAATATCATACCCTTTATCTATTTTCATTAGTTTTGGAGATATTAACATTTTTCTGTCAAATATAGGGTATACAAAAAATAAAGCATTTTTCATTTCGGATCTGATAAAGTAAAGAAATATAGGGTGTCCCATTTAAGAAAATGAAGTTATGTACATTTTAAATATTAAATATTAGAAGGTAGTTTTTTATTAGGTTTTATAAGTAATATTATAATGTGTTATAGTAAATGGATAGAGCATTCTTTACTGCATATGTGTGTAAAATTACAGACTGATATCTTAAAAAATAAGGACACAGTGAATTTTTAAGTAAAGTACTAAAACTGCCAACATTTTCAAAAAATATTTTTTTCTGAAGTAACAAATAACCTAAAGTGCCAATAATGATATATCTTTGTGTAGGTTATTTAAAGGCGGATCAAATAAAAAAATAATATATAGGGTGTTCTATTTAAAATAACAAAGTTGGTATTAAGTATGGAATAATGGGACACCCTGTATATTTGAAAATAATTTTAGGTTATGCAGCTCTTAAAATCAAGCAAATTTGGTGAAAACATTTTTTTTCTATCTTTAACGAGAGCTGAGATATCTTCCGAGATCGCACTAATGGGACACCCTGTATATGTTATTTTTTCTATGTTATTGGCCACCCGTAAGAATAAATAAATAAATTAATTAATAAGACTACTAGGGTAGTAAATATCCATTGAAACAACTTCTTCCTCTGCAAATACACCGCCGGATATTAAAATGTACAATTCAATAATTAAAATCTTATTGCTTTTGGCTATATTTATTGTAAAGAATGACAAATTTCAGTGCCATTGTATTATTTTATTTCATATAACATATTGTATTTATCGAACATACTAATCAAACGTATCAATTTCTGGCGTGGAAATGTCTCAAATTAAAACCTTAATGCGTTGCCCTAAAGGCTCAGTGTTCGTTCCTTATCTCGTTACTTGTCCTCATTAGGTCCGTTATACCTGTTATTAACCCAAGTAATGACTTATAAATTGCCGGCGCGCGGCGTACCGATCGAAACTTCTTAATTTTCGGACGGCGCTGTTTCGCCGAGGAAGTCATTTCTGTGCGTGTAACGCGAAGATTATGGATTTCGGCCCGAAGGCAAAAATAATAATTTCGCAGACAATCTGATGTTGTGAGTAAGTGCGTGCACGTGCTAACATAAGCCAGGTGTTGATATAAAAAAAATACAAGAGGTTATTACGGTACTGAAAGAGTTGTATTATGAAACCCAATAGTGCGGGAAAATTATTCACACGATATTTTACGACCTATTTTTTAGGTTCTTTAAACTAGAAATCAAGTAGTTGAAAACAAGAAGTGGAAACACATTCTCTGACACTCTTTTGAACATTACGAAGAACTCTCATAGAAAAAAATATTCCTATATCTCATTGAAAGGTCTTGCATCCCCTAGTTACGCCACTGCCTAATTACAAGTACAGAGGATTAATAAATTGTCGATTTCCAGGACTATTTACAATACGATGCCAGTGATAAAAGTAATGTTCGTGCGTATAGTAATTTTTCTTTGTCGGGTTTTACGTGTCCTTTTTGTTTCCGCTGTGTATATTGCTTTTGTTCTGTTTCAATACTAACTTGGCCTCCTGGAACGAAAAACTTTGATAAAAAAAATTATAAATACAGAGGATTCATAAATTGTCGATTTCCAGGACTATTTACAATACGATGCCAGTGATGAAAACGTAACAGTAATTTTCGTGCCTATAGTAATTTTTCTTTGTCGGGTTCTAAGTGTCCTTTTTGTTTCCGGTGTGTATATTGCTTTTTTTCTGTTTCAATACTGACTTGTGGTCTCCTGAAATGAAAAACTTCGATCAAAAAGTCCGTCTCTATAAATTTGGCAGTATTCAAGGGGACCGGTTATTCAAGATTTCGCACACAATAACTTGTCCTGTGTGTTTTTATTCAATGGTATTAACCTTGCCCTAATTACGTTTCCGGTTATCTGAGGGAACGAAAGTGATCCATCAGTGTATATCTGACATACCTTCCAAAATGTAGGTGCTTTATTTGTACATATGTTAATACGAATATAATACATTTATTATATGAAAGATTATTGTAGGTGCTTCATTTTAAATATTTTATACGAATATAATACATTTATTATATGAACGTTTGTTTTTTGTTTCAGGTATGTACCATTTTCAATCGGATAAGTCTTCAGCTAAATAAGTAAGGTCATGCAGTCTGGTAAGCCTCACCATTATATAAGGTTAGAAACAATTATAATTGTTATTTTATATTAACGATAATTTCAAGTTGTTACACCATACTAACGTAAATTAAATAATTGATTGTTTATTTTCCTCTGATTATTGTCATCACCGCATACGCAACAATTTACCTGTAGTGGATCATGTATGGGGTTCATAGGCATTATTCACAACCCCTTTTTAAGCTTCCGACGAGTGTTTCCAATCCCAGATTAAGCATGAAGTAGAATTTCGAGTTTAGAAAAGCCTGAAAATTTGGTTTCAGGCTTTCCTAAACTCGAAATTTTACTTCATGCGCCACGCGTATTAAACACTGATTTAAAGTGAAGTTCAAAATATACTGCTTAGGTTTCACCACATGTTTATTAATTTTAGAATTGTTTATATGGAATATGTAAAAATATATTTTAAAGAAAAAATCCTTGTATGTTAATGTTTAACATAAATCAAACGTTTTAAATAATTATTTCTATATTATATAAAATCCTCAAATCCAACACATATCATAAATTTTTACAAAAACAGCAGGGCCCGTATTCGTAGCATCCATGCAATTTGTCATCGGTGAGAACTTGCACCAAAATGACGTTATTTTACTCCACACGGTTTGATAAATTCTTTCTAAAATGACGGCATTTTAGTGCGACTTCTCACCGATGACAAATTGCATCGGTGCTGTGAATACGGGCCGAGAACTGTGAAAATTAGGACAAATTGACAAAAATAGAACAATCTACCAAATCAACAAACATTTAATATTCCAAACGAGTAATTTATTAGTGGAATTTAACCTAAATTTCAAAACTGTCTGAAAGGTAATACCCCCACCCAAAAAATTGCTCTCTGGATCCGCTCCTGAATCTAACAGAAAATGTATAATTGGACTTGTACTCAACTGGGGGCAACTACTGAAATCAAAAAACGAGAGACGAGAACTTGCATGTATGTTATGATTATATTTTATACATCTCATAAAAAATACGGTTTATTTATTAGTTTATATTCCCAACATATTTAACATCTAATTACAAGAAAAAGAGTAACTATAAATATATACATGAATACTTACAATAACATATGTATGTAATAATAATAATTATAATAAAGCATTGGTCGAGTGAGCTTCATAAAATTAATAAGAGCAATAAATATACAATTTACAACACAGCAGACTATTTCTTTAAAAGGGATGATTTGAATTCAATAAAAATATCAATGTTGGCATAAACTTTAATATAAAACAATATACAGAGAGTTTTATGTAACACCGAACATTTTCATAACGAGAAATTTTCTTTTAAATATACATAAGCACACATTTTACATTTTTCGACGCTCGGTTTATTAAAAGAATCCAATTTGAGGCTTTAAGCGAGTGTTATTCACTCCCAGGCTAAGCATGAAGTAAAATTTCGAGTTTAGAAAAGTCTGAAAATTTGGTTTGGTCGCGTAGCGCGAAGCGCGGAGCGGCCAAACCAAATTTTCAGGCTTTTCTAAACTCGAAATTTTACTTCATGCGCCACCGGTACAAAACACTGATTCAATGTAAAGTTTGGCGGTGTGTTTTAAACTTCGTAATATGTCAGTGTTTTGTACCGGTGGCGCATGAAGTAAAATTTCGAGTTTAGAACAGCCTGAAAATTTGGTTTGGCCGCTCCGCGCTACGCGACCAAACCAAATTTTCAGGCCTGGGAGTGGAAAACACTCGCTTAAAGCTTCAAATTAAGTTCTTTTAATAAACCAAGCATCGAAGAATGGATACTTCAAAGAAAAATTCTCGTTATGAAAATGTTCGGTGTTACATAAAACTCTCTGTATAGCGATTATATCTGTATCTAAGGGAACCCATTCAAAACATCCACACAATTTTTGCCACTCTTTTGCTGGGCCTTATTAATTTTTTACATAACAATTTTGATAATGTCTTATAAATAAAGAAATAGAGTACAACTCGTATGTACCAACTTTTAGAAATTTAAATATCTGTTAATATTTCGCAGTTTCTCCATTTAAAAATGTAATTTAACTTTAAAATTATTGTGGTTAATATTAAATAGATTTTTTGTTTTAGCATAGTTTTTAAAATGAAATCAAAGCCATTGGTTTTGAATAAAAGATTTATAGTTTAAATCTTTTATTCAAAACCAATCGCGTTGATTTCATTTTAAAAACTGTGCTAAAACAAAAGATCTTTGTCTTGTAAGAAATCTCCGCTCTTTAAAATTTAATTCTTGGGTATTCTTCTCTGTGGATGTTTAAATCGGGTCCTTATCTAAGTAGACATGACTGTAATTATATAAAAATTAAAATTTCACGTCTTGTGGAACTAAATTTAGCGACTATTAGAGATTCCGATTAAATCGCTCGCGATTTCCACTCGACCTAGAATTTGAGGTAATAAAATTCTTTGGAATCGCTTCATAAAAATTAACCAGCATAAAGCGATAAAAATCCAGTTATTGGATACCATTAAAAATGCTAAGAGGTTCTCTAGAGTGTTCGTTAAAATTAAAAACTTGGTATTGATATAATTGGAGGCTCTGATGGTTTCAAATTGTTTAAGAAAGCGAAAAACTTTTGAACCCCCATATCCCATTTTCGAGTTATTAAAATTATTATTTTCCCGTATGTAATACAAAGGGAAAGAATTATTTTCAAGAATATTTAAATTTAAAATGTTATCTTCGTATAACATTCTAACCCTTTTTTTTTGCACATGATCCTTAATAAAATGTCTGATTAAATATAACATGTTATACGTAATTCTGGATATTTAAAACACTTGGTTTGTTTCACTAGTTTATATTTTCTCCAACTAGTTTCAACCATTGGTCATCTTCAAGGAGGAAAGATGAAAAATGGTCAAAACTAGTCGGAGAAAATATAAACTAGTGAAACAAACCAAGTGTTTTAAATATCCAGAATTATTTCAAAAATGTTTCACCACGGATTAAGTGAGAAATTAATTAAACACGTTATACATGTTTATATCAAATAAACATTAAATTCTAACCATATTTCGTCTTTAAACCCCGATTACTAACCCCTGTAACATAAAACTGTACGTGTTACATTAATTAGCATTTCCTTTTCGGATTTAGGACCACAAAATACTTTAAACACACCTATTTTCAGCAATGTTACTTCAAAAAAGGTTAAATTTGCAAACCAGTCTTATTGAAGTCCCGAGTGACTGGAATCAAACATGAATCTCGATTCTTACTTCACAGTTATTAAATCTAACGTTTTTAAAATCACAAAATATTTCAAAAAGTAAGAATCGACATTCATGTCTGATTCCACAGCCACCCAGGACTTTAATATTAGTTGGTGACTGGATAGTACAATTGTACTATATTTAATACTTACAAAGAAAGACACTTCTCTATTTTTGATTTGAAGGATTCAAACATGAATGTTGATTCTGACTTCACAATTATTGAATCTGACGTTTGTACAATCATAACCTATTTCAGAGATTTCAAAATCGACTTTTATGTGTGATTCCACAGCCACCCAGGACTTTAATAATTGTTGGATATCCGATAGTACAATTGTACTAGATTTAGTACTAACAAAGAACGACATTTATCTATTTTTGATTTGAAGGATTTATCTTAACGTTTTCTATTGTTGAAGTTCTATGCGGGTATGAATCTTTTTTAATTAATGTAATAGAGACAGAGTAGATTCTTTTGTTGTTCCTTCTGTATTGAAAGTAGATTTTTTAGTATTACTTTTTACTAAATTATCCATGTTATATATTAGTCTTTCTGTATTTTATTCATGAATATTCCAAATTCAAAACTATTTGTATTTAAGTTAATAACACTTCTTTTAGTTTGGAAAACTTTAAACATAATATATAAAATTACGATAGTAATCTTATTAAGATTTATTGTATGTAGCTTATACGAACATTATCGTATTTTTTATTATATTATGTGCTAGAAATTTCTAAGCAATGCATTTTAACTTAAGTGTCGCATCAAAAAATGAATTAAAAATCTAAGATATGTTCTACATTAGATGTATTTCTTAGATTTCTAATTAATTTTATGATGCGACACTTAAGTTAAAATGGAATTGCTTAGAAATTTCTAGCACATAATATAATAAAAATTACGATAATGTTTGTATAAGCTACATACAATAAGTCTTAATAAGATTACTAACGTAATTTTATATATTATGTTTAAAGTTTTCCAAACTAAAAGAAGTGTTATTCTCTGTTAAATGCAAAAAGTTTTGAATTTGGAATATTCATGATTCTAGCACATTATTTCTAAAACATTAATAATATAATTGTATATCTTTCAGCATCTGCATAAGATTATTGTACTATACAAACAAAATGTGATATTTTTTTTGATACTAAATGTTCGATATACGGATTCACAAAAGATATGGACTCTTGTAATAATATGAGTTACAATGGTTTATTTTGTGGTTGTTGAAGAAACTACAGATATGGTCTACGAGACCAAATCAAATTTTTAGGCTTTTCTAAACTCGAAATTTTACTTCATGCACCACGCGTATAAAACGGTGATTTCAAGCGAAGTTCAAAATATACAATAAGGCAGTATGCTAAAAACGTTTATTCTGAACTTCACATCAAATCAGAGTTTTATACGCGTAGCCCATGAAGTAAAATTTCGAGTTTAGAGAAGCCTGAAAATTTGATTTGGTCGCTCCGCTTCGCTACGCGACCAAACCAAATTTTCAGGCTTTTCTAAACTCGAAATTTTACTTCATGCTTAATCTGGGAGTGGAAAACACTCGTTCAAAGCTTCAAATAGAACTTTTTAAAAAGCATAAGCAAATATATACTTAACAGAAAAAATCCCTGTATCTTTATTTTTAGATACATAAGATTTGTCTACGCGACCAAATCAAATCTTTAGGCTTTTCTAAACTCGAAATTTTACTTCATGCTTAATCAGGGAGTGGAAAACAATCGTTTAAAGCTTCAAATAGAACTCTTTTAAAAAGCATATGCAAATGTATACTTAAAAGACAAATTCCCTGTATCTTTATATTTAGATACATTAGATTCATTAATTTAAAATAAATTTCTGTCTAAACCTGCCAGCAATAACCCAACGCACCCACCAAAGGACATCCCTACATCGAAATTCATAGTTTTAAAGTACTTCTGAGGTAGAATTGTAATGCGTCTACAAAAATAATTGTTTTAGGTCGCAACAAAAATTTAAAAAAACTATCACGTCGCCGTAGAGAAATTCAATATTTTAACAATTGTCTAGATAAAAATCACGTATTTTCTTTATTGTAAAAACTATTAATAAATGTCCATATAGCTACGCCATCTAATGGTCTATACTATAGACTCTATAGTGTTATCGTTAATGGCACGATTACCCAAAGTGTAAATACAGGCCAGTTTCGTCCACCAAAGAGCAGAACTCTGTTTGTGAAACCAGAAAACAAATATCAAATAAAATTTGTGTTCAGTATTCCGTCGCTGGATACCGACAGACGCGTTTCGGAGTTCAAGGTCCTCGTCCGTGTGATTCCGACCCAGTGCTGAAGGATACTGAACATTTCTGACTGTATCAAACCAATATGTAAAAATTATTAATAAATTTTCATAGCTGAGCCATCTAATGCTCTTTAATGGCATCGCCAATGGCTCGATTAAACAAGGTGTACATACAGGCCACTTTATTGTACAGTTCCACCTAATAAAAAATGCGTACAACTGCTAAACCTGATTTCAACAGAATTTCTCTAAGGTGATTCTGCCTTTTTTTAACTGCATCAGTAGATTATCAAATTTGGAACCAATTACCATAGCAAGCACTTGAATTATAATCAACATATACAATGTAAAACAGTAAGTGTTCGCTCTTTATTGCCTTTTAATGCCTTACATGCCTTTTAATAATTGTGCATGCCTCCTGTTGTTCATACCAGATCTGGGATGAATCCTCAAAAAATGATTCGAATCGCGAATGTGAATCACCTAATATGATTCAATTAATTAATTTCTAAATTTCTACAAGATAAAAAAAAACAAAAATGATGGCCAAATCCAACAAACAAACAAAAAATAGTAGTTACTCAATTGACAAATTTAATAATAAACACTGCAAAAAGTAATAAAATAAATGGTAACAAGAAACAAAAATCCTAAAAATTCACCAACCATATGGTGATGATAAATTAATAAAATCAATAAAAATATCGACAAAAACAATATTAAACCGTCGCAGAAGAAATCTCAAATCAGGGAAATGTCGGGAAAATTTAAAATTTCAGATTGATTCTACCATGTTAGTTTTACTTCAAATTATATTAAACAAAACTTTGTTATTCGATTACGAAAGGTAGATTTTATTCATTAAATACATTTTCAATCATTCGATGTTTTTATCAAGGTATTTAATTTAAAGCTTCTAACGAGTGTTTCCACTCCCAAATTAGGCATTAAGTAATATTTTGAGTTTAGAAAAGCCTAAACGTTTGGATTTGGACACGAAGCGTCCAGATCTATATTCAGGCTTTACTAAACTCGAAATTTTACTCCATGCGCCACGCGTATAAAACACTGATTTAACGTGAAGGTTAAGAACACAAAAAAATGTTTATGCGAATCCTCACACAATTAATTTATGGCGTTTTTGACGATTCGAATCCTTTTGTATACCGCGAGTTTATCTTTTAAGTAAACACATCCCAATATACTCTATATGCTATAAATCTTCAGGTATTCGTTATTTTTAAAATAGTTCAAATTGAAGCTATAAACGAATGTTTTCCACTTCCAGGCTATGCATGAAGAAAAATTTCAAGTTTAGAAAAGCCTGAAGATTTGGATTAGTCGCTCCGCACAGCGGAGCGACCAATCCAAATTTTCAGGCTTTTCTAAACTGGAAATTTTATTTCATGCGCCACACGTATAAACCACTGATTTTAAGTGATATTCAAAATACACACTAAAGCAGTATGCTAAAAGCGTATATTTTGAACTTCGCATTAAATCAGTCTTTTATACGCGTGGCGCATGAAGTAAAATTTTGAGTTTAAAAAAACCTGAACATTTGGTTTAAACGCTCCGCTTCGCGGAGCGATCAAACCAAATTTTCAGGCTTTTCTAAACTCAAAATTTTAATTCATGCTTAACCTGGGAGTGGAAAACACTCGTTTGAACTTTCAATCAAATTCTTAGAAAAAAAAAACACGAATGCATACTTAAAAGAAAAATTATCTGTATATTCCAATCCTATTACAAGGCATTTGGATTCAAATACGAATCCTCTTAAAAATATGTAACAAATCCGGATCACGATTTTTAACAGAAGTAATCATTCAGGATTCGAATCTTTTTAGAGGATTAAAAAGAGTTACTTTTAAATCCTCTAAAAGGATTCGAATCCTCTAAAAAGATTCGGAACCTGCCCAGTAGAGCTGGGATGTGTAACTGAATTCGATTTTTAAACTTAACTTGGCCAATTAATAAAAGTAGTCATCTACCATTTTCACTGAATGATTCTAATACTGTCTACACTCTAATTTATGTATTATATTTCTTCGCCTGAAGAAGCTACAGTGTAGCGAAACAATTGTAGTGAATTTAATAAAAAGTTGAAAATCATAAATAGTTTACTATTATTATTATATTAAAGTGATAATGGATTTAAAAAAATAAGTGCCTCTACAATCAACGGGCCTATACTCCAGTTCACGAGAGGTGTACTGTGTCATTTAAGTTCAAGTTAAAATAACTATATAATATGAATCCCCTCGGTAAGTCGCAATTGAGTACACAAAAGTAGAAAAAATAATGTTAATATGAAAATACCTCAAAGAAAAGTTTGTATCGTAGATTTTAAATGTGTGATCAAAGGACACCTCTCATGAGTTCTACTATAGCTCTGCTTGGTACTGAAATTGAACAAAAGGAATTAATTTCTCTTCAATTTTAAAACAACTTGATTTTCATTGAAACCATTGATCCACGAGAAATGGGATATTAAACAAGTCCCGGCCGCGTATTGACTGATGAATAGACGCTGCTGTCAAGGATATCATTATGGCCACAGGTATTTATGAATTATAAATGCGGGATGTAATAAAAATTTGTGCATTGATACGTGCGTTTATTCCTTTTTTCTTCATCCTCTCTCTCTCTCTCTGTATATATGCGTTTTATGTGTACCATTTATACTGAAAGCGCATCGCAACCAATTCAAGTCCAAACATCCATATATAATATTTAACACAAAAAGCGCTCCTATATATACATACGCAGTAAATACATACGCATATACTCCTCTGGTGTAAATACCTAATACGTTTTAATGCGTACAATACGATCTCGCGTGCAAAACGATTGCCAAATTAACATACTCTTGTTCGGGAAGGGATGCGGGCCATCCGGTCATCCTTACATATAGGATGCGCGCTTGTGTGTGTTGTATGTATAAAACTGGACAAACAGGATCGCACCCCAAACCCCCCTAAAAAAAAGGATCCGAGGAGTAGATTTCGATTGAAGCACGCACCGTGTGGCTTGTTACGTACTCATGCACTTGTCCGAGTCATGTACCAGCGGAATGCGTTCCTCGCACTGAGGGTATCTTATTGGAAAGAAATATTGTCTTCCAATAGTACTTATTTGTGTGCCTCTAGTAATCACACACTTTTCAGTTAGATCGTGTATCATAATAAAGCAAAACAACGCATGCCAGGAGTGGGTTTACCTGCAAAAAACCGCACCGCTTTTTAAATAGATGTACTCTCTTCCAATGGTACTTATTTATACGCCTGCAGTAATCACACACTTTTCAGTTATATTGTGTATCATAATGAAGGAAAAGAAAACAAAGCATTCCAGGAGTAGGTTACCTGGAAAACACCGCACCGCTTTGGTTTATATGAATGTGTGTCATGAATGAATCCCCGATTTCTCACACATACACGCATTTAAAGAGCATTTGCAAATTTGCATATGCAGGAAGTCAACTTGTTCGTTTTTATATCCTATCGCATATCGCGGAACAGTTTTCCGAATCTGGGTAATCCAAATTTCTAATTTAAAGAAAATCGGATCCTTTTTTTCGGAAATTTCAATTTTTTTTTTATTTTTAAAGGCAAAATGTCGTTTTTCTCTGCTGGAATCTATTTGTATTTATTGTTCTATAGAGACATCCATCAAGTACTATAGGACAATTGAGAGGACCAGATCAAAACATCCACAGAATTAAAGGGTTACGGGGAAACACCAAATGAGTCCACACAGTACCGAAAATCGTTTTTGTCGCGATTGTGTAGCTTAAACCAAGTATCAAGAATATGAATTTGCGTTCAGTACTCATTCATTTACCCTGTTGTGGACGAACAATTGCTGTATACAAACGTTTAGTTTGCCAGCTATTGACGATACTACTTAAGCTAATGGGCATTAGATGGCGTTTACGCTTTCGAACGTATGTTAGACCAAGTATTTTTACGTAAGCAAACTTCACAGAAAACAAACAGTTATTTACGATGAAAGAAAACCAAATAACCTGTAAAACATCAAGAGTTCTGACATTTCCTTTTGTTCCCTTGCCAAATTTCAAAATTGTGACTTATTTGGTTTTTTCCCTTAACCTTTCAATTGTTTGCCACCTCGAGAGCGCTGTGGTGTTAGTTATAAATTCAATAATTACATTATTACAATCTAACTGTTAACGGCGGAGGCTTCTACTTCGTTATACATCATAATTCACAAATGAAACACGATTTTAACTTTGTTTGTATAACTGAGACTTTATTAAGTGACTATAGTTTCGACAACTTTAACTTATAATTTTCAAGCACTTTGAGTTTGAAAATGACAAGTTAAAGTTGTCGAAACTATAGTCACTTAATAAAGTTTCAGTTACACAAACAAAGTTAAAATCGTGTTTCATTTGTGGATTATTACAATCTATTGACGCGGTGCACTGGCGCAAATTGTGATGTGTGATTCAGAAGAAGTTAAAGGTTTTAAGGACGTGGAAGTTCATATGGATCCACTGGAGGTAGTGGAAGTTTATCTCGAGGGCCCGTAGCAGAAGACTAGGTTATCTTCAAACGTTAGTGTTACTGAAATAGCTGACTATGACATGACTGAAGAAAGAGCAAATCGTGTTATTTCTGTTCCAAATAATAAATTAATTCGATAACTTGTGAAATTAAATTTGTTGTAAACACACTATCAATCAATATTAAAAAATGTTCGAATTGTAAAATTAGTATTAACATAAGTAAATAAACCTGTTCTATCCATTATAATTATTTAATATTTTTTATACTATGGAGGCAAAAGCACCATGCGCAGAAAATGACCTAGCGCAGTAAATCGGCTTTGTTGCCCTTGGATACAATCTTGATACAGGGTGGCGACCAACCGGGAAAGTCGGGGGATTTTATTCGTCGGCCTTTTTAGCGAAAAGTCAGGGAATTTTTAAACAAAATAAATAAGCATATAATACGATTAAAGAACTGACAAATTGTTAGTTCTGTTCGGAGTTGAATTTGATACATTAAATAATATTAAACAAAATAAAAAAATTGTGAAGTGTCCATCATAGCACTTTCCAAGTAATTTGAACAATTGAAAATTGACATACTAAATTTATTTCACTCTAACCAATTAGTTGAAGATTTCACTTGAAGTTATTGATTTATTCGCGTGGTGCATATGGTAAAATTTCGAGTTTAGAAAAGCCTGAAAATTTGGATTTGCAAATTCAAATTTTCAGGCTTTTTTTCATATCGAAATTTTACTTCATGCTTAATCTGGGAGTGAAAACCCTCGTTAGACGATCAATCAGAAACTTATTTTGCAGTTTAATTTATTGTCAAACTTATGACATAAAATAGAGTTGATGTTATGTTTTAGTTCAATTTTGAACAAAAACAAATTCGTGTGCATTATTTGTGTTAGTAAACTTTGAAGAACAAATTGCAAAAGCTTAAATTATACCGAAATTGGTTAATCACTTTTTTTACGATAATTCAATTTAGAACTGGTATTTTAGAAAATCTAGTAGGGTGTTTAAATTTCAATTATAGCCAATCAAATTTTATGCAGTTCTGTGTAGATTCAATGAATTTCAAAAATTTAGTCTCACTAAGACAAGTCTCCGTGCAGTGCTATAGTTCTAGTTCCATATTCCTTGATATTTCCGCTTCATATCTAGCAAATGTTTATAAAAATCCAAGTAAAATTAAATGTTTCAAGAAAACGTGACGTGATAGAAATTCTTGAAATCAGCGCTAATAAATACATACAATTCAACTATCAATTCCCTTGTTTTTTGGCAGGCCTGTGTTATAATATAATAATCGACATACTATAATCAATTATATCTCTCGTGTAACTCAAATATTCATTGTATAATTCAATATCTGTCGGGGTATTAGCTCGAGAAGTAGTTGTTTTTAAATGAATATTTGGAGACTTGTTTCATTGAGACTAAATTTTTGCAGAAAGTCGATACTAAGTTTAATTCGTTTTTATATTTTGTAAATATTCTGCAAACTATTGGCAAACTCAATTTTTCTTTATATCGAGATATTTAAATAATTGACTAATTTGGGTATTGTATCTCACTTAAAATATATTTTGAGATTAAGACAGTTTAATATTCTTATACCTTGTGGTTCCTGCTAAGAACAAAACAAGTGCAGTGGTCCCTGATAAAAAAAGGGTTGGGTACCACTGATTTTGAGGCAAATGCTAATTTTTGAACATTACTCATCAATGAAATTAATGTACTCAACATTACTAATTAAAATTGCTTCAATTTTTTAGTATACATTACAAATGTCCACATTGTTAAACCCACCTGCATCCAACCTTCCCTAATAAAAAAAAAAAAACTCCCATGCCCACATTTTAACAATAAACCACGTAATCACGTTTATGCCAAATCCTGATGGCGATAAACGTCCCCCAGAGGGACGAGTTTCCCTTTTTACGGCGAATTAGGCATTATGCAATATTTGGGATTTTAATGGGGCCTTTCGAATTGCCTACCGCAATAAAAAAATCGTGACCTCGTTCCATTATTATCAATATCCCATGCGATATTACGCACAATGTCGGATGTTGCCGTGTCACAATAATAAATTTCGACGGCTTTTTTATTTGAATACTAATGGTAGGAATATGTGTTTAATTAATGCTGGATTGCACCGTAATTTAAAGATCCTTTAAATTTCTACTATCTCTAAGGAATGCACACTATAACTTAAAAAAAATTATAAAAAAATAAACTTTCAGGCTTTACTAAACTCGAAATTTTACTTCATGAGCCACGCGTATAAAACACTAATTTATTCCGAAGTTCAAAAACAATTATTTAATTTTTTATTTTTATTGCCTAAATTTCCAAAAGTAGACTTACAGATGTGAAATTAAAATGATCTTGATAAAAGAAAGAAGGTTTATTTTTTTAAGATAACTTTTCTTGAATAAGATCTGGAAGGACCTTGAAAATGTTGGGGTCTCAGATACAGATGTAAAATGATGCGTTTCCGACATTTAGGCACTCATCACTGTGGTCTTGACCTATTTCAGGCTATATTTTTACTCTCAGAGAAAATCTGAGGCCTTAATATTTTCGAAGCCTTTCAAAATTGTATTCAAAGAAAACATTTTATAAAAAAATAGACCTGCTTTCTCTTATTAATATCCTCAAATAATTGAATAATTGAAAAAAATATAGACCTCTTTTTTTATCAATATCCTTAAATAATGATAAAAGAAAGCAGGTCTATTTTTTTCAATTATTCAATAATTGAGGATATTGATAAAAGAAAGCAGGTCAATTTTTTTCAATTATTCAATTATTTGAGGATATTGATAAAATAAAGCGTCTATTTTTTTTATAAAATGTCTTCTTTGAATACGATTTTAAAAAGCTTCGAAAATATTAGAGCCTTAGATTTTCTCTGAAAGTAAAAATATAGCCTGAAATGGGCCAAGACCACAGCGATAAGGACCTAAAAGTCCAAAACGCTTGCGTGGATATCCGATACAACATTTGAAATTGACGCTCTTCGTTCAAAATAAGAATGTAAACAAGAAAGAACTTCTCGGATTTTAAATGTAAGTTTCATGTATTTATTTTTAAATTACCATTTTCAATCCTGAATTAAACGAATTTGCAGATGAACATTTCAGTGAAAAATCACCAGGTATAATAAATACATTTTATTAGATCACCTGTATAAGTTACCAGATTTTGACACATTAATGTGAGGTTAGAGCGGCCACGATTTTTGGGAATTCAACGTCACCGCTAATCTCGTATTTTTTCCAAATTACAAAAACTGTAATAGTGTTTTTGTAATTTGGAAAAAAATACGAGATTAGCGGTAAAGTTGAAGTTCAAAAAATCGTGGCCGCTCTAACCTAACATTAATGTGCCAGAATTTGGTAACTTCTACGGGTGATCTAATAAAATGTATTTATTACTTGTATTTAATACTTTGCTATTCAAAACAGATGATTCATAAAGAATTTCTTATTTTTTATGTATAGTGGGTTATTTAATTTAGTTATGACACAATTTCATTTATGTTCCAGAGTTTTGTATTAATTTTGTGACCATTTATCTGAAATAAAGTTTGTTTATTATTATTATCCCTGGTGATTTTTCACTAAAATGTTGACATTGACAATTAATATAAAAATAACAATTAATAAATAAAATTAACTATATGATTTCTTATAGCTAAGCAGTTATTTTATTAAATATAATTAGACCTAATGCAGTTCATTTTATGTTGGTGTGTTAAAAATAGCATGTATGTACTTAAGTTTTGTACTAGTGTGAAAAAATGCATATTACATTGTTCTCGGTTTTTTTTTTTCATTGCAATGCGTATTTTGATGCAATTATTGTGAATTATTCATTTCGAGTTGCATAACGCCAGTAATGCATTTTTTCTCGTAATAAATGTAATCAAATGCTTATTCACAGCTGTTGTCGTTACACGTGCATTCCACTCCTCGCAGAGAGAAATATGCGATGATGATGTCGGTCTGCGAGGAATTATCATTAACCTTTTATGTTGTACTCTTCGTAATGATTATATTAATTGTTAATGAGAAAAAAACCAAAGGAAAATCCGAAGAGCAATATTAGATACGTAACACCGTTGAATGTAGAATAAATAGAAGTGCACCTGAATTATAAATTTAGTGAAAATGGGAAATAGTAAAATACACAATGCGTCTTAGTTATTAGACTACTAAGACAATAAATATCCATTTAAACAACTACTTTCCGTGCAAATACACTGGCGGATACTGAATTGTACAGAGTGAGCGAAACTCGATGTCTCAGCTCTATTATAAGAAAAGGTAAAACGATAGAAAAAATCCGAAAAGCGGTTCATAAATGGGATTGAGTAAGGTCCATTTTAAGCCAAAATTGCATATTTTTCTAAATTTGGAAACTGAAGTAATGACGTCATCGAATGTTTTTTTCCCAGAAACTTACCTATATTTTTGGATATTTAAAAAGAACTGATTTTTCGGAATAGTAGAGAAAAAAAATTGCTATCTTCTTCCGTAAAAAATTATAAGCAAACTTAGAAGAAAGTTTTATCAAAAATTCACAATTGTCACGATTTAAACAAGGAGCCTTTGGAAGCAGATATCTAAGTCGCATCTGTCAGTAATGAAACATTATTAATTAGTATTATTAATTATCAATAATTAAACATTAAAAAACACATAATATGTTACTATATTATTATTATTTATTTAATAATCTACTGATTTCTCCTTTTTACAACATTACAAAAAATATATAAAAACAAAATAATAACCCGCATAAGTTACAATAAATAAATGTCGCGCTTAACACTAAACAAAAAACACAAATTAATACAGAAAGAAACAAAGTATGTAGGCAATCACTACAACAATTTTTTTTCTCATCTTAATTAAAACAAACAAAACAAAACAAAACCAAACAAAACGTGTTTTTTTATCGAAACAGCGTTTAAAACTTTAACGATTTAAAACATGTTTAAAACGTCTTTAAAACATGTTTAAAACACGTTTAAAACGTGTTTAAAACAGAACAACAGTGCATTTTTCTTTTGAGTATACATACCCCGATATTTCGAACGTTTTTTAAATTTGCGGGAATTCGTTGTTTCAAAGCGGTTAATTTGAGGGCTATTAACGAGTGTTTTCCACTCCCAGACTAAGCATGAAGTAAAATTTCGAGTTTAGAAAAGCCTAAGAATTTGGATTGGCCGCGTAGCGAAGCGGAGCGGCCAATCCAAATTAGGCTTTTCTAAACTCGAAATTTTACTTCATGCGCCACGGTTAAAAACACTGATCTACAGTGAAGTTCAAAAACACACACATACAACAACAATTATAGGCAACCTAATATACGTTAGAGTTATTGGGTTGCCTATAATCACTGTTTTAAACAATTTGTTCAGCACAGAATTTGACTTACGTTATATTCACATCTACATATTAGATTGCTAAAGCCGTATATTTTAAACTTTACGATATTTCAGTGTTTTATACGTGTGGCGCATGAAGTAAAATTTCGAGTTTAGAAAAGCCTAATTTGGATTGGCCGCTCCGCTTCGCTACGCGGCCAATCCAAATTTTCAGGCTTTTCTAAACTCGAAATTTTACTTCATGCTTAGTCTGGGAGTGGAAAACCCTCGTTTAAGCACTCAAATTGAAATCTTTAAAAAAAGCAACGAATGTCGTTAAATTTACAGTGTATGCATACGTATACCTGAAAGAAAAATTCCCCGTATTTAAAAACCACATTACTGCACACACAGTTGTGATATTTTATTGTAATAAAATTTCAACTTTATTAATGTAGTTTGAAATATCTTTAACAATTTAGGTAAAATTTACAAATGTAAACAAAAATCTTTAAAAAAATATAATTTACCAAATTTAAGATAATAAAAACAAAGTGTTTTAAACATAACAACCCACCGATGTGAAGATAGCTACGGATTTTCCAGCCACGGATTTTGGTGCCTCCACCATCACACGAATTATGAAACAGATTCCCCAGAATTTCAGAACTTCATACCTCCCAAACCACATATTTTATTTTCAAAATTTCTTCAGTAATTGATTAAACAATATACATAGTGTGGTATAAATAACCAGAATGTTGTAACTGTTAATTGTTCTTTATTTCAACAATATATTGCTGTCCCGCGTATGTCACCTTTCATACCAAATATTAAAAAAATCATATCTCTAAAAACTCCTATTTTATTTTCCAAATGTCTTTACTAATTGTTTAAACAATATATCTAGACCGGGCATAAATGGTCAAAATGTTGTCACTCTCATTTGTTAATTATTTAAATAATATATTGCTATCCCGCGTATAGCACCATTCATACCAAATATTAAAAAAATCTTATCTCCTAAAACTCCCATTTTATTTTACAAATTCCTTTACTAATTGTTTAAACAATATATCTAGAACGAGCAAAGATGGTCAAAATGTTGTCACTCTCATTTGTTAATTATTTATTGCGGTACAGCAATAAATTATTTAAATAATTAACAAATGAGAGTGACAACATTTTGACCATCTATGCTCGTTCAAGATGTTTTGTTTAAACAATTAGTCAAGTAATTTGTAAAATAAAATAGTAGTTTTAAGAGATATGATTTTTTTAATATTTGGTATGAACGGTGCTATACGCAGGACAGCAATATTTTATTTAAATAATTAACAAATGAGAGTGACAACATTCTGATCAACTATGGTCGTTCTAGATATATTAGTTCAACAATTAGTAAAGAAATTTGTTAAATAAAATAGGAGTTTTAAGAGATATGATTTTTTTTAATATTTTGTATTAATGGTGCTATATGCGGGCCAGCAATTTATTATTTAAATAATTAACAAATAATAGGGACAACATTTTGACCATCTATGCCCGGTCTAGATATATTGTTTAAACAAT